>CM008286.1:22570388-23056983 GCA_002319775.1 Fagopyrum tataricum
ATAATTTGGCAAGCCTGAGTAAGGCTCATCTATTTAGATCACATAGAAATGTATCGATCTCTCAAGCATCCCAAGTTGACATGGCTAACATGTCAGGTATTGCTCCAAAAAATGCATATGAGTTCATGGCTAGAGAGGCAGGGGGTCGTGAAAATGTTGGCTTTACTCATGTGGATTAAAAAAAATCATTTGCGCATTAAGCATAGTTTACAAATGAAGCAAGGTGATACCGGTGGCGTTCTAGAGTACTTACAAGGTATGAAAGTTGAAGATTTGAATTTCTTTTATGCTATTCAAGTGGATAAATATGATATGATAACTATTATTTTTTAGGCTGATGCAAAAGTGATGGCTGATTATGCTAACTTTGGTGACGTTGTTTGCTTTGACACTACATATCGAAAGCTTAACGATGCTAGACCAGTAGCCTTATTTGTCGGAGCTAATCATCATAAACAAACAACTATCTTTGGTTCAACATTGTTATATGATGAGACCTCAGACTCATTTGAGTGGTTGTTTGACACATTTTCAAGGGCTATGGGTGGAAAACTACCAAAGACAATGTTGACAGATCAAGATGCTACAATGGCAAAGGCCTTGCTTTTTAGTGGCCCGAAACTTGTCACCGACTTTGTATTTGACATATCTTTCAAAATGCAGCTATTCATTTAGGTAGTCTGTTTGAAAAGTACAAGGAATTTTCAAGAAATTTCAGTAATTGCATTTATGACTATGAACACGAGGCAGAGTTTCTAGATGTTTGGAGTAAAATGCTTGATACGTACGACCTTCAAAGCAACGATTGGCTGCAAAGATTGTTCAATATCACAACGAAGTGAAAGCATGAATAAAATGCTAAAGCATTATGTAACCCATAAGCATAAAATCATAGTTTTTTGAGCACTTTCAATGGTCACTTAATGATCGCCGTTATGATGAGATGGTTGTAGATTTCAAGGCTAGCCAAAGCAAAATAGTATTGTCTTATCCCATAGAAGTTTTGAAGGATGTTGTGGGTGCTTATACACCCGAGGTCTTTAAGTTGTTTGAGAAAGAAGTATATAAAACCTTTGAATATCAACTCGAAGTTTATAGTGAGAGGGAAACCGTTGTGAAATATATGGTTACACCTCATAAGAAGCAGTGAAACCATGTTGTCTCTTACGACGAGAGGGAAGAAATTCTACATTGCAGTTGTCGAAAGTTTGAGTTTGTTGGCCTACCATGCAGTCATATACTAAAGATATTCTCTTTTAAAGGTAATGGTTCCATCAAATCACTATAATTTAGATGTTCAAAGCACGCGCGATTCAACTAATTACTAAGATACATTTGTGATTTTTTATGGTTTCGACTTTTAATTTTCATGTTTAAATATGTTGAGTGAGATTTTTATAATATAAATGAAAGGTTTATATTTGATAGAAATAATATAGAATCAAATTGGGGGGAATACTCAAGCTAGTTAAAATCAACTTTGAGGCATTTAAAGTCTAAAAATAAGTACAAACCCCTAATACTTTAATAAGTTAAAAATGAATTTCACAAGGCAAAAAAAATAAAAATAAGAAAAATGAGAGAACTAGTAACATGATTGCACGCCACAATCACCTAGTCTTCAAAATTCTAAAACATAAAAAAGAAGAAGATTTTATCCATTTAGTTAGCCTAAATTTTAGCCATTAATTTGGGAAAATAAACCCTATATATCCACTCTTCCTAAATTCAAAAAAAATATAAATGATAAGTCTGTTAGTTTCATTCACCGTTTCAAATCAAAAATAAAATGGTCAAGTCATATAATTAAGCAATATGACTAATGGTTTGCCAAAATTAATGGGTAATTAATGTGTTCTTTATATATATCTTGGGCCTCAAGCATTATTTCCCATATTTTGTATGTCATGATCATACAAATGAAAGAAAACTTAATTGACAGCACTGCCAAAAAGGAAAAGAAGTTACAAAAATGACAGTTTACATTTATGTCATTATTGGTGAAATCAATGGCTATTATGGGTTTTTAAGTGAGGCCATGACCAGCACGTTTCTGCGAGAAACAGTCCACATATCACAATTTGAAACAGTCGTCATTACTGCCTCGCACTAAATGCTAAAATATCACTATATAAGGGGTGAAAATTGGTGATTGCTGGCAATACACAAAAAAATTTCACAAAAGAAGAAGAAAAGGAGGCTACAAAATAGAACACAGAAGCCAGAAGAAGAAATCAAAAAAAAAAAGAGCCAGGAAATAAAGAAACTGCAGAAGAGTAATTCAGAGAGGAAGGCTAGAGAATTCAAAGAGGGAGTTAAAGAAAGCTGAAGAAAGGCGCAAAAAGAAACAAGAAAGGAATCAATTTTCAGCTTGAAGACGAATGGTTCTTCAATATACGGGATTCGATCTATACTATACATACAACTTGGGACTTGGGCGGAGCCAAGAAAGCGATAATGGGGTCGGTAGATGCATCAAGCTCATCCGGAAACAATCTCAAACTTTCCCGCAGAAAAGTTGAAGACGTGTTATGCCAGACGTATGGAGAACGAAGGTCGGTCAAAATAAAGAACCAAAAAATTCCATGTTTCGATACATTGGTGCAAAGAAAAAATGTCAAGTATAACAAGTACAAAATGGTTTGAGGAGGAGGCAAAAGAAGAAAGAGAACGTGGGCAAGGAACGTGAGGAGAAGATGACCACGACTGCGGTTACTGTGACGTCAGACGAGGAGCTCACCGGAGAATCGCGTACGGACACATGACGATTTCTCTCCCTCCAAAGCCTTCAAGGAACCTTCGATCAACTTTCCGGCAAAGCTCCTCCTCCTGTGAAATTAGGATTAAACTGCCCGTTTTGTCATTCGGTGAACCAACAAGCCGCACAAATAACGTTGATTGACGTGACTAAAAACCTATGTCGTTGTCTTTTAGCTTTAGTCAAAGTAAATTAGCTAGCGTTACACTTAACCAATTTGTATAGTATAAGCAAGGGTCGAACTCAAGGGAGTTTTATCGAGTTTCTATTAGATTTAAATATTGATTTGGTAAAAAATGGGGGGATTTGGATTGTAACAAAACAAGACAAAGAAAATAAAATTGGTGATAACAAAGTTGATTAAAGAACTACACTAGGTTGGATCTTAGCNCATACATACTACTTGGATTCTTTTTTTATAAGTAATTCACGATGTTCTCATCTTGATCGTAGATATGTGTTAAGCCAACCGGCATTAACACAACTTAACTAGTTATTTAATCCGTAAACCTACAAGATTAAAACACAAGTTAACATTCTAATAAAGATAAAGAGATATAAAGAGGGATAAAACAAACCGTTAAATCTTTCTTTATAGTTATTTTCCCTTCCCTTAGATAATCACAACCAGCTTTTACCTATGGGTTTACTACTAGATTAAGGACCCGAACCCGGAATCGATTAATCCTAGCATTTTACATGCATTAGTACACTTAAGGTGATCAATCTAAGTGGATAAAAACTTGCAAACATAAGTGAGAGATCAAGGAAAACAACACAAATGATAATGAATTTAAACTTATATTAGAAGAACTTACAACCAAATAGTAATGTAGCTTCAATCAGCCCAATGTAGCAAAGAAAACTTATAAACTCATTACAAAAGACAAGTGGATTATAGAGGTTTTTGTGGGAAAATGAGATGATTCTAGCCTAAGCCAAGGGCTCTATTTATACTACAAAATGCATTAAAAAGGAGTAAAGAGGCTGTGCAAACAACCACATTAAGAATGGATTAAAGAGGCTGTGCAAACAGCCACAATTAAGGCTATAAAGCCGACGAAAACAGCCGGAGTAAAGTCCTCTAATGCTAACCCGCACCCGCGGCCAAAGGCGCCGCAGGGGCGGTTTAGGCAAAAACGTTCCATCTTCTTCTTGGCCGCAGGGGCGGCTCGTCACTCCCGCGGGGGCGGCTCGTCACTCCCGCGGGGGCGGCTCGTCACTCCCGCGGGGGCGGGTCTTTAAAGGCTCCTTGAAACGTCTGACTTTTTAACTTCGGGCGTTTCTGGTGAAGATCCGCAGGCGCGGCCCAGAGTCACCGCAGGGGCGGTGACACTGGATCTTCGGCTTCACAGGGCCGCTGGCAAGGCCACAGGCACGAGCGCTGGGGCGCTGTCTTCGCTTCTTCAGGATGGGTCACCGCAGGGGCGGCCAGAGGCGGCCGCGGGAGCAGTGACATGTCTCTTCTTGGGCGCGGGAGAAGGCGCTGGCTGCGGCTTCGGCGTGGGTCTTCAGGGTTGTCACCGCAGGGGCGGCCAGAGGCGGCCGCGGGTGCGGTGACAAACTTCTCTCGGCGCAGGTGATGCCGCTGGCTGCGGTACTCGGCAAGGGTGCCACCGCAGGGACGGTGACATTTCTCCGCGGGGGCGGTGTGGCACCAAAAACTTATCTTCGACGCTTTACTTCAACTCATAAGTGTTGCTAATACCTTCTTTTGTTTCATTTTGACTCTTTTATATGGATCAAAGCATTAGCAACAAAATATGACTGGAAAACATAAAAACGACTCTAAAAACTACCTAAATTGAGAGTGATTCCATCACCTATCAAACTCCCCCATACTTAGACTCTTTACTCGTCCCGAGTAAACAACGCATCAAACAAATCAGCACACAAGCCTCAGGAAATATGGTGTAGTAGAAAGATGAGGAACAAAAGAGAAAAAAATGACCAAAGAAAGTGAGAAAAGAGAGAAAAGAAAGAAAATGTGAGAAAATGTGAAAAACTACCATTCTTATTGCTCCAAAAGTGACCTACCCGGACATCCTCCTTATGACTCTCCTTCTTTTGTCGCCAAAGTCGGAAGGAAAACCTACACTCGGTATCGCTCATTTTGCCAAGGAGCCCTTTCGGGTTTTCACCTTGCCACTCTTCTTCTTTTCATGATGATCTCACAAAAATCTCACATCCCTCAAGTCCAATTTTGCACCAACCTAGAGTTGGTCGGACTACCTTCTTTTTGCCTAAACCGCCCTCTCGGGTTTTCGGTTTATCCAAGGATTTCTTGCCTTTTTCCTCAATTCTTTGGCTTTTTCTCTTCTTTTTTTTTAACACAAATGAAACATGAATTACAATCAGGATTTTTAAAACAAACTCAAATAACTAGAAATGCATGATAAGTATCCTCCCACATACTTGAAGAACGCTTTGACCTCAAAGTGTGGAAATGAAAGCAAAGATAATATGTGGAGAAGGGCAAAAGAAGAAGCTCACTAATGGGATGGTCCGGCTGGACCATCCGGACCGTGCTCCGGAGGATACGGGAAGTGGCTGAAAAAGTGCTCTTGACGCTGGTACAAGCTGTCAAGGCGGGCCTGCTGTGCGTCCATCCGAGCTCCGAAAGAGGTCTCAAAACCGGCCTGCCAACCTTCCATCCTCCTCTGCTGAGCCTCCCGCCAAGCATCCTGACGCCGGTCAAAATTCTCGGTCATCTTCCCCTCAAAATCTGCCTGTCACGCCTGCTGCTGGAGCATAGATGTCTGGTAGCCGGTCTGCTACTGCTGATGCTGCGTGGTCAGATCCACCATCTGAGCTAGCAGACTGGCATGTGAGGGGTCATCCTCCTGTGCCGCGGTGTGCATCTCCTCATCGTCATCATGAATGGGAATGTGGTCCTCATGTCGGACCCTGCTGGAGCTCGCCGCATGCCGCTCAATAACGGCGACCTGTGATCGCCTCGGTACGTAGGGATCGGCGACAATGTAGAGATCGGAGAGCTCATCTCCTAAAGGTAGCAGCCGGGGCAAGTATGTGACGTGACTCCCATCTGTAAAAGACAACCAGAAGAGGTTCTCACCATCCCTCCTCAGGAGCTTGCAGCGCCGTAGAAGAGCCTCGTCGTAAAATGGGATTGGTAACCCATCCTCCAGCTCGGTCAAGTCCATGACCTGCTCTGCAATCAAGGAGATGATCCCACCTCCAACAATGTCACGCGGCTCATTCTTCCTAATCCGCTTCAAAGCGGTATGGAAGAGGGTGATCCAATCCGGCACGTTGTCACATGCCGCGACACAAGCATAAAGTAGTGGGAGGTCCTTGAGAGCCACCTTGTTTTCCTCCTTGTGTCCACAGAAGACACACATAATAATCTTGGATAGGAGCCTCAAACAGGGGTGAGTGAGTTTGTTGTTGTACTCACCCCCCGTTTGAAAGTCGGAGCCGGTAGCCGCTCGCCAAAACTCCACCAAATCTGGTGTAGGAGCTTCCTCCCACCATTTTTCCGAAGGGTTCTTAGAAACCCCGAAAGCTTCCTGTAGCTGAGAGAAGTTTACCGTATACTTCCTCTTGTTGAACTTGAAGGTAAGGCCGACACAGATGTGGTCCTCTAGCTCCATATTGAATGTGGCCACAAACTGTCTGGTCAGCTCAGGAGTATGTTCGGGCACTCCTTCCCAGGAATTCCCCGAGCCCAGCATTGCTCAGGAAAGATTGCATGCTTTCCAACATGCCCAACCGCTAAAAGTCGGAATGTGCAAAAACCGAGTTGCAAAGACTTGTCAGTCCTGCACAATCTCATATCGAGCCTTCTCTCTATCAGTCATCTTATATTTTCTCGTGGAGTCAATTCTAATCACAATTGCAATCAAAAGAATATGAATTTCACAAAGGAAAAATAAGTAGTCGACCTTCTGTTGTTTATCCGCAGGGGCGGTTTGAATACCCGCGGGGGCGGTAGGGCGCAAGCGTGGTTTGAAGACCCGCGGAGGCGGTGAGGCGCGGTCGCGGCGACAACGAAGTGCGGGGGCGGGCGAACACAGCGGGCGAACTCGTGACAGTCCGCTGTTGGCTGCTCCTGTGGTGCGTTTTCGGCGTCCGTTGGTGCTCCCGATGGTGGTTGACGGTGGTTTTGGAGGGTTATGAGTGGTGGTGATAGATTAGGTTTAGGGTTTGTGAGATTGCGGGTTGGGGAAAGATGTGCAACCGGAAGGAAGGAGGAGCAGACCGAGGTGGCGCAGGGGCGTCGTGATGGTGGCGCAGGGGCGTGCTGGCAGGTTGGCGCTGGGAAGAGCTTGACGGTGCTGGGGCGTGAGAGTTTGTGAGTGAGAGTGTTTTTTCGGGCGAGGTATGTGTGAGGAAGAGTGAGGGAGGTGAGTGGGTTAGGTTTAAAACCCGATCCAATTTTTTTTCTTTTCTGTGTTAACCCACAGGGGCGGAGGATTGTCACCGCGGGGGCGGTGACAAGGGAAGCGGAGACGCAGGCCCAGCGCTGGGAACGTTCGTCAAGGGAAAAATCTGCGGGTGCGGGGGTCTGTTACCGCGGGGGCAGTGACAGTTTTTAGTTTGCGCTGGCTCAGCGCCGGGGGCGGGATGGGAGCGCAGTGTCACCGCGGGGGCGGTGACACATGGCCGCAGGTGCGGTTTCCTTAACAGAACGTCAGAACCTCCTCTTCTTATTTTCTCGGGTTGCCTCCCGAGCAGCGCCTTTGTTTTACGTCGTTGGCTCAACGTAAGGCCTTCACTTCTCTGCTTGGACTTCCTCCAAGACCATCTCATCAATTAAATCAATCTTCACTCCCTCATGGTATAGCTTGAGCTTTTGTCCATTGACTTTGAAGATCTTGTGTGTTTGTGGATCGTAAAGATCCAGTACCATGTGGATGGACTTCGGCTATGACGTACGGACCTGTCCATCTTGAGCGAAGTTTTCTTGCAAAAAGCTTCAAACGTGATTGAAATAAAAGGACTTTGTTACCCGCTTGGAAGTCCTTTCGGAGGATATTCCGGTCATGCCATGCCTTGGTTTTTTCCTTGTTGTTGTGGCATGGTCATATGCATCGAGCCTTAGTTCTTCAAGCTCTTGTAATTGAAGTTTCCGGAATTCACCAACTTCATTCATGTTCATGTTGCACTTTTTCACCGCCCACCAAGCCTTGTGTTCTAACTCCACCGGTAGGTGACACGCCTTTCCAAACACAAGCCAAAATGGTGACATCCCAATGGGGGTCTTGTACGCCGTGCGGTATGCCCATAAAGCATCGTTGAGCCTTAAACTCCAATCCTTCCTTCCGGGGGTAACCGTCTTTTCGAGGATCGTCTTGATCTCTCAATTTGACACTTCCGCTTGCCCATTGGTTTGTGGGTGGTATGCCGTGGAAACTCGTTGATGGACATGATACTTCTTGAGGAGGGCAGTGATCGTCTTGTTGCAAAAGTGCGTTCCCCTATCGCTTATCAAAGCCTTAGGGATGCCGAACCTTGCAAAGATGTTATCCTTAAGAAAAGCTGCCACAACTTTAGAATCATCAGTTTTGGTTGCCTTTGCTTCCACCCACTTGGAAACATAGTCCACCGCAAGTAAAATATAAGTATTCTCAAAAGGAGTTAGGAAAAGGGCCCATAAAATCTATCCCCCAAACATCAAAAATTTCACAAAAAATAAGTGATGATTGAGGCATTTCATTTCTCCTAGAGATATTACCTATTCTTTGACACCTATCACACACTTTACAAAACGCATAAGTGTCTCGAAAAATGTGTGGCCAAAATAAACCAGCTTCTAGTACCTTCCTAGCTGTTTTGTTAGCCCCAAAATGTCCTCCACATGCTTCAGAATGACAAAACGATAGGACAGATTGTACCTCGTTGTCCGGGATGCAACGTCGAATTACTTGATCACTACAATGCTTCCATAAGTAGGGATCGTCCCAAACATAGTGCCTAGCCTCGGCTTTCACCTTTTCCTTCTGAGCTTTGGTGAAATCTGGTGGGTATTCGCCTCTGACAAGGAAGTTCACGAGGTCCGCAAACCACAACTTAAAGGAATGGAGCTTATACAACGCTTCTGCAGAGTTAGCCGCAGAGGCGGCCAGATCTAGCCGCGGGGCGGGTTGCCGCAGGGGCGGTCCTCCTTGGCCGCGGGGGCGGATACACAACAGAGAGTTGTGTAAAAGGTGTCGTCCGGGAAACTTCCTAGGATGGCCTTTCCTTCTGCTGGATCTTCTTCCTCTTGTACCAACCGACTCAGGTGATCGGCCACAAGGTTCTCCGCTCCTTTCTTGTCCCGGATTTCTAAGTTGAACTCACTTAGAAGTAGGACCCAACGAATCAACCTTGGCTTGGTCTCCTTCTTAGTCTTGAGATAGCGTAACGCTGCATTGTCAGTGTACACTATTACCTTGACTCCTAGTAAGTACTGCCTGGATTTTCCAAGGCAAAGACCACTGCCAACATCTCCTTTTCGGTGGTAGAGTAGTTCTTTTGAGCTCCGTTCAAGGTCATCGACGCGTAGTGGATTACATGTGAGGCTCGCCCGTCCTTTTGTCCCAGGAACGCTCCTACAACGTAATCACTAGCGTCACACATTATTTCAAACGGCTTCTCCCAATTTGGTGATTGGATTATCGGGGCACTTGTGAGGCATTCTTTCAATGTGTCAAAGGCCTTCTTGCATTTCTCATCTACTATGAAAGTGTCATCCTTCTTCAATAGTTCACACAATGGTGCGGAGATCTTTGAGAAGTCCTTGATGAACCGCCGGTAAAACCCTGCATGGCCTAAAAAAGAACGGATTTCACGCACATTAGTAGGATAAGGTAAAGTTTGGATAACATCAATTTTAGCTTTGTCCACTTCTATTCCTTTAGATGAGATTATGTGGCCTAGTACAATTCCTTGCTCCACCATAAAATGACATTTTTCCGAGTCGAGAACTAAGTTAGTTTCTACACATCTTTTAAGAACAAGTTTTAAGTGTTCTAAACATGCATCAAAACTATTTCCATGAACGGTAAAATCATCCATGAAAACTTCAATAAAATTTTCAATGTACTCGGAAAAAATACTTATCATGCACCGTTGGAAGGTGCCGGGAGCATTACATAGTCAAAATGGCATTCTACGGTACGCAAAAGTGCCAAAAGGACATGTAAAGGTTGTTTTCTCTTGATCCTCCGGGGCTATGGCTATTTGGAAATACCCTGAATATCCATCTAAGAAACAATAGTAAGGGTGTCCCGCAAGACGTTCAAGCATTTGATCAATAAATGGTAGAGGGAAGTGGTCCTTTCTAGTTACCGTTTTCAACTTACGGTAATCGATGCAAACCCTCCATCCGGTTTGAGTCTTACTTTGCACCATTTCTCAATGTTGGTTCTCCACCATGGTGATTCCTCCCTTTTTCGGAACAACTTGGGTTGGACTAACCCATTTACTATCCGAGATTGGGAAGATGATGTCCACTTGAAGGAGCTTCAAAACCTCTTTTCTCCACTTGAAGGAGTTTCATGGCATCATATATGTTAAATTCAATAACTTCACCATCAAATTCCATGCTCAATTTTCTACTTACATAATCTATTTTTATTTTAGCCGTTTTCAAGAAAGGTCTTCCTAACAAGATGGGTGCGGCATGCATATCATGTTCCATGTCTAAAACAAAGAAATCTGCCGGGAAAATCAAGTAGTCAACCATTACAAGAACATCTTCAATTATTCCTTTAGGATACACATTAGACCAATCGGCTAGTTGGACGACAATTCGAGTTTCATGCAGTGGTCCAAGACCAAGTGATTTATAGACAGAATATGGAAGTACGTTTATTGATGCACCTAAGTCTAGCATGACTTTATCGAAACGAGTTTCTCCTATGACACAAGGGATACTTACCATGTCGGGATCACTACATTTCTTGGGCATCCTTTGTTGGAAAACCGCAGAGACATGCTCACTCACTTGGACTTTTTGTTTCCCCTTCAGCTTCTGGTTCCTCTTGACCGTGCAAAGTTCCTTAAAAAACCAAGCATAGGAATACTTTTCACAAGTTTCAAGAGTGGGATGTTTACCTCACATTTGGAAAAGGTCTCAAAGAGATCCTTATCCTCGATCACCCTTCGCTCCCTGAGTGCTTCTAGAAAGTGGGCCGGTGGTTTCTCAACATATAGTGGTGGGAAATTTGGACGGATGTAAGAATCCTCCTCCACAGAACTCTCTGACGTCTTAACCGCAGGGGCGGATTCATCCAGCCGCAGGGGCGGTGGCTCAGGGGAAGAAACAGCAAGGGCGGATTCATCCAGCCGCAGGGGCGGCGGCTCAGGGGAATAAACCGCAGGGGCGGAGTCATCCAGCCGCGGGGGCGGGTTAGTGTCAGAGGACGTTTCCTTTGGAACCAAAGCTGGCTTTGGCTGCACTTGCCTTCCGCTTCTTAATGTTAGAGCACTAACATTCTCCTTGGGGTTCACGACGGTCTGGGAGGGCAGGTTCCCCGAGGATCGAGCTTCGATCCTTGTGATGGCTTCCGCCATTTGTCCAACCTGTTTCTCGAGATTTTTGATGCTAGATTCTGTGGTTTGGACATGAGTAGCAAAGTGTTTAGTCAAAACATGTAACATATCATCAGTGGATTGGGACTTACCTTGGCGGGGATGCGGTTACTGTTGGTTTTGTTGATCCTTCCACCGGTATTTTTGTTGATCACGCCAACCCGGCATGTAATTTTGAGCATATGGGTTGTCCCGTTGGCGTTGCTGCTGTTATCCATATCCCATGGCGTTCACCTTAACAACTTCATCTTGAACTTGTGGGCACAAGTCCGTGGGGTGGAAAGGATCGGCACATACTCCACAAGCCTTGAGTTGTTGTGGAGTTTCCATCAAGGTGAGCCTCTTCACCATCTCTTTTAGTTCAACAATCTCTTGCACAAGCTCCGGACGGCCGGGGTTGATGGCATGGACTCCTTTTTTGGTAGAGGATCTACCAAAGTTCCTCGTACCTTCCGCCATTTCTTGCATCTTTTCCATAGCAATCTCGGGAGTGGAGTTTAGAATGTTGCCTCCACAAGCGGCGTCCACGATCCTTCTTTCATTGTCCAAGAGCCCGTTGCACAAGTACAACACAAGGTCTTGGGTGGAGTACCCGTGGAAGGGACAACTTGATCTCAACTTAGCAAATCTCTCAAAGTACTCATAAAGAGTTTCATCCGCTTCTTGCTCGATGTTGTTTATTGCCTTCTTCAAGTTGTTGGCCTTCTTGGCTGGGAAGTATTTTCCAAGAAGGCTTTGTGGAGGTTCTCCCAAGTATTGATACTACCGGATGGAAGGTGGTAGTACCAATCATCCGCCGCATCCTTGAGATTAAAGCCGAAGGCTCTCATCTTGATTTGCTCTTCGGTCACGTTTGCCGACTTCATGCTCATGCAAACGGTATGAAACTTCCTCAAGTGCTTGATGGGATCTTCTCCGCTCAGCCCATGAAAGGAAGGTAGCAAATGGATCAAGCCCGGGTTGAGCTCGAAGTTGACCCCTTCTCCAATTGCCGGAATGGTTACCGCAAGGGGGTGTTGAGTCAAATCCGGCCGC
This sequence comes from Fagopyrum tataricum, assembly GCA_002319775.1. Taxonomy (NCBI): domain Eukaryota; kingdom Viridiplantae; phylum Streptophyta; class Magnoliopsida; order Caryophyllales; family Polygonaceae; genus Fagopyrum; species Fagopyrum tataricum. The sequence goes on from CM008286.1 coordinate 22,582,720, forward strand.
GTGAGTTGTCGGAGTGTGCGGTTCGGCATTTCTTCTTCGTTCCGACTTTGTCTTCTTTGCCGATGGTATGTCCTCTCTATTTCTGGATCAAAAGGGGCAAATTCTAAGTTAGTAGCACGGGTTTGAACCACGAAAATGGTCCAAACCAATAATCAATAATCAAAAATAATAAAAACAAAAATTAAACTCCCCGGCAACGGCGCCAAATTTGACGTGGCTAAAAACCTATGTCGTTGTCTTTTAGCTTTAGTCAAAGTAAATTACCTAGCGTTACACTTAACCAATTTGTATAGTGTAAGCAAGGGTCGAACCCAAGTGAATTTTATCGAGTTTCTATTAGATTTAAATATTGATTTGGTAACAAATGGGGGGGGGGGATTTGGATTGTAACAAAACAAGACAAAGACAATAAAATTGGTGATAACAAAGTTGATTACAGAACTACACTAGGTTGGATCTTAGCATAAATACTACTTGGTTGATTCTTTTTTTATAAGTAATTCACTGATGTTCTCATCTTGATCGTAGATATGTGTTAAACCAACTGGCATTAACACAACTTAACTAGTTATTTAATCCGTAAACCTACAAGATTAAAACACAAGTTAGCATTCTAATAAAGATAAAGAGATATAAAGAGGGATAAAACAAACCGTTAAATCTTTCTTTATAGTTATTTTCCCTTCCCTTAGATAATCACAACCAGCTTTTACCTATGGGTTTACTACTAGATTAAGGACCCGAACCCGGAATCGATTAATCCTAGCATTTTACATGCATTAGTACACTTAAGGTGATCAATCTAAGTGGATAAAAACATGCAAACATAAGTGAGAGATCAAGGAAAATAACACAAAGGATAATGAATTTAAACTTATATTAGAAGAACTTACAACAAATAGTAATGTAGCTTCAATTAGCCCAATGTAGCAAAGAAAACTTAGAAACTCATTACAAAAGACAAGTGGATTATAGAGGTTTTTGTGGAAAATTGAGATGATTCTAGCCTAAGCAAAGGGCTCTATTTATACTACAAAATGTATTAAAAAAGAGTAAAGAGGCTGTGCAAACAGCCACCATTAAGAATGGATTAAAGAGTTTGTGCAAACAACCAAAATTAAGGTCATAAAGCCGACGAAAATAGCCGGAGTAAAGTCCTCTGACGCTATCCCGCACCCGCGGCCAAAGGCGCCGCAGGGGCGGTTTAGGCAAAAACGTTCCATCTTCTTCTTGGCCGCAGGGGCGGCTCGTCACTCCCGCGGGGGAGGGTCTTTAAAGGCTCCTTGAAACGTCTGACTCTTTAACTTCGGGCGTTTCTGGTGAAGATCCGCAGGCGCGGCCCAGAGTCACCTCAGGGGCGGTGACACTGGATCTTCGGCTTCACAAGGCCGCTGGCAAGGCCGCAGGCACGAGCGCTGGGGCGCTGTTTTCGCTTCTTCAGGATGGGTCACTGCAGGGGCGGCCAGAGGCGGCCGCGGGAGCGGTGACATGTCTCTTCTTGGGCGCGGGCGAAGGCGCTAGCTGCGGCTTCGGCGTGGGTCTTCAGGGTTGTCACCGTAGGGGCGGCCAGAGGCGGCCGCGGGTGCGGTGACAAACTTCTCTCGGCGCAGGTGATGCCGCTGGCTGCGGTACTCGAGAAGGGTGCCACCGCAGGGGCGGTGACATTTCTCCGCGGGGGCGGTGTGGCACCAGAAACTTATCTTCGACGCTTTACTTCAACTCCTAAGTGTTGCTAATACCTTCTTTTGTTTCATTTTGACTCTTTTATCTGGATCAAAGCATTAGCAACAAAATATGACTCGAAAACATAAAAACGACTCTAAAAACTACCTAAATTGATAGTGAATCCATCACCTATCATTGATCCTCCTTCAAACAGCATTGTAAAGGCTGTGCCCTATGCTGCAAATGCGAGAGACAAAGCGACAACATGTGATGGCCAAAGTGGTGCAAAAAGGTGTCATTGGTGCAAGAAAAACTGTTATTTGAGTTTGATCAAGTGTCTCAGATGCAAAAATGAAATCCCTCTGTTCAGATTCGCTGTAGAACCTGTGAATGTGACTCCCGCTAAAGCCCAAATTATGCAAGATGAAATTGATTTCCTTAGCCAAAGTTCACTCTTCTGAGACAATCGACAAGCTACAAACTCCAAGAGCATTAATAAGTCTGAATTTGTGCAAATAATTAAAGCATAAGGAATGATCAAGTTAATACACAGCAAAGAGACATTTATAAGGCAATTATTCTCTGACACTTTCAAAGCAAAAAGGAAAGCAACAGGAATGTCAACTTAGGGAGTTTGTCCAAAAGCCAACATGAAATCAATCAAAAGTAGTGTATTGTCCAAGTCAATCGAATTTATCTTCTTTGCTTATTTGGAGCCTCAACGAATTCAAGCAATCAAATGCTATATAAAGGTTTATGGTCGGAATAAATGGAGCACGGAATTACTTTGATCGTTGCTTGAAGATCGGATCGTTAAAGCTATATATGGTGTGTCCCTCATTCTTGTGTTTCTTGTTGTGCGCATGACTAAGATATTTCATAAAATTTATAGATGGAAGCAATCAATGAAGACATCTATATTCGCTATCGATGAAAATGAAAAGCAATGTTGAGGCCTGAGAGAAAGTTCTATTTTAACAAATTAGGTTACTTGTGATTTTGGAATGAAAAAAAGAAAACTCAAAATAGGAATGTGTGGATCGTTCATTCCTTTACGTGAATGCAGATCTCTTGTCATTTTTTTTAATGTACAAAGGAGGATGTACCAGTTGAAGTGGAAATTCATTTGGTGTTTTGTTATTGCTTGCTAAAAAAAGGCCAATATTATTACAAGTTAATGCCTCAAATCTATATCTACTTCAATCATATGGAGCTCAAGTGTGATGTTAATTCCATAGAGTTTAACATAAGGAGGATGAGAAGCCAAAGCTCTAATACTACAAGTCTTTTGTGTGTTGCTCCATGAAAATGAAAATTTTTTGTCAAACAAAAAAAAAAAGAAGGAGAAAAATATAAAAAAAGAAAAGTACGGCAAACAAAAAAAATAGTAAAGGAAGAAGGTCAACTGAAGAGGAAGTTTGAATCAAAGTGAGATTGAAGTCCCTTGAACATGTCATGGGCTAAATACAAGGTCAACCAAATTAATGAGAATCATCCCAAATAATTCAAGTGAGAGTTTGATCAACAAGCTGGATAAAGAAGTGCAGTTCTCGTTATACCCAATAAAGATTTGTCAGGTAGAACTACGTATGATTTGATCCCTATAAAAGGGTACGTAGGAAACTTGACTAAATAAATTGTTAAGTTCAATCGCGGATACCAAGTAAATGATTTTCTAAAGGCATGTTGAGAACTACGTTTGACTTGATTCCGTCGAAACGGATACGTAGGAAACTCGTCGAGTTCAGTCATACCCCCAACCCCAAATAAAAAAGAAGAGAAGAGAAATATCGCCAACTTAGAGTTTCTCATACGCACATGATAGTCGGATAATTCGGAAAACCCTTCATAGAAGGTGGGTCCGAGTGATTCTGGTGATGCGTAAAAAGTAGAGAAATACAAGTGCTAGTGCGGATAATGGACAACCCGTCCTAAAAGTTTAGCTTGGTTCCGATCTATGATGCATATAAATCGAAGTCCGGAAAAATATAACTTGAACTACGTAAGGCTTGATCCTTCTTAGGGAAGGTACGTAGGCAACCCGTCGGGTTCAACCCAAATCCTCAAGAAAAATTCAAGAGTTCGTCCGGATTTAAAATCAGTATTGTTTGAGAATCGTGAGGACACGACGAATAAGGGTCAAACCTTATAAACATTTCTTTTTCAAATAAAATGTGTTACGCATTTTTATTTTCTTGTAATATTTTTGCTTAACAAAATAAAAGTTCATTATAATTTAGATGTTCAAACAAAATTTAATTATATATGGATGATTGGGAATCATATACAAATACAAGGTTCGTCCTGATTATGTCCCATATATAATAGCCGGGACAGGACGTGGAACAATCTCAATGACGTCTCATTCCGTCCCATTACCACCCGTAGAGGAAATGCCAAGTGGGAGTCCAAAAGATCTTGAGCGACTGTATGTCTACTAAGCTAATCATTCTAGATGGAAAACTTCGACAAAACTAGACGAGGTACTTAAGCAAATACATGTATTTTGGGTCTAGAAAGAAAGAAATTATGTGCTTCGAGACGGGGACCGGAATACTAGACATGTGTCAAATAAGAGGTGAAGTGTGTTGTGATGAATGCATTCAGGGGAGAAAATTCCTCAATCCTTGAATGAGATTGTGTTGGATCTAATTCATAAGGTGGATGATCCGGAGAACGCAAACCAATTTAGGCTTATCAGTTTATGCAACATGGCCTTTAAGATCATTATATAAGCAATTGTAACAAAGTTGAAACCAGTCATGAGAACTTTGGTAACTTCGAATCAATCTAGCTTCATCACGGGACGGAAAAAAACTGTTGACATTATAATGGCGCAAGAAATTATGCATAAACCTTGCATTACAAAAGGGGTCACAAGACAATGAGCAGAAGACACCAACCCGCAACAATTAGTGGACGATGTAGTCGATCACATAGTTTGGGCTCCTAGAATATGAAAATTTTAGGGCTTTCTATTTGATTGGATCGAACGACCCAATTAATTGGAACTTTCCTATTGGGCCATGTCATTTCGGACAAGCCGATCATTTCTGATAAAGTTAATGATGAATATATTGACTGTGCATTTTATGATGAAGGGGATGATGAATACGATGAAGAGGATGATCTTCAAGACAATGATTGGGAGTTCACAACGATGATCAAAATAGATATAGAAAGGCTTATGACCGCATACGGTGGGTATTCATCAAATATACTCTAGTAGAGAGCAAGATCCCACAAAAATTGAATGTTATTATCATGGAATGCACTTCAATAAGCATCATGCTCATCCTGTGGAATGGTGTTGGGAGACATAAAAACTATGTCAAGGAATACGGCACGGAGACCCGTTATTGCCGTACTTATTTGTGTCATGTATGAAACGTTTGGGACATGTAATTATAGAAGTAGTAGCGTGTGAAGCCCGGAGTCCGGTGAAAATCACAAACGATGGGCCACACATCACTCATCTTTTCATTGTCGATGATATGCTCCTTTTTTCGGAGGCTTCGGTGGAACAAATGTGAACAATTCAGTTCTATTTAAACAAGTTCTACATCACCTCAAGTAGTAAATAAACTATCAAACATAAAAAATGTGCTTCTCAAAACACTTTGGATGATGTAGAGTGATGACACCAAAAGTTTTGTAACTTAGTTGCCTAGACACATTTTGAGAACGTAATTGACGTAAGAGCAAAAGAAGCACCTGTAAGTTTGTGTGCAGAAAACTGCGTGATTAAAAGATTTAATGTAGCTTACATAATATACCCTAGGTTTGTATGTTGTACATGCGGTCACTATAAGTTGTAATTGTTAAACAATTGCAAGTAAAAGGAAGGTGGAAGTTATAAAACACGAAATAAGCATTGGATTATAATATAATACAATCGATAAGAGTAGTACCTATAAGGTATAATTTCAGACTGTCAGGTCAGATAATGCGATACCGATGGCGTTGTTGTTTCTGTGTTGTGATGAAAGCATTCAGTGTGTTGTCGTATATTTAAATTTTTAAATTTTAAATCTAATCTCCATAAGTAATATAACCGAAGAGAAGCCAATTTTAAATTTAATCTCTATAATTAATTATGTATAAATTTTTTTATCATATAGTATTATGCGTCTCACAAGGCGCATAAATAAGAATTATGCGCTTTTTAGTGCGCCTTACAAGGCGCACGTATAAGTTACGGTTCAAGAGGTGCACAAGCTTCACCTGTCAACGTGTGATTTCAAATCGGTTGCAGCAGTTCGTGCGCTACTTAAGGCGCACAAGCTTCGTCCGTCAGCTTCGTCCCATTTCGTCCACTGCCCCGTTGGTAGTTACTTACTTACTTATTTTCAGCCCACGATGATAGATCGTGTAGTCATGGGCCGAAAGAAATAGTTTGTGTATAAATGGTCGACGCTTCAACCTCATCGTATTTCCAACTTTTCAATCTAACATATGAACATTGACAGTCTAAAGATTAGCAACAATGATCTGCAAGGATAAGAAACAACATGTGTGTGATTTGGTGCATATTAGAATCTTTATGAGGAAATTAATCGAGTCGATTGGATTGAATGTTGTAGGGCAACATCTTCGGAGGTGTGGCTGGTTTGTGACATTGGAAATGATCTTTCTAAATGAGGCCGATTATCAAGATATGCAAAACAATCCCAATATACAGGTTGTTGTGGCCAACGGGACTTGCACGATGCCTCTTCCAGTTGTGGATATGTCCATGGTGAGGGTAGAAGATGAAGAAGAAGAACCAAGTAGATGTGAATGGCTCCAACCAAAAAAAGTAGAAATGAAGCGCAAATCGGGTAAGAAGTAGTATTCAGATAGTAGTTTTAGGTCTGTTTCAATTTTAGGTTAGTTTCTTTTTTATTTAGGACTGTTTTTAGTACAAATCGTCTAGGTTTTAGGAAGTTTCAAGTTCTTTTCTAGCATTTTAATTCTTGCATTTTGATTCATGTTGTTGTTTGTCACTTGTTGCATTTGTTTAATGAAACGATTTTCAGCTTATTATCTCCTTGTATGAACCTACTTTGTATCCAGCTTCTCACATTCTGTTAGTACCAGTCTTGATGCAGGAGCATCTCAGAACATAACCCGAATGGAGATCATTCATGGAATATGTGAAAAGACCATTTCCGGAAGTGCAATGAAGACTAGTGATTGGAGATGAGAAATATCAAGATTGATCTCGTATGAAGAAAGACGCAGCTACACACATCCATGCATGAGAAACACATATGCATGGGCAAGAAGAAGACGTCATAAAGAGCTTCTTGGAACTAAGAGAAACCTTACCCGGAAGCTACGTTCCTCACGTGCATGCATGATCACATATGCATGGGCAAGAAGGAGGATTCGATGTCAAGACGTGGAGAAGAGCAGTCAAGATGCGGAGGAGATCAAAGGCCGAGATCCACGAGTTAAACATGCAAAGGAGGTGCGTGGAGTTGAATTGGAAGAAAGGAGAATTCGGGCTAATTTAAGTGTCTAAATTAAGCCCAACTTGCTTCTTATTTTAAAGCCCATTCTTGGACATCTTTTAAATAAAACATGGGCTTGCTTTTAATTATTTGTTTTGGGATTTTTAAGACTTGTTAGTTTAGCCCATTAGTTTATTTTATATCTCTTTTATTTTTGATCTTATCTCTTGGAGATTTGATCTTATCTCTTTAGCTAGATTGAGCTTGATCTTGGATCAAGCCCGTAGCCCGTAGAAACCCTAGGAAGGACGTCCAGCATGCCTATATAACGCTTAGGGTAGACGTCCAACCTCCTCAGCTTTGAATGAATTAAACACAAGTACTTTCGAGTATTGTTTCTCTTTTATCCCATATTCTTCTCGTGGAATCGAGACACCTTACTGTGTGAGCGGAATCCGTTTGCCCAACAACTTTGGAGTTGTTTTGAGTTGTGTCACTTGGATTGGCAAGTTGGTGCTCTCAATCATCTCCAGGTGACTCTCGTGCTTTGGGGACAATCGTTTTCCCCTCTGTGTGAGATTATAGCGGAAGGGTTTCTTCAAGTCATTCCAAGTTGTGTGTTAGGGCCTTTGTTTCCTTATCGTGCTCTTGGTTGCCTTAAGGGTTCGACTAGATCTATCCATCTATCAATCCTTCACAATCATTGGATCATTCCTCCATCTTTTTATTTCAAGTTTTCATCTTTTAATTCATTTTCTTCATTTCGAGTCTTGGTGTTGAAAGATTGGGCCAACTGACGGCTAACCCCGTATCAAATTGGTACCAGAGCTTCAAGTTCATCAACATCTTCTCACGTCCCATATAAAACACAAAAAAAATTTGAGCTTTCAAGATCCGTCAAGGAAGTTCTACACAAAAAGAGTCACCGGAGCAGAATCCGTAACGGTTAGTTTCTACTATTCTCGTTATTTTTCTGTGATTTTCAATTCCGCATTTAATTTCTTGAAAAGAAGGATTTTTGTGGCCTATTGTTGATTTTAATACATATTTTTGCCTAAGATTCGATCTTTTCTCGTTTTGATCGGAATCTCAACCGTTACCACCACGAAAATGCCTCCGCCGCCCCTTCCCGCCATCTTTTCGGCCACCCTACCCTAGCCGCCGTCTTTTTGGCCGCCGCCCTACCCAGCCGCCGGCCTTCGCCCTACCCAGCCGCCGCTCCGCCGGCCATCGCCCTACCCCAGCCGCCGATCTCGGCCGCCCCAGCCTCGGTTTCGGCCGAAACCGCATCTTCATCCCGGCCGAGCTTTCACCCTCCGCGCTGCAGCCGTCGCCCCCCTCGAAACCTTAGCCGTCGCCTCCGGCGTCGCTAAACCCTAACCCTAGCCGTCGCCTCCGGCGTCGCTAAACCTTAACCCTAGTCGTCGCCTCCGGCGTCGCTAAACCCTAACCCTAACTCTAGCCGTCGGGCCTTGTCAAACCGGCCCAACCCGACCTATCTCGGCCCATTAACCGAGATCAAAAAAAAAAAACTGAACCGGTTCAGCCGATCCAGCCGTCACTGCCCCGCCGCCATCACTGCCCCGCCGCCGTCCGCTGCCGCCCGCCGCCGCCCGTGGTTAGTCTCGCAAGTGCTTAATTAAAAAAAAAAGAAAAAAAAGGAAGAAGAAGAAGAAGGTCAAAGGCTATACAAAAAAAAAAGAAAAAAAAAAGACGTTACTTGCGAGCTAAGTCATTCAGTTTCCGCGGTTGTGCATCTTGTGCGAGTTTTGTTTTGGCAGGCGTCCCTTTTGAGCGTGATTGATATATATTTGTTTCCCTGGGAACTCCCTACATCGCTGCAGGGCAACCATAAATTACACTCCCTTTTTTTTCCCTTTCCCTTTTATCTTTTTCCTTTTTTCCTTTTGCCTTCCCTTTCCTTTTTGCTTGTTTCCTTTTTTCCTTATTGCCTTTTTCTCTTTTCTTTCCCTTTTTCTATTAGTATTTTAATTTTCAAAAGGCCGCAAATTATCTTTTCTATTTTGAGATTATTGATTTGTTGGTTAAGAATATTGCAAGCGAGTTTAGTTTTTCTTTTCTTGCTAGCACCACACAAAAAGGCCTTTTCCCTTTGAGATCTTGTTTGTTCACCTTGTTTTCTTGCCTGAACGCATTAACTTGTTGATTGCTTGAGACATTTTTCTTGTAGATTCACAATGATCCTCGCAAACCGGCTAAGAGGAAGTTGCGAAGCTTACGAGATAGGTTCTGAGCGAGACACTTGAAGAGGGTAGTCTAAGAGTTTATCTTTAACTAACCTTAATGTGTTGCTTGTTTTGAGTCATGAATGCTTCAGGAAGGGAGAACAAGCACGGGATATCCGAAGCCGCACTAGCTCGGTTTACGGAGAAACTAGATGCCTTGGATGCACCTGATAAGAGAGTAGCCGACGCACGACGTGCTTTGGAATACGAGACGAAAATAACAAAAATAGCTCAGGTTATGGAGAGACTAGATGTATTGGATGCACGTAATAAGAGAAATCAACCAAATGAACCAATGGAATATGTACGTGCCTCGGGGAAAGGAGTTGACTATGGGGTTCCTAAGTCCACTAACCTTAACAAGGACCATGTGTACTTCAAGGATGCGTATGATCGATCAGGTCAGATGTTCACTACTCTTGAAAAACGGCTACCAACACAAGATATGAAGAAGAAAGTCGAGCAAGAACATCAAGGGAGAAATCCTAACCCTTCTTACTTGAAACAGGATCATGATTGTTTAAATCCTATAAGAAGTGAATATGTGCCACCAACTTTATCTAGCACTAATCAAATTAGCAGCTCGTTTCAGACTAGATCTTTAGTCAAAGGCAGGGTTGTTGGTACGATTATAGATAAAGAAAGTCGACATAATCTTGCTAGCATTGAGATGGTCGAGAAACTACAACTTCCTACTTTAAACCATCCCAATCCTTATAGGTTATCTGGCCTAAAATATCGGGATATAGTCAAAGTAGACCAACAAGTCGAGGTCCACTTCAAGATAGGAGCTTATAAGGATGTTATCTTATGTGATGTTGTTCATATGCATCAATGTCATTTGTTATTTGGTTCTCCATGGATTCATGAGAGAAATGTGAAACATATTGAGATCACTAACAGATTTGCTCTTACTTTTAGCAGAGAGTACATAGTTCTTAAACCCATGACTGCAGGAGATATTGCAATGGTGGAAGAGCAAAAACGACGTCAGGCGGAGGAAGAGGACGCACGGAGTAAAGAAAGGGAACGAGCCAGTCAAGTACGTCAGCCCCCTACTTCACCTCTTACAACGCCTCCTTGTAGTCCATCTTCATCATCCTCAGTGGAAAGGGTAATTAGGGTTACCGCAGCCCTAACAAGGAGTGATTCTAAACCCTCTTTCTCTAGATTAGATGAGCATGATCATAGTGATAAGGAGTTAGTTGGTGATGAACCACATGATTCAAAGGCTAGAGTTAATGGAAAGCATATGATACATGATGATTTAATGGCTGAAAAGTTCATTAGCCCTTCTTGTGATCATATTTTGCCTTTTGTTGACTTTAGAGAACCTTTTAGGGAGCATGTTAATTTTATTGTCCATAATGCAGAAAATGCTCCTATTGATGTGCACGTTAATGGTGTTAAACTTCTTGTTGTATATACTAACTTTCAGAAGTTTAATATTATGAATGCATCTCTTCTTAGGCATACCGATTTTATTGCCTATAATAATGAGTATGCTGATTTTTGGTCTTATGATTTCTCCTCTACTTTAAGTTTACATATTTCGGGAGATTTACATGTTGATAGACCTCTTATAGGAAGAAGCGACTTCAGGGATGATTATGAATCATATGTTGAAGACCTTAAGTTGAAACTTTATAAGTTACAAAGTAGGTTTGGGGAACAGAGAAAAACAACCCCTATGATCTATAAAGTGCCTATATCTTTTGTACTTGATGTGCTTGATCGTTTTATGTATGCATGTGTTGTTGAATTTATTGATAATATGCCTTTGAACAACATAATTTTCAGAACAAGTGTTGAACTCGTCAGAGAAGTTTCCTCACCCTCTTATTATGAGAACTTGAGTACATATTGTGATAATTTGGACTACAATCGTAATGTTGCTCTCGTTGTGATATTTATAGGGATTTGGGGACAAGTAAGAGCACAGCTTGGCGCAGGAGCAAATGGATCCCACATTTGGATGCCTCCTTGGTTCATTGCTAGGAAGGATGTCAACGATTCGTGGACGAATCATTTTCAAGAAAGGGAGAATGATGCAGGAGCATCTCAAAACATAACCCGAATGGAGATCATTCATGGAATATGTGCAAAGACCATTTTCGGAAGTGCAATGAAGACTAGTGATTGGAGATGGGAAATATCAAGATTGATCTCGTATGAAGAAAGACGCAGCTACACACATCCATGCATGGGAAACACATATGCATGGGCAAGAAGAAGACGTCATAGAGAGCTTCTTGGAACTAAGAGAAACCTTACCCGGAAGCTACATTCCTCACGTGCATGCATGATCACATATGCATGGGCAAGAAGGAGGATTCGATGTCAAGACGTGGAGAAGAGCAGTCAAGATGCGGAGGAGATCAAAGGCCGAGATCCACGAGTTAAACATGCAAAGGAGGTGCGTGGAGCTGCATTGGAAGAAAGGAGAATTCGGGCTAATTTAAGTGGCTAAGTTAGGCCCAACTTGCTTCTTATTTTAAAGTCCATTCTTGAACATCTTTTAAATAAAAGATGGGCTTGCTTTTAATTATTTGTTTTGGGCTTTTTAAGACTTGTTAGTTTAGCCCATTAGTTTATTTTATATCTCTTTTATTTTTGATCTTATCTCTTGGAGATTTAATCTTATCTCTTTAGCTAGATTGAGCTTGATCTTGGATCAAGCCCGTAGCCCGTAGCCCGTAGAAACCCTAGGAAGGACGTCCAGCATGCCTATATAAGGCTTAGGGTAGACATCCAACCTCCTCAGCTTTGAATGAATTAAACACAAATACTTTCGAGTATTGTTTCTCTTCTATCCCATATTCTTCTCGTGGAATCGAGACACCTTACTGTGTGAGCGGAATCCGTTTGCCCAACAACTTTGGCGCTGTTTTGAGTTGTGTCACTTGGATTGGCAAGTTGGTGCTCTCAATCATCTCCGGGTGACTTCTCGTGCTTTGGGGACAATCGCTTTCCCCTCTGTGTGAGATTATAGCGGAAGGGCTTCTTCAAGTCATTCCAAGTTGTGTGTTAGGGCCTTTGTTTCCCTATCGTGCTCTTGGTTGCCTTAAGGGTTCGACCAGATCTATCCATCTATTGATCCTTCACAATCATTGGATCATTCCTCCATCTTTTTATTTCAAGTTTTCATCTTTTTATTCATTATCTTCATTTCGAGTCTTGGTGTTGAAAGATCGGGCCAACTGACGGCTAACCCCGTATCAAGTCTATACTCCATTCTACTTTCTAGTGTCGTGCACAAACTTTCCTTCTCTAGCATCTCATACTCCATTCTACTCTCGTTATGAATCTAGAATAAGTGGCGTGAATACAAGTTGTGTCAAGTCAAAGAAGAATTGCAATTCAAAATTTGAAGCTTCTGTTACTTTTTCATTGTTGTGTCAACACATAATTTGAAGCCTCTGTTATCATCAACTGACTTTCTGAACCGTAACTTGTATGTGCTTAATTTGCATAAAATGTGACATTTTGGAAAGTATTCGTTGTTTATAAGATGTTTCATTGTGCATTTCAAGTATCAGTTTAATTTGATTTTACTTTTCTATTAGATTTCATGAAGAAAAGCTAAACACATGCTAAAGTACCCAAATGCAAAACTTATAATCCTTGGACTTGGTGACACCACTGATCCTATCCCTCATGTCATAACATTAGCTATAACTAAGGTCCTCTTTCCTATTATGTCTATTAGCCTCTCATTTACTTAGCTACCCTGTTAAATATGAATATGTATATATTTTGTTTGATTTGATCGACATGAACTGCCATAGTTTCTCTTATAGTCATCTTCTCTTCAAAGAGTATAGTTGTTCATTTAAGCTAATAATTTTTTTTTTCTCTGACAAAAAGCTGAAGCTTTATCAACTACACATGGTTATGGACCTGAATAAGATGAAAAAGTATGTCTCTTTCTGACTAATATCCTCTTTATGTTAACATTCCGATTTCATGCATTTTGATATGTTATAGTCGAATTTCAAGTTTCTTACCGCTCTTGTAAATGTGTGAGTTTGAAATGGGACTTGTATTAAAGCTTTACTTTTCTTGTTAGAGTGACAATGATGAATGCATTCTAGAATCGTGTATTTTGGCAAATACAAATTTGAATATGAGCCATTGATCTGATTCATTTGAACACATAACACATTCTCCATGTAACAATGTTCCCTTGTTTACAATCCAATATCATTAATGCTCTAACGGCAGGAAAAATGCAAATTTTGCAAAATCAAATGCTCTTGTAAAGGTGCGAGTTTGAGTGAACAAGAGAGCGTTAGGGGGAGAGAGAGTTATGCCGTCTTCATGGTCGTTGGTTTCGTCGGTCTTCAAGTCGAGTGTAACATCCTTCGTAAAGCCGGCTTCATTACGGTCTTGACCGAGAGTGTAACGTATTGCCGGGAAGAGGAGGTTGTCGATCGTTTGGGTTGTGAAGAGAAGAGCGACGCCGGCTTGGGCCCTTGTAAAGAGGAAGGATTTTGAGCCTGAAGATGGCTTCGTCTAGCCCAAGAGAGGTTTGGGGAAGACCGGTTTCTCAACCAAACCTGTTTGGCTGGTGATCCCACCCGGTTTGGTTGGGTTCACCGCTTTCGGTACTCGAGTCGGGTTTCCATATTAACCAAAATAAATTTAAAAATTTTCCGGTAATTACAGTTGTTTTTAGCTATCGCTCGGTCTATATAAGCGAAGAAAACTACTCATTTACGCAAAGTTACGCATAGAAAAAGCTACTCATTTACGCAAAGTTAGTGTGCAAATTGTCGAATATCACGACAACATAAACACCTAATGTTTGTTGAACACAACTATAAAACCAAATGAATCAACACAAAGAATGAAATTATTAGCACAAGATGAATACCATTCTTGAAGAACGTTGTTGAAGTGTTGACAAGAGCACCTTCAGAATATCCCTCTCCGTCGCACAATGTCTTTGCAGCAAAATTACAAAGTGTTAAGATATTCGTATATTCCAACCCCTAAACATTATTTTCAACTAAAAGAGTTAATTACTAGTTTTAAAAAGATTACAAATTATAAAGATTTGCATGTATAAAATAATTGTGTCGGAGATATACTTTAAAAATTGAAAATAAAATAAAAGTTGTATGACATATAAGATAGTGTTTGAAAAATTATTTTGTCACTTGTCGACGCCATAATTCATGCAGCCGTTTGAAGTGGATTGAAGGTTGATTCTTGAGAAGAATCCTCGAATGTGAGTTCTTGGATCCAAGGAAGAATTTTGAGAGGATGGAAGAAGAGTTTATGCCAAAATCAAGAGAGGATTTTCTTCAAATACTTGATTAAATGAACATGTTTTACAAATGAAGGTCAAACATCTCTTATATAGATGAGGGGGCGTAACGAAAGGTCTGAAACTATGGTCCGATAGAATACGCTTAAAGGACGGCCAATGAAAACGCTTAGAATGGAACATTCCACAAGAATATTCATTCTATTATTACATAATTAATAAAGGGAAATGACAAAATGGGCAAGTTTCATGTCATGACTAGACATGTCGCTAGCCGGGTCCTCTTAGCCGGAAACACATATGGCATCGCCATCCGTGGCCGTATCATTCTCCTCTTCTTGGCTGTGAAACGTTCTCGTTTGCACGGTCGGAAAAGAAAGGAGAAACGTTTGGAACAAGACCTTTGACTTGAACATCGGGTGCACATTGTCGGAGTCGGGCGGCTTGGACTTGTAATCTTTCAATAGAACGGTGCCGCCGAGCTTGTTGAATATGCCATCAAGGTACGGGAACGAGTACCGGCAATGGCTTGATGGCAGTTGATGGCACCAATACTCTTTGTAGTTGTGCACAAAGCCTCTGATTGGCGGCAAAGGGTGATATAATAATGACAAACTCCGGATTGGACAACTCAAACTTGGAGTACATGTGGATGGTGTCGCCGGTGAGTTTGTCTACCATGTCGTCAAGACCATTGACGGTACACATCGGGGGCATGCCGACAAGAAGAAAGGGTGGGAGGTAATTGATTTGACATAACAAAGATAAACCTCTGATCGGGCGGCTCAAAATTGTAGTTTATCAACATCATGGCGCCGCTGTCCAAATTAACGGCGTCATCACCCTTGATGGTGTCAACTTTGTCGAATATGGCTTTTTCTGTCGGTGATGACTTCTTCTTTGTCCTTGATTGAGTCTTCCTTGTCGTCTTCCAATGGCTCATCATACAACGGGTTGACAAAGTAAAGTAGACGCACCGAGGTGCAATCTTCAATGATGGCGCCTTCTTCGTCATCGTCATATAATGGGTTGTCAATTTGAATTGGAGGTGCCGATGAGCTATCTTCAATGATGACATTGCCCACATCTCTGATTTCGTCACACAACGGTTTAACAACCAACTCACACCTTGGTTGTGGCACCGCTTGGTGTTCCTCGGGTTTGGCGGCTGTCTTGCGGGCAAGAATTCGTGCCTTCACAACTACTACCTCACGCTTTAAAGCGTCATTTGTTGCCTTGACTAAGACACACTCCTCTTAGGGACTAGCATGCCGTCTTGGGGCAACGTGGTCAAATTGCTCTTGGGTGGCATGCCGTCAAGGCGCAACATTGACAAGTTCTTCATAATGGACACGCTGTCTTGGGGCAACATAGGTATGCTCATAATAAGTTTGTCGTTGTCGGTGAGGATACCGTTGGTTCCCGTCATTGGTAAATTTCGGCATTGTTGGGTCCGGATTGACATGAGAACGCCAACGGCTTTTCTCGATACCGCCGGTGCTCATGTGCTTTGAGCTTTAGTTCTTGTGTGGAAGGCAACCACTCTCCATACAAATCAAATGGATCATCGTCATAGAACATGATGATTTATGACTCACGGCGAAGAACGATGATGATCATATAGAACAATTCAAGAACATTCAAGAACATACAAGAATATTCAAAGAAAGTTCAAGAACAATAAAAAGCGTGTGAAGAACGATGAATAACTCTTGAAGAACAATCAAGAAAAAAAAGAAAAAAAAAACTTAGCCTCGATGCCGATCTCTAATATCAATTTGATGCGTTATTGGATACGTTGAAGGATCGAACTCCGAATCTAGATCAAACTAAAGCTTCAACTACTCCTTTGTTTATGTGCAAGGTTGTATCTTGGATAGAATATGGGTGGTGGAAGCTATTGAGATGGATGCAAAAGCAAAGGTTGGTTCGATCTAGGGAGATCAAACAAGCCGTTTGAAGTGGATTGAAGGTTGATTCTTGAGAAGAAT
This sequence comes from Fagopyrum tataricum, assembly GCA_002319775.1. Lineage (NCBI taxonomy): Eukaryota > Viridiplantae > Streptophyta > Magnoliopsida > Caryophyllales > Polygonaceae > Fagopyrum > Fagopyrum tataricum. The sequence continues at coordinate 22,599,329 of CM008286.1, forward strand.
CCTCGAATCTGAGTTCTTGGATCAAAGACTTTGATCCAAAGAAGAATTTTGAGATGATGAAAGAAGAGTTGATGCCCATAATCAAGAAAGGATTTGCCTTCAAATACTTGATTAAAATGAACATATTTTACAAATGAAGGTCAAACATCTCTTACATAGAGGATGGGCTGTAACAAAAGGCCATTAACGAAATGGGCAAGCTTAGAATGAAATATTTCACAAGAATATTCCTTCTATTATTACATAATTAATAAAGAAAAATGAGTCAAAATGGGCAAGCTTCATGTCATGGCTAGACATGTCACTTGTCAGGTCCTCTTAACCGGAAACACGGATGACATCGCCATCTAGGGGCGCATCACTTCGGGTGCAGTGCGGCATCAAATCGATCATTTAAATTTTATTATTTCATTTCGTTTTTGGAGTCCAAGTACGAAATTGATTAAACCCAATTTCAGCTTTGGGGCTCAAGTATGGAATTAATTAAAATCAATTTCATTTTCGGGCTCGAAGTGTAGAATTAATTAAAATCAATTTTGCGTTCAGACGTACCCCAAGTGCAAAATGAATGAAATCAATTTCGTTTTCGGGTCCCAAGAGCGAAATGAATTAAAAACAATTTCGCTTTCGGCCCCCAAGTGCGGAATCATTTGAACACTAATTCTGCACTTCGAGTGCGAGATTAGAGAGATGATTAAAGAAAATACAGTATATGGCTTAGTCCGGTGCATAAAATTTCAAGTCTCCTAATACTAGTTAGGGTATTTATGTTGGCACGGTAAAGAAATTACAAACGAGCCAATTTGGGTGCTTTACATCCGCGCTCAGTTTTTCAACTTCAGAGCTTCCTAGTGGCGCTAAAGTTCATAAAAAAAAAAGTCTAGGGAAATTGCCCAAACTGAATGCTGCCGGAAATTGCCCAAACTGGGTCTTTCTTAATTTTTTCACCGTGGCTATTGCAATTCTTAATTACTAAAGTTGACGATGAAAAATTAAACTGTTCCGTAGTAAATTGTTCACGTTCAATAAAATAAACACCTTACAAGGGATGTAAACCCTAGTGACAAAAGGAAAAATGTGGCGGAATTGTTCATACATACCTATAGTTCTCACGTAGTGAACCATCCTTATTTCAGATAGAGAAGCTTCCATATTCAAGCCAAGTGAAGAAGTATACACCACCCCTGAGCGATCATAGAGAAATATTAAGCATTTTTAGTAAACCAAACCAACAAATTAGGAAGAGAATTAGATAAATTCGAAGGTCAAAGCATAAAGGTCCAAAGGATGATTACAAGAAAACAACAGAGAAACTTTCACATTATATAGCGTAGATCTTGCAGGGAGGAGGTTGTTCATTTTCTAAAATCTAGTTGCAATCAAAATTTTGAACTTCCCCTCATTCTTCATCTTCTTATGAAGTGCCTACTGCTAGCTATTCCAAAGACATTGATTTTCCAAGTATAATGATGAACATATAGTTGCCAAGCTTTTGGGACTGAAATGACTCTCGTCTGCCTTCCAAACGTTTGAAAACAAGACAGGTAAATCTAGCATTTATATTTTCAACAAGAGGGGTACCTACTACCTGCTACTTTAAATTGTTTGGAGCATCTGGTTGTTTAACTGGCAGGGCTTCTAAAAATGCAGGGAGCTCATTGTATACATCACTCAACCTCTTTAAAAGTGGAAATTCATCCTGCAATATTTTCAACAAACAGGTAAATCTAGCATTTATATTCATCCACAAAATCTCTTGTATGGCTTAGAGTACAGACTCATTAGATGATCCAAAATTGTGAAAACTAAATCATACCATATTGACATTAAATCTGTTCATAGCAGCATCAATCTGGGGTGCCATGTATATATCTGCCTGCACAGAGTAGCTAAATACTTCATTATGTTTACAGATTCATGTTTGGCATCGATGAAAGAGACCAACATTTATAGAAGGGAAAACTCTAAAAGAAGCTAGATGGAAAAAGTGTAAAGAAGAATCTGAATATCCAACCTGTGTTCTCAAAACAAAGATTCATCAAATCTCCCACTTAAGACTAAACAGCATATAGTGACATATTTAACAACAACAAAAAAAGAAAAAAAAGAAAAAAAGACAATCTATCTGAACAATTAAACATCACAATCTATTGGACTCTTAACCTAGCATTTCCAACTTTCAATGTAAACCGCTTCTTAATCATATAAAGACACTCTAATGATCATGAAAAACTCATCTTTAGAGAAGACAAATAAACCACAAGCTCGCAGGAAGGGAAAAAGAAACAAACCAGAGCAATTTCATCGCCAGTTGCATATTTTCCAGAATGACCTTTTAGAAGATCCTCAAGTGCTACAACACGTCATAAAAAATGTATCGTCAAATTCTTTGAAGATCTTTACTAACAAGTTGTACAGATCTTGACACATCGAATATTTACCAACTGGAAGTTATAATAATAGTATTTCCTTTTTATTTAAACAAGATCACAAGGACGGCAATAATGAACTAGCAAGAAATACCCCGTAATATATAGATGAAGACAACACCAATGAGTAGGAAAATAAACAAAGATATTGTGAGTGAGTATTGCAGGATCGTATATAGAAGCAAACTCATCCATGAGGAAACAGCCCATTACTTTAAAAATATCGATGAAAGACCTTGCAAATCACAAGGAAGAAATGAGTTTGAAAGCTAGGTTTCTGAATCGGTGTAAATTAAGTTTGGAAAATAAGAAACCAGGAAAAGTACAAATGCACATAAGACACTGAATTTCAAAAAAAAAAAAAAAGGTGGAAATTAGAGCATTTCTAAAAATTCTTGAAATAGGCATTGCAAAGACGAGTTGCAATGCAGTGGAATGGGTAAGAAAGGACTCTGGAGTTCAAACTCCCATACTTATAAAAACAAGTATTATAACTATTAGTCTATTTACTATATAGAAAAAATTCTCTTATAAAGAACAAAGATATACTATGGACCAAACAACCTCTTTCCTTCCATTTCTGTATAAATAATAACAATAATCCAGGGAGAACGTACCAGAGTATTATCGTTCCATGAAAAAATCAATAAAATGTGGATTAGTAGTTTTAGAACATTTTGTATAGAGTTGGTTAGGTACTCTTATGTTTGGCAGAATTGAACATCAGTACCCTATTATTTGGAAAATGTTATTTGAAGATCCTGACCTTTGAAAACATTGTACCACTTATTGTGGCAACTGTAAGCTTTATCAAACTTCGTCAGTGAATGGCTGGTTAAGCACATATATGAGTGCCACGTGTTATAAGTTAAATGATGTGGGGATTATTCCTTGATAGTTGATAGATACAAAGTGTTGTGATCGAAGCCAGTTGAAGGAATGTAAAACAGATAAATGAAAACCAATTATTCGTGTAACCTAGTAATAGTATAAGTTTTTAACATGCTCTAAGGATGAAGCACACCTGCAAGCCCTTTTTTTATATGATCTTGAAGCCATTCAAGCTTTTTCTCGGGACTAAATGTAAGGTGAAGCTTCTTCAGCGGTTCAAAGTGATCCATCTAACCATACTTAAAAAGCAAACATATAAGAAGAATAAATTTATGTTCTCAAAAAGTGAAATAATACTAGTTCACAATGTATGACGTTATAAGTATTATTAATTCTTAAACCTTCCACAAATAGGATTTTATCCACCTCCTCATTTATTATTTGTATGTTCAAAAACACTATTTTCTCTATTCTCATATATGTCTTCACATTCTACCATTATTTCTGTACAAATTTTTAAAAACTGTCCATCAATAAATATTACACTTTTTTATTTTTTATTTTCTTAATGTCTGATTTTTTCCCTAATGCCAAACATTGTGATCCGGATGGAGCATATGTTTGTGCTGATAAAAGAAACAGTGCTGTGATCAGATGACTAACCAGCCCGTACAAGTTCTGGAAAGGTTGTATCCCGGAGGAAACAATAGTAGCAGCCTGAAAAATAAGAAGCCATCTTTTCAAACATTGGACATAACTTTCCGTCAAATATTTTCATTGAGACGCTGAATGACCGATTGAGAAGTCTCTTTTTCTATTATCGGAAGCAGTATTTTTTGTAAATTTCATATACACGTGTTCAAATTTCAATTCCATGTAAATATACAGAATCTTTAGATGAAGCACGCTCAGATACTCAGAAGACATGGGTGTATGTTGTTGTTTTTCAAATTCCTTATTATCTATCAAATCACTTGACCATAAATTGACATCTCCCGAGATATAGGACAGGAGAAGTATCAAGAAACAAAATGAGCATAAGTTTCTTTATCTATGTAGGGCTTTTCATAATAAATCCCCTCTAACTGTAAACCTGAGAATTTGTTTCCTTTAAGAATATCATATTCCTACCAAACCCACAGATACAGTTGTATGCATTTCAGTTCCTCTATCTGTGAGTATCAAACAATACCTGGTAATGGACAAACAAAAATCTAGAAGTCTTAGAAACAAATCTGTGAGTATCAAACAATACCTGGTAATTGATGGCTCTCTTTTGAGGATCAAGAGGCAACAATGGTGTCTGTGGATACTTCTCTTCCAAATACTTCATTGGAATCAAAAAGCAACACTTAGAATCGTCGAAATAGAAGCAAACAGCATAGTAAATAGACAGGACAAATACAAACCAATATGATAGCAAGAGAATCTCCAATCACTACATCACCATCGACCAAAAGAGGCACCGTACTTGTAGGATTCAATTTTTTGAACTCTACAACGCAGTGATATAAGACATGTGAAATTAACTCACTTGTGAAGAAAACCAGTTACAAATGAAATAGATAGTCATTTAATCCTCTTGAGAACAACCGCAAGGTATAAGGACTCATAAACATAAAAATAGATGTCAAGGAAATGAAGTCGTCAGCGAGATAGGGAGAAATAAATGGAAAATCCACCACAAATCCCTTCAATCAAATAAACGCACAACAATCTGAATCAGTTTCCAAGTCCTTGAAGAACTGACAAGGCATTAGCATGCTGTTAAGGAGTGGGGAGAACAAACAATATAGTATTGACGTCCAGATGACGCTGGAACGAAGTACAGTTTGATGAATCAAAGTAATTTGTTTCAGCAAAATGAAAGAGAAGGATGTATTTGTAACCTGGAGTGTACTGCTCGGCTTTGAGCAAATTAACAGCTCTATACTCATACTTGAGCCCTAATCACATACATAGACGATATGAAGCAATAGTCCAAGCAGAAAGAAGAAATTAGCCAAATAAAAAGGAATTAGAGGAATCACCTTTAAAATGAAGAGCAAATCGAACGCGGCAAGAGCAAGAGCTTATCCAGTAGGAATAGAGAGTAAGCTTTGGCGGTTGATCCGACGCAGAAGCCGCCTGCAAAGAGCCACAGACACGATTAACGACATCGACACTCAAAATGCAAAACGGAAACGCCTGGAAGAAGAGAGGGAGGGAGAGAGAAGAAACCATGTGAGTGAGAGTGGTGTAACGGGGAGAAATCGTCGAGGCCAGGTGGAACAGATATGACAGAAGTCGCAGAATTTAAGAGGCCGGAGGACTTTGAACTTTCAGCATCATTAGCTAGTAAAAGTCAATACTACAGTCGCGTGCTGCGTTTTTTTTCCCTTTTTTTTTTCCTTTGTAAGGTAAGGTAAAGATGTTACACTGAATCATATCACGGACTCTCCAATCTAGACAACTTTTCGGACGAAATCTTCAACCAAACCGAGGGGTGGTTTAATACGAAACTTGTGGGTAATTTTGTCTTAATTTTATGAGATTATCATCAATATAATTGATTTTTTTAAAAACGTGACATATTATGACATCACGAAAACTAGCGTTAATGTTGGTCTCTAAGGATAAATCCAAAGGCGGGTTCTCCATATCCAACTATCTAAGTTTAGAACCATTGAAATTTAATTTGGTGAATTCATTTTCGGGTTTAATCTTATGATGCACGGACACGAGTATGAGAAACAGACACGGCGAGAAACGAGAAATCGGCAATCCTTAAAAACATAGGAAATTAGGACACGGCGAGGAAAACAAATAATATATTATTTTAAAGTTATTAAAATGTAAAATTAATATATCATATATATATATATATATATATATATATATATATATAGAGAGAGAGAGAGAGAGAGAGAGAGAAAAAAAAAATCATGTAGGAACACTTCTTAGGGTAGGGAATAGGAACTAATATCATCCGTTAGATTAAAGTCCATGAACGTACATGATTTGAAGATATATATAGTAGCATATTTTAGTAAATAAAATGGGATATTCTTTTTCCTCTAATAGACTTATATATATTTTTAATTAAATGTATATTCCTTCTTCATAGACTTATATATTTTTAATTAATTACTAAAATAATAAAAATTAAATGTATATTCTTTCTCCTCTAACGATCATTACATGATCATTAAATTGTTATATATAAGGATGATCGTTAATTTTATCATTACATGATCGTTAAATTTTTATATAGAAGGATGCTCGTTAATTTTATATTATAAGATTGATCGTTAATTTTTTTTAGTCGTTAATATGTATAATACTATAAATTAACGACCAGAATTTTTTAAAAAAAAGAAAATTAACGACCAGATTTAAACACAAGTTTTAACGACTGATGATTTTACAAATACTATCGACCAAAAATTTTAAAAAAATATATAATAACGACCAGAATCAAAAAAAAAATAACTTGACAAGAAAATAACCAAAATAAAAGTTTGGAAACAAACATTTTTAGTCATAGAAATAAACATATCTTGTCTTACAATCTCAAATAAACATACTTAGATTCAAATTTGAAGAAAAAATTATCCATTTCGCAAATCAACAACAATTGAACAATATAATCAACCAAGGAAAACAATAATAAAATTTATAAATCATAAAAAATGAAAGAATTGGTATAACACACTCAACATTTCAACAAAAAATACTATACAATAAATTAGTAATCAAAATATCAATTTATGAATTCATAAGAAGAATGGAGAGAAGAGCCGGCCGGCGGAGCAACAATATTTCAACGAAGAAGAAGATCGGTGTTCCACTTTCGATAACCACAATCTCGCAGGTGGTCATATGGGAGCTAGGTTTAGTTGGAAAAAATTGGGAGATAAGAAGAAATATTACGGTAAATCAAATTTTCTTTTTTTTTTTAGCCTTAAAAATAGGAGAAACTTTAGTTGATCGTGTCTTGACCGGACACAATCCGTCTCCTCGTCGTGTCCTAGACGTATCCTTCATCTGAAATGTGTCTTGACCGTGGCGGGCCATATTTGACCGTGTCCGAGCCGTGTCCCTGTGTCCGACAAGGTGGGACACGGGACACGACACCTTCTAGAAGTGTCCATGCATCATATGATTAATCTAATGGATATTCTGGGTTTTTCTTTTGTTCCTAGGTGTGGTTTACTTTGAATCTTTCTTTTATTCGTTTATTGTCAATCCTTAATTACGTTTGAACAGCTAAATCGATGCTTAATGGTTTCTTATTATTAAAAATTCTTTGATTTTTAGTGAGCCAAATATTCCACCAAGTCATGACCAATAGTACTAGTGTTTTGTCATCTAGTCTACCTCTTAGAAGAGTAAACATATTGGAAATGTTCTGTTTTGTGCTACTTAGCATTTGAAGATCATTTTTTATTTTTCCATCAATTATATTGTTCATTAGGAAGTGACAGTGACAGTTAAAGGATACATGTTTTGCCGAAACATATGGACGATTGCATAAAGTACATTGCATGTTGGAACCGGAACTTTTTTTTTCTCAAGATTTTTCTCGTTGGGATCCATTTATTGAGAATTTCCACAATTTTTTTTTACTTTAGGCACGACCGCATGTTGCGTTGTTCAGCTTGCTCATTCTCAATTCAAACGACAAAATTTTGGGTTTTACATCCGGCACCTCTAAAGTATTGTTAAATATGCCGGGTGAATAAATGTTCTCAATTTTAGGGTAGGACTCTCCATCGATCCAAACCGGGCCGAATCCAAACCTTCGAACATTCAAATTTGATGGATAAAAATCCGACCTTTAATTATAGTTAGGGTCGTTCTAGATGGTTCGAGTTTGTTCTAAATCCTCAACACGACCTTAAGTTAATATAATATACTTTAAAACAAGTTATATTACATAATGATAAAATATATAAAGAATATAATAAAAATAGTTACGTTTCTAAATTCATTAAGTACAACATTCATACCAACGCAAAATGAAGTAAAACTAAACAAAATTCGAGAAGTTCTTTTGTCAATAAAAACATATTGTACATAGGACTCTACATTGGACTTCCAAATTGTTTCCCACATAAGAGAACGCATTTGAGAAGTTGTTCTGACTATTCTTACAGCGGTAAAAGAGTTGTTTGGCTATCAATATACTTTTCTTCTGAAGCTAGTGTAAAACATTTGAAAGAAAAAATGTTCAACAAACATGCCTTATGACAATATTTCATTTTACATTATTTAAATAAATTTTATTTGATTTTTACATTGTGAGAAATATGAATGGATGTTTAGGTGGAGGGGAGAAAAAATTAAAATGTAAAATAAGAAACTCTAAATAAGTTTATGGGTTGTGGATAATCTAAAGTTTAAATTGAAACAAACGTCTACCGAGTTGTTGAGTTAGAGTAGACTTTGTAGGGAAGTTGGGGTGTTGGGTTGATGAGTCAAGCGAGAATGGCGGACCGATAAACCGAAGAAAATTGAGAAGTAAGGCACCCATGCAAGTAATGTTGATGACACACATTAGGCAAGTAATATATGTGGGTAGAGAACCCAAGAAAGGGGCAAAAATCAAAAGGCATGGAGTGAGGAAGAGTGGAAGAGCGATCCAACGATGAAGACTACCGGCAAGTTCGAACTAAGTTGAACAAAAAAATAAAGGAAGAATGAACTCCAAAACAAGGCTTGAACGAAGTTATAAAGAGCAAGGAAGAGTGGAGGATTGTTGACGGAGGTATGATCTAAGAGAGCACAATAACTCATATAGTCATGTGAAAATTGAAAAAGGAATGGAAGAGTAGAAGTAAGGAATTGACCTTCATTTAGACATTTAGGGTTTATCCCAAATAGTTCGTTATGAACCAAATCCGAATGGGTTTTGGATCGGTATTTTTTAAAAACTTAAATCTGAGACCGACCCTAACACACTATGGTCGGTTTTAGATTGACCAAGCCAGTCCTAGTTTTATGTACGGACTTAATTTTGAACAATTAACCCTATCGTGGGATGTCCTCTCAGTCAAAACACTAGTAAATATGTTAATTTGTTATATTTCTTTTGGTAGAAAAAACAAAATTTAAAAATCCTAAATGGGACGGGATAAAAGATGTGATGTCATTTTGGTGGTCTAAAGAGAAGAGCGTCACCACCTTTGTAAGTCCGACATCTGAAATAGACCCCGTTTAAATTTGGTCTTTTTAGGTGGATCGAGGTAAGATGAGACAAAGTGTGTTTGAACTCTTGTTGTTTTGCGTGACTATAGGAGTCAATAAAATATTGTTGGCGGTGGTTCAAGTCGGAGATGGTGGTGGTTTAGTTAAGGTAGATTAGGTGTTGTCCCCAAGTTTGGTCTCGAGGGTGGTGTGTAGGTGAGTCAATCGTTGGAGTCCTAGACCCAAAATTTATACGAGAGAATTAGTTAACACCACTACTTTACTGATATGAATTAGTGCATGTATGTCATTTTAATAATTATATGGAAAATAAGAACTTAATTATAGAATATACCATTATATTATGGAGTCTAATAAAAAAAAAAAAAAATTATGGGAGTCATTTATACATAATCTTATAACCAATTTTAATTAAACTTTACATATTAGACAAGGATAAATTAGTTATGTTAATTATTAATAGGTTATAGTACACCCACTAAGTAATAACTATGAAGTAGAACTACTTAGCAAATTCACACAACTATGGACCATTGTTTAGCATATATATGTAATCGCATTTAAAGTTTCAAACCAAATAAGTTCAATCCTCATGATGACATTTTGTGTTTTTATTTTATAAGCGCGGACACAAAATTCTAAATGGAAGAGAAATGTGAGTTAAGAGTGAATTATATAATTTAAAGATTTATTTAAATTATAATTTATATAAATAATAATAATACAAATGAATTTTTATAATATATATTTTCTTTTATTCTCTTCATTCTTTAAAAAGAAAAATCTTATTTTTAAATCTATAATAATTCACTTCCATTTTTACTTAAAAAATATGAACTTTAAAGTTTAATCGAGAATCAAAGCCAAATCTCTAGCATAGAAAAACGGTTGTAAATCCAGTGAAGTTGATTCTTAACTTCACAGTAAATTTGAACAAATTTAGACTCTTTATTTATAAATTAAAGGCTAAAATTTATTTTTATAAACAAATTTACTAAATATATTAGAATTAAAATCGAATGTTTGATGTATATTAACGATCTATTTGCCTCTTCATGCATTAGACTTTCTTTTTTGATGTAGCTAGTAATATCTTGTGGTAGATGAATAATGGTAATTAGGATGACTAGTGGTAGTTAAGATGATTTTTGTTGAGGCAAAAGTAGTCGTAGCATACATACCAGTCAACTATGTTTTTTCACCATATAAGAAGAACAAAGTACAATTGTGTGTGATACCTGACTTGTTGTCATCAACAACGTAACTAAAGTATGTGGTAGAATATAAAGTCTACAAGAAGATAGTAGTCTAAACTTGTATTCCATCTTATTTGCCACTCCATAACATAACCATTCACATACATATATTTTCAAGTAAGAAAATTGTACTGTCTTATTTTGAACTAGCTTATTGACTTATTGTCCATCCTCCCTTTCTTTTGTTACAGAGGTAAGTGAAACCGGGAGGATAATATTTAGAAGTTGATTGTCGTAGAACATCATTTCGGATAAGATTTTCAACGTCTCGTGGAAGTTTTCTGTCATCTAAAACTGAGTTGTGGCCAAGAGATGCGAGTTTATCTATAACGATGTTGATTTTTCTAAAAGCATGCTGAACTTTATCTTGATTATAGAAGAATACATACCAGTTTAAATTGTTTGGAGCATCAGGTTGGTTAATTGTCATGGCATCGACAAATGCAGGAACTTCACTATATGCTTCATTCAACCTCTTTAAAAGAGGAAATTCATCCTGTAAGACTCTCGATACACAAGAAAAATCATTCCTTGTATTCACCCCAAAAATATGTATTGTCCAAAAACAGGTTGTATGGACAAATACTATAAGAATATTGTTCAAGAATATAATAAGTGGAGTTTTGTTTGAAGCCTAAAATGACCTTTCATAGTAATATCAAAGCCAAAAACACTCTCATCCTTATATGTTTGACAAAAACCGGTTATTTTTTAAGGCTTCAAGTTCAAATCATGTTTTCTCAAGGACCTAGTGAGGAGTTTTTGGCATGGATACCCTGCAGATAAGCTAGTGCTATAAACAATACAAAAGATAGTAATGAATCAAAAATCATGACTCAATTTGATGAACATGGCAAATAGATCACTAACAGGCAATTATAACTAAAAATAAGTATACTTACCAAGAAAAAAAACTAAGAATAAGTATATAAATCCGAACCTGAATCTTTAAGTTGTGTTTGTTAAGCCGTTGAGATAAACTAGTGTTTGGCGTTTTTAAGAGTGTTTGTACTTTAAAAATACTAATTACTGTTTGTTTGACTTAAACTACTGTATTCCAATGTCTTCTAGTGTCTGGGATAAAACTTTGTTTTAACTTGTAATAAGGAAAAAATCTAAGACATAACTTTTTTTTAGTTTAAAATCAATCGAAGACGTAATTTTGTCTTTTTGGAACCAAAAGAGTGTTTAAATGCAAAACCGTGAATTTTATCAGTATTTTCAAAACACACCCTAAAACACTAAACACTAGTGTTTTTTTACCATGTCAAACACTAGATAGATTACAAAAATACAACCACACGCCCAAAACGCTAGTGCTTATGGCTTAGGAAACACAACGTAAATAATAACCCAAGAAAGATATAAGCAAAAGTTCTAATAGCATCTACCGTCAACAAAAAATTACCATATTCATGTTGAATCTCGTGATCGCACCATTAATCTGGGGAGCCAAGAATATATCCGCCTACACAACGTAGTCAACATTTTTTTTATGTTTACGCAAAATTTATGAAACAAGACACATATGAATTAGTAGGTTGAAGCATGTAATGTATAGTATAAGCTATAAACACCAATCAACAACAATGAGCTGAAAAACCCTAGCTAAAAGCAAATTGAATAGGGTACGTAGGTTTCGGTCACATCGGCATTTAGTTCTTCCAATGGAGGAGAGTCCGGTGACGTCGGTTACGATGTCCTTGGAAGCTCTCGAAGTACGTGTTAACAATATGGGTGATGGAGTTATGGAAGAATCTAATGTTGTAGGAGGAGATTCTGCTACCAAGGTCATGGAACAAGATTGTAATGTTAAGGGCCAAAAAGCTTCGGAAATAAATAAACTATCATGGAAACAAGTTCTTGTAGGAGAAGGGAACGAGAGAAACAAACCGACAGGGTTAAATTTTTTGGGATGAGTGCTCTTGGGTAGTCGGTCTGGCTTTGAACCTACGCGCCTATGACTTCGATGAACAAACTTTCATCTCTTTCACATTCGGTCATAATGGAAATCCGGTCATAGAGATCAACAAAGAAGTTACGGAGTCCCTTGAGTCGAATTGGAAATTCTCTATTGTCTTCAAAGTGCTGAGCTATCCCATCGTTTTTCCAGTGATGGAACGAAAAGTTCGAGAGCAATGTAAGATGAGAGGAAACATGAGGATTGTAAATTTACCGAATGGGTATTTTATGGTTCGTTTTGATAATGAACATGAGATGCTTTCAATACTAGTTGAGGATCCTTGGACATTGTTTGGAAGGTGCCTCATTATGAAAAGATTGTCGCTGGATTTTGTTACTTCAAATTCAATCACCACTACGCCAATTTGGGTTCGCATTACGGATATACCAATGCAATGGTACGAGGAGAATGTGTTTTGGTTGATGGCATCGAGTTTAGGGGAGCCTATCACTATCGATCCAAGATCACTACACTCCAACGAGGGAAGGTTTGTTCATGCTTGTATTGAATTGGACCTCAACAAACCTTTGAAAACTATAGTGATCATCAGTGAAAGAGGTGCCCTATCGAGTACAAAGGATTACAAAAGGTTTGTTATAGTTGCGGACGTTATGGACATAGGCAAGTGATTGTACACATAATGTGAAGGAGAAGAATTTTGAGAACCCTAAACCAATTGACCAGCAAGTTAGTTATGACGAGTCACACACGAATCCAGCGAAGTCAGTAAAAACAACTGAGAAAGGGAAAAAGAAGGAAGAGATTTCGATGATAGAAGGGCAAAGTCTGGCTGAAAAAGATACACACGAGGAGTATGGACCATGGATGATAGTTTCTAGGAAAGGATGTTTCCGAAAAGGAAAGGATGACATGGGATGAAATGGTATCCACTCGAAGAATCAAGGAAGTTAAGTGTCAACAAGTATCAACGAAAGAGGTTTAAACGGGAAAGGAAAGAATAAACAAGAAGATCTCAACAATATAAGTTTTTTGAAGAAAAAGAAGGCCAAGGATAAAGTTTCTAGCAGTAAACAAATCATTATAAAGAGCAAGGAAGTTGTAGGAAGTGGTGGGCCGGAAATTTTGGTCCTAGAAACAAGTAGAGATGGAATCTTAAGAGGAATAAATAAGCCTAACAAGAAGATCTAGGAATTCACCACGAATGAGAAAGTTAGCGACGAGGAGAAAAACGAAAGGGAAGCGGCAAGAAGAAGAAGAAGAAGAAGGAATCGGAATAGAAACTTGTCACGTCGTAAAGACTAGAAGGCGGTGGTGGTCAGCCCCATAAAAGACCAATTGACCAGCAATCTCGCGGCTTCTCTTTAGCTCTTCACGTGATCAAATCACGTCTACTCTCTTCCAGATTCATACACAAGCATAAACATACACATTTCAACATCACCCTATGCACAATACATCTAATCCTAAGCTAGGGAAGGAAGAAGCAAAGGAAGTAGGAGAAGAAGACTTACCACTGGTGAAGGTCTAGGCAGGCAAAAGCATAAGCACAACTCAGTTGGCTTCACAAGCTCAACAACCACAATACTAGCATCAACAACCACAAAACAACACACAACTCTACCAACTCAAGGGAAAACCAACTCAAGCTCAAGGGGAAAGAAGAAGAAGCAAGGAGGACGTGAAAGCTGGATTGGAAATGTGATGAAACCCTTGCTCAGCAAGGTGAAACGGAGGAGGTAAAGAAAGGTAAAGCACAAGTCAAAAGAGTCAACAAAACCGGCTGCAGCCGCCGGAAACCGCAGGGGCGGGTTTCCTGGCCGTAAGAGCGGAACAACAGGGGAGCCGCAGGGGCGGCCTCACAGACCCGCGGGGGCGGCTAAGGCCAAAACTAGCTCCCAAAACTAAGGCTCTTACACCTCACCCCCCCTAAAAACAAGTTTTGTCCCGAAACTTGTAAAATCCTCAAACCACTCGGACTCACAAGCCGAGGTACAACTCTCTCTATAACCTCAACATAAGCATGGAGGAAACCATCCACTCCAGCAGCAAACTATACTATCCAGACCTAGAGGGAAACCATCTCTAGCCAAACCATAACATATCCCAATATCATGGAGGAAAGAGCCATCTCCAGCTATAAACAAAAATCATACTAGCACAACAAGATCTAATAAGATCATAATCACAACAAGCTAGCATGAAATAACATATCATAGCATATAAGGATGTAAGGACATAAGACTCACCAAGCTAGTACTAAGATCTACTCGGTGATCCTACTGGTGCACCTATCTCGGCATAAAACTCTGGATAGTTCCTCTAGATACTATCCTCAGTCTCCCATGTAGCCTCCTCAGGTCCTCGTCTCGACCACTGTATCCTAAGCATAGGTATGTCCTTTGAACGCAGACGTCTCATACCTCGTTCTAAGACTGCAATCAGATGCTCAACAAAAGTGTGGTCCGGCTCAACCACCAAATCCTCATAACTCAAGATGTGTCTCGGATCTGGTATATACTCCCTCAGCTGAGACACGTAAAACACAGGGTGAACACCTTCTAATCTCGGAGGCAAGGCTAATCTGTAAGTTGCGCTCCCAACCCGGTCCAGAATCTCGAACGGTCCGACATATCGGGGGCTCAACTTCCCCTTAATGCCAAAACGCCTAACACCTCGTGTCGGGGATACTCTCAGCCACACATGGGCTCCAACTCTGAACTCCAAAGGTCTACGTCTCCTATCAGCATACGACTTCTGACGGCTCTGCGCAGTCAGCATACGCTCTCTGATCAATGCTACTCGAACCATAGCATCCTGAATCTGATCAGGTGCTAAACCACTGACACTGCTCTGCTCATCCCAGCATAACGGGGTACGACATCTCTGTCCATACAGTGCCTCATATGGGGCCATCCCAATAGATGCATGCCAGATGTTGTTGTAGGAGAACTCAACAAGTGTTTGATGATCCGTCCACACCTGCCCCCAATCCAACACACATGCTCGCAGCATATCCTCCAGGGTCTGAATGGTCCTCTCTTACTGACCATCTATCTGAGGATGGAACGCAGTCGTGAAGTGCAAACTCGTCCCCAAGGCAGTCTGAATTTGCTGCCAGAATCTCGAGGTAAATCGTCCATCTCTGTCAGAGACGATCGTCTTCGGTACACCATGGAGTCTCACTATCTGCCTAGTGTACTCCTCTGCTAATCTGCTCACCGGCCACGTCTCTTGATAGGAATGAAACGTGCCGTCTTCGTCAATTTGTCCACTATGACCCATATGGCATCAAAACTCCGGCTCAGCCTCAGTTTAGTCACAAAGTCCATGGTGACGTCCTCCCACTTCCTCTGTGGAACAGGAAGTGGATGGAGCTCACCTCCAGGTCTGAAATGCTCGATCTTGACCTGCTGGCAGGTCGCACACTGTGCCACAAATCTGGTCACATCGGGCTTCAGCCCTCCCCACCAATATAAACGTCTCAGATCCCGATACATCTTACTCGTACCGGGATGTACCGAGTAAGGTGTACAATGACCCTCCTATAATATCCTCTGTATCAGCTCTATATCAACAGGTACACAGACGGGACCATGGCGTCTCAAAACTCCATCTGCTCCTAGCAGGAACTGTGGTGCCTCATCCCGAGACATCCGCTCTCTGATCCTCATCAAGGTCGGGCAGGTCTCCTGCTTCTGTTGGATCTCACTCAACAGATCAGGTAGAACCTCTAAAGTACTCAGCCGGGCATCCTCATCAAGAAACTGGATGTCCAACTCTAGCCAGATCAAATCCCTCTATAGCTGCTGCTGAACTGTCAGCCTCGCAATCGCCTACTCTCGAGGCGTCTTCTTGCTCACGGCGTCGGCGACTACGTTCGCCTTCCCCGGATGATACATAATCTCCAGATCAAAATCCTTGATCGGCTCAAGCCACCTACGCTGGCGGTTATTCAATTCCCGTTGCGTGAAAATATACTTCAGACTCTTATGGTTGTGAAGATCTGACATGTACCACCATACAGGTAATGTCTCCAGATCTTCAGTGCATGAACTACCGCTGCCAACTCCAGATCATGAGTCGGGTAGTTCTCCTCATACGTCTTCAACTATCGAGATGCATAAGCAATCACTCTGCCCCACTGCATCAACACACATCCCAAGCCTAGCTTGGATGCATCATTGTATACTACAAAATCCTCAGTACCCTCTAGCTGTGCCAAAACAGGAGCAGAAGTCAGACGTCTCTTCAGCTCCTCAAAACTCTGCATACACTGATCAGACCACACAAATATGGTAGTCTTCCTCAGCAAACTCGTCAGTGGACGGGCAATCACAGAAAATCCCTCCATAAAGCGTCTGTAATAACCGGCTAGGCCAAGGAAGCTACGGACTTCCTTGACGTTCGTCGGTGTCGTCCATGCTGCTACTGCCTCAATCTTCGCTGGATCCACCTTGATCCCTTCAGCTGATACTATATGACCCAGGAATGCTACCTCTAGCATCCAGAACTCACACTTAGAGAACTTTGCATAAAGGTTCTCTATCCCTCAAAACCTGCAATACAGTCCTCAGATGTCATGCATGCTCCTCTCCACTGCGAGAATATACCAGAATGTCATCAATGAAAACCACCATAAACTGATCTAGGAAGTCGATGAAGATACTGTTCATCAACTCCATAAAGACGGTTGGGGCATTCGTAAGTCCAAATGGCATCACTACAAACTCGTAGTGTCCATATCTGGTCCTGAATGTTGTCCTATGCACATCCTGCTCTCTCACACTCAGCTGGTGATACCCGGAACACAGGTCAATCCTGGAGAACACAATCGCTCCCTGAAGCTGATCTAACAAGTCATCAATGTGCGGTAGTGGATACTTGTTCTTGATGGTCACCTTGTTCAGCTCTTTGTAATCAATACACAGTCTCAGCGATCCGTCCTTCTTCCGTACGAAGAGGAAAGGTGCTCCCCATGAGGACACGCTAGGGCGAATGAAGCCCTTCTCAACCAACTCCTCGAGTTGCTTCTTCAGCTCCAGCATCTCGACAGGCGCCATCCGGTATGGGGCCTTCGAGATGGTACTCGTACCAGGCTCTAACTCGATACTGAAATCCACACTCCTCTGAGCGGCAAACTGGACGGCTCAGCAAAAACATCAGTAAACTCACAAACAACTGGGATATCCTCTAATGTTGGACTCTTCCCCTCCTTCATGGCATAACACCAGAAAGGCCTCACAACCCTGTGCAATCAGTCGAGCTGCCCGTATAACACTGATAATTGTGCCTACCTTCCCAAGGTCCCAAACTCGGAAAACCTCTATCTGGCCTACCTCGGTAGAGAGGGTAACAGTCCTCCTACCTACATCTAAGACTGCAGAATGTGTAGTCATCCAATCCACACCTAGAATGACTTCTTCATGCTCTAATGGCATGACAAAGAAGTCAACTAGTAACACACGGGTCTCCAAAGAAATGGGACAACCGTGAATCTCACGGGTACCTCTGACCCTACCACCATCGGGTAACCCTATAATAAAGGATATCCCCTCAACTGTATCTAAACTAAGACGCTCTACACATGCATCAGAAATAAAAGAGTGTGTAGCACCAGTATCAAATAAAACTCTAACAGGTAAACCATGAATCAGAATGGTACCTGTAGCAGTAGGTGTAGTTGGCTCCTCCGCACTCCTCAGCTCAAAAACACGACCCTGTGGGCCTCTGGTATTAGTGGTGCCCCCATCACGGCCTCTGCCTCTACTCGGCCTAGGAGCAGATCCCTGAGTCGTAGGGCGATCTGGGACCCTCTGTTGTCCCTGACTCTGCTGCTGCTGCTGAGGTGGTCTCTGTCCACCTCCTGCTGCACTAGCAGGAGAAGAATCCTACTGTGATGAAGCTCTCCCTCGTCTACAAAAGGTAGCTCTATGACCAGGTCGGCCACAAGTGAAACAGGTCACCGGCTGCCTAGTACACTCTGACCTCATATGCCCATACTCACTGCAGTTGAAGCACTGCACTCCCTTATCTGCACCCGGTGCAAATGGAGGACGACTCTGGCGACTCTGGCCTCACCCTGAAACAACAGCTCCACCAGTACCACTGGTCTGACCAGTCCTCTGTCTCTTCTCAGACCCTCCGGTCTGAGAAGCTCTCCTCTGGCTAGCTCTCTCCCTCTCGTAGTCAGAAGCCCGGTCCTGATAATCGACCAAGGTCTCACAGTGAAAACCCTCCATATAGGTACGGGTGGTATCCTTCAAACGTCGAGAAAACAAATACACGTTCTGATCTGCAACAGGTGCAGCTGGACCCAACAATGCCATCTCCTCCTGAAATCTCCTAATAGCCTCTGAGACCGGTACATCCTCGAACCCAGCCTCAACAAAGTCTCGCAGTTTCTCCCTCCTCAACGAGGCAGGGTAGAAAAGCTCTCGGATCAGAGTCTTCATCTGCTCATAACTAGTAACCTGTACTCGTACAGACCTCCACCAGTGTTGTGCTAAATCCCTGAACAAGGTCTGCATCAGCTCAATCTGCCTGTCAGCTGGACATCTAATAGACTCCAGAGCTGAGTCTACATGTCCTATCCAAAGCTCCACCTCTAGCCCCACTTTCCCAGTGAAAGGAGGTATCCCATCTGATGAAAAGCCTTCAACCAAGTGTCTGGTCGAGACCCTCTATGCTCCTCTGGTGCTCTGGCCATCTCAGCAGCAGGTACTTAAACAGCTGGTACCTGATTAACGGTGTGGGACCTCTCTGATGGTCCCTCCTGTGCCTGTAAATCTAGGGCACGTCTACCGGCTCTAGCAGCCTCCTCTACTCGTCTGATATAAGCATGAAACTCTAATCCACCCATAGAGACGCGATCAAAATCACCAAACCGGGCTCTCTGTGCCCCCTGTCTCTCAGCTGCCCAGTTCCCAGTCTCAAGAACGGCGCTCTCAATAACCTCCTCATGTATCTCTCCCGCATGTGAACCATCAGTAGGAGTCCTACCCTGTCCTCTACCTAGAGGGGGTCTACCTCTACCTCGTCTAGGTGCAGGTAAGGCTCTAGTCTGAACCATTTGCAGAAGACGTAAACCTAGCTTAAAAGGCTATATATATGCCATATGTATAGATATATCACATATCAATCACAGCTGAATATCTATATATATCTATACTGTCGAGGTCTTCAGAGGGGTGATGGCTCCCGTACACGGTATCCCAAAACATTTGTACTCATTTCAAAACAAAAACCTTTTTAAAAGTCATACTCCTTTTCGGGTTCTGTTTAGTTATCTATTCGACCTTTATCGCATATTACTAGTGTCACTGTTGTCAACCTTGGCTTTGATACCAACTTTGTAACATCCCAAATCCATAAGACTCGGAGTGCTACTGGGCTAGGATCTCACAATGGATCCTGACCCTAGCCTGACAACAATTTCACTAATCTTACAACAAGGAACCGATAGATTAAAACAAAACATGAAACATATATATATATATATATATATATATATATATATATATATATATATATATATATATATATATATATATACCAAAAAGGTAATACAATGTACCGTTGAGTACAAACAAAACCATACTGTACATCAAAAGAACCCATATCCCCGATAACGCCCGAGTGTACGGAGCCCTCAGCGGATCACCCACTCTGAATCACTCTGCAGCTCTCCTATCCTGCAAAGTATCTACAACACGGTATAAAACCGTTAGCTAACCATACACATATATAAGAAATGCAGAGCACAAACACACATCAAATAATACCAAACACGTCAACATGATATCACACATTTACCCGGTTCATTATCTTAATAAAGTCCAGCAATCAACTCATATATATATATATATATATATATATATATATATATATATATATATATATATATATATATATATATATATATATATATATATATATATCAATATCAACATATGTGACACGAGGAATATAACCCTCACCTCTGGGTACTATAACCAGCTGGAATGGTGCCTGGAACACCTCCCCGTGTACCCTAAGGGAATGGAGAGTGCCCGAACCGTTTACCAGGTCTGGCCTGACCACAGAGAACCCCCAACTCCCAACGGGATGAATGGAAAAGTTGTCACAACCCTACAATGGGCAATCAATACATCATAGGTCGGTGACCAACATAACGCATGCTATAAACATATAACAAACACCACTCATGCACAACATCCTATAAAGGAATGACAACTAAGTAAGTCCCACGGACTTACCTCAACCTTGTAGTCGTCTCACTGGATCAACCCTCAACTCAGTCCACTCCAAACTGGAGGATAACACGGCCTATACATGGCATACATATATATAAAACTCCTATCACACAAAGGGGTCACACCTAGACCCAAGGGATCCATAAAGGATCAAATCCAACTCGTAAACCTCAAAGCCATAACCGGCATATCTATATCGTACTCCTCAACATCCGAATCCTAGCATGGTACTAAGTTCCTCATACTAGAAAGGAAAGGAACTACCTAACTATAGGTAGTCCCGGAATAAGACGCACCTGCGTAAACTAAGGTCGCAGGGGTGGAAGAGATCACTCACAGGCGCGGCAGGTAGAATCCGCAGGGGCGGTGACAAGGCTACAGGCTAACGCAGGCACGGCGCAGGTGCTGGCGCGGGCGCGATGACACGGTCTCCGCAGGGGCGGCGGTTTCCAAGCGCGGGGGCGGCGACAGTGCAGAATGCAATCTCGCGGCTTCTCTTTAGCTCTTCACGTGATCAAATCACGTGTACTCTCTTCCAAATTCATACACAAGCATAAACATACACATTTCAACATCACCCTATGCACAATACATCTAATCCTAAGCTAGGGAAGGAAGAAGCAAAGGAAGAAGGAGAAGAAGACTTACCACTACTGAAGGTCTAGGCAGGCAAAAGCATAAGCACAACTCAGCTAGCTTCACAAGCTCAGCAACCACAATACTAGCATCAACAACCACAAAACCACACACAACTCTACCAACTCAAGCTCAAGGAGAAAGAAGAAGAAGCAAGGAGGACGTGAAAGCTGGATTAGAAATGTGATGAAACCCTTGCTCATCAAGGTGAAACGGAGGAGGTAAAGAAAGGTAAAGCACAAGTCAAAAGAGTCAACAAAACCGGCTGCAGCCGCCGGAAACCGCAGGGGCGGGTTTCCTGGCCGCAGGGGCGGAACAACAGGGGAGCCACAGGGGCGGCCTCACAGACCCGCGGGGGCGGCTAAGGCCAAAACCAGCTCCCAAAACTAAGGCTCTTACACCTGGCTTTGCCAAGAAGACTTAAATACCTCATTTTTTCACATATCTACCGTCATTAGGAGGTGAAGGAACAAAGTTGAGGGCCTTCGAGTTGCATACGACGTATGAGAGGAGAAATCAGAAGTTCTTGAGAAATAGACGGTAGACTACTTCAAGAAGTTATATAGTTTTGAAGATGACTCGGTCCTTGGTTCTTGCATAATTAAAGCTTACCCTTTTCCAAACAATGAAAGAGAGGTTTGATCACTTGGACCCCTCCTTTTGCAACTTGGGTGAAGATCAACAAGTATGGTGTAGTGAATAACAACGGTTGTGCGTCGGCAACAAGTCTTATTAGAAATGAGATAGGGGAGTGACAACGTGATTTTGTCATAATATTAGGATGTGTTCGGTACCTAGAGCCGAGCTTTGGAGTATTTTACACGGTCTCGAAGTTGCTTGGGAAAGTGGCTATTGTTGGGTTATTCTAGAAACGGATTCCCAACTATCCGTTAATCTTTTGAGCAAAAACCTACCATGTTGTCACCCCTTGCCAGCCTAGTACATTTGTGCCAAGCTTTTTGCAAAGAACTTGGACTATCCAAGTTCGGCATGTTTACCGCGAAGCTAATTACGTTGTGGATTTTCTAGCTAGTTTAACTTTTAATTTTAACATTTGACTTTTATGTATTTTTGACCCAACCGAGGGTGTAGTGGATATTATTACTATTGATGTTAGGAGTCGTGGGCTATCCCCGTTTGCTGACTACTTAACCCTTTTCTTCATGTATAATAAGTGCGTCAGATGCGTCGGACAACACTGACTCTCATTCCAAAAAAATATATGGTATTTAGTCATGCAGGTAGTTCTACATTGACTAAGATGAGCAAGAGATACAAACCATAGAAACTTCATCTCCGGTTGCATATTTTCCAACATGACCATTCAAAACAACCTCGAGTGCTACAACAAAATAAACAAATAAGTGACAACATTTAAGATACTAAACTAAAAATAAATGACACATATCTAACTCATATCCCATAAAAATGACATTTTTTACTTTCAAAATATTGATGTGAAATTACAATCATAAAGGACGAAGATTATGTAAAAGTTATGGCTATAAATTAATAGAAACTATGGTCAAGAAACATAAAGTCAGATAACAAGTTTACTTAACGAGGAAAACTAACATTGATGTCACATGCTTTAATTCAAATGACGTGGGCTTGAGTTGAAGAGAAGAACTTATAACTTAATAATAAATCAAACATTATACAAAATCTTAGTAGAATTAAGACTGGAGTTTTTATTTTATACATGTCATATCATAAATCAATAACTACAATCAATCTCCAAAAAATCTCATTTATTACTAGTTTTTTTAACAATATGTAAATGAAATGTTTTCATAAAAGTTATTGTAGAATTGAGAATAAAGTTTTCATTTTGTATATGACATATATATCATTATCTGCGAACCCTTTTTTGATATGATAAGTAGCCCATGGAAACTTCTCATCAGGACTAACATTTTCTTCAATATACTTCTACAAAATTTAACTACAATTAGTGCAACAAGACCTTTTTCATAAAAATATAAAATAGTATTTTGTAGATGGAAGAAACAATCTCATGAATCATATGACTAACCAACTTACCAACATATCCAAGTTCTGAAAAGGTTGTATCCCCGAGAAAACAATAGTTGCAACCTGAATCAAGAGTAATCTTTATAGTACTGAACTTGAAAGAGTCCATAAAAAATTGTATTTTTTCTATGAAAGCCCTTTGACCATAAAATCCTTTTTTTAAAACTTAATACATCAATGTGCACGTTTGTATTTCATGTAACGTACAAATCGAGCTCCAAAAATTATTTTCAGCTTCTCAAAAATCTTAGGTGCGTGATGATGTTAGTTCTTTAAAAAAAAGACTTTAAAGATGTTTGTAATCCATAAATACTAGTTTATATCTTAGGTTGTTTTCCTTATTGTTTAAACAATCAAAGACTTTAAAGATCTCGGACGACTCATTAGCATGGGATTGATTACAAGTGCATTTGATGGGCGTTAGAATCAACAAATCAACCAACACCAAAAGATTTCTGTTCAACCTAAAAATAGTGCAGACATACCACATAGGAGTAAATCTCAATCCAGGCTAGTACACACTCACATTGTCGTAAAATATTACATCTGTAAATGGTTCTAGTTTTCTTTGGTATAATAATGGATACTCTCAACAGAGAGTTAGTTTGATATTCCGGACAAATCTGGGTTTTATTCATAGTCCATAAGCAAGAGCTTATGACTTGTTCAGAGAAGGTTTTAACATAGGAAGATGAAGCTACAGTTATAGTGATTGGTGCAAAGAGATCATCAGAGATCCAAATTTTAATATAACAGAAGTACATCATATCTTTTTGGAACCGAAGGGTAAGACGGCCATAAGAATAGTGTGTACAGAGACACAAATAGTTAGAACTCATAAGATCGTAGCCCCAGAAACAATACTCGAGAGAACTATAGTTACTCAGACAACCTACGAGGTACTCAACACTCGCCGAAAACCTAGCCTCAGAGAGGTTACACATCATTTTACCAAACACCATATCAACTCGAAAAAGACTCCCAAGGAGACGCTACCGTTCAACTAGAGCAGGGAGCGAAAATCCAGGTTCGAAACGAAACCAAAGGACCCCAATCTTCCAAAGAAGATATAACCACCAAAGATTCGGTAGGCCATCGAGCCATCCAGTCACAAAGGAGACTAGAAAGGTTACGAAATCGATGGGATTCGGTCGACACAATCTAGAGAGGAGAGCTGCGAAAGCTAGGGTTAGTCTTGCAGGAGGACAGAAGGGGAGCGCTTGAGCAAAGAAAACCAGCGCGTTCATTTTGTAGAGTTAGGGATTCTATGACGCACCTACTTTCTGAGGCTGATCTTGATGGTGTGGAATGAATCTATATAAAACTATTTCTTCCAACGTGTGTTTCCTTCTAGAATCTCAAACCCTACTCCACATACAGTTATAACTTATAAGCATATCAATTTATGCATCAAATCTTCTCCCGTTCTTCTAATTTTGATTTTTGAGTTTTTCCTTTTATAGACCCATGTAAGTATAAATATTGTTAGGAGAAACAAAATTCACAATGGAACAAAAAGAAACTAGTTGCTTCACATGGTAATTAATAGCTATTTTATGGAGATCACGGGGTAACAATGGTGTTTCTGGATACTTCTCTTCTAGATACTACACATGAGTCAAAAAGCACCACCTAAAACTCATTACAATTGAAGCAGTGATCACCACCATTAATAAAAACAATAGAACAAAGGCAAATTACAAACCAATATGATGGCAAAAAGTCTCCAACAACCACATCACCATCAACCAAAACAGGTACGAAACCTGTTGGATTCAACTTAAGGAACTCTACAAAGAAATAACATAAGAGAACGTCAAAATCTACAAAGCGTCTTGTTCGGTGAAGCGAGATTTTTTGGTAGTTTAAGTTTTTTGGATAGCTTTACTTTTTCGATAGATTTTCGATATATTATTGAATCGTTTTGTAAAATATGAAAATCTAACGAAAAAGTTAAAAAAGTGTTTGGTATGTGGAGATTTATGGGTAGATTTTTGTGATAAAATTATTGAAAAAAAACAAGTAATAATAAATAATAATAATAATAAAAACATACAAATAGATTTAAGGGTAAATAGAACCTAAATTATAGAAAGCTAATGAATAAGCTTTCTCACAAAGATTTCAAAATTCTCTTGAAAAATCTACCCAAAAGCTACTAAAACTCTAATCTTCACAAAATCTCCTCACACCAAATACCTATTTGTTTTTAAAATTCTCAAAGCTATCCTATAATCTAGCGGAAAAACTCTAACAAACAGGCCTAAAGATTGAAATGTTACCTGGACTAAAGTGCTCGTCTTTGAGCAAATCGACCGCTTTATACTCATAGTCCAACCCTAATAACATACATGGTTATCAATTTGAAAGCAACAAGAAAACTAATGAATCACACCAAAAAATATCAAGTGTAAACCTTTGAGAATAGAACAATTCGAACACAAAAAGAGCAAGAACTCATCCACCAGGAATAGAGAGTAAGCTTAGGAGTTCCGTCTAATACAGAAGCCATGAATGTAAGTAATTGAAGAGATTGCATTATATTGATAGGTAGTAGTCATATATATACACAAGTGAGCTTCTATGAACTAGGAAGGCTAGAGCTAATATAGGAGCAAGATATTCTATGAAGGGTAGAGGAATATATACTATCCAAGCATAGAGAACACATAAAATCATGGATATCTAGTTTCCTTATCATGCCCCCGCAAGATGGGCGGGCCCGAGGACAGGCCAATCTTGGATAGGAGCATATGGAGTCGAGCACGAGGCAACGGCTTGGTGAGGGCGTCAGCAAGTTGATCATCATTGGAAACATGAGCGACTCGAAGTGTGCCAGACTGAACCTTCTCTCTGATTAAGTGATAATCAAGAGCAAGGTGCTTCATCCTAGAGTGGAACACGGGGTTGGCACAGAGCTTGGTGGCGCCCACATTGTCACAGTAGATAACTGGAGAGTGAGTAACTGGGAAATTGATTTCACGTAGGAGAGAAATGATCCACTGGAGCTCTGCAGCTGTGTTGGCTACCGTGCGGTACTCAGCCTCAGTAGAGGATCTAGCAACGCTCTGTTGCTTCTTGGAGCTCCACGAGATAGGGTTGGAACCTAGGTAGACAATGTAGGCTCCTGTTGAAAGATAATTTGTTCTATCACCGGCCCAGTCAGCGTCAGAGAAAGCATGCAGCTGGGGTAGTGTTTGGCGGCGAAGCATGATGCCATGAGTTGAGGTGCCGGCAAGGTATCTGAAGATCCTCTTCACAACAGCCCAATGAACATCAGTTGGACGATGCATGTATTTAGAAAGGCGATTGATAGCATAAGCAGTGTCGGGCCGAGTTAAAGAGAGATATTGTAGGCAGCCAAGGGCTTGTTTGTACTCGAGGGTGCTCAGCAGTGGAGTGCCCGTGTTCAAGTGCAGTGGAGTATCTGGAGAGAGTGGTGTGGCAACAGGACGAGCATTGCTTAGGTTAAAGCGATCCAGGATATCTAGTATGTACCTGTGTTGATTGAGAAACAAGCCATCGGATGTGGGAGTAACTTCGACGCCCAGAAAGTACCTCAGGGTGCCTAGGTCTTTGAGAGAAAATTTGGAAGTAACTTTCTTGATGATGTCTTCAATAAGAGTTGGCGAGGATCCAATGACAATTATGTCATCGACATAGATAAGGAAGAACACCATGCCAGAGGGAGAGTTGATGTGAAATAAGGATGTATCAGAGGAGGAGTTGTGGAAGCCAAGGTGTAGTAAGTGAGTTCGAAGTGCCAAGTACCAGGCCCTTGGGGCTTGTTTGAGACCATAGAGGGCTTTATGGAGAAGACAGACGTGGGACGGTTTGGTTGGATCAATGAACCCTGGAGGCTGGGACATGAAGACCTGTTCACGGAGTCGGCCTTGAAGGAAGGCATCATTGACGTCAAGCTGACAGATGGGCCAATGATGGTTGACTGCAAGGCTAAGGATAAGACGGACGGTTGCAGGCTTGATAACCGGACTGAAGGTGTCACTGTAGTCTAGACCAGGGCATTGGTGGAACCCTTTGGCTACTAGACGAGCCTTGTAGCGATCAACCGAACCATCGGGTTTATATTTCGTGCGAAATACCCATTTGCAACCAACAATGTTGGTAGCCTGAGAAACGGGAACAAGGGACCATGTGTGGTTATGAATGAGGGCATTGAACTGGGTTCGCATGCCCTCATGCCACTCAAGACTGAGCATGGCTTGCTTAGTGGTGCGTGATTCAGGAACGGGATGAAGAGAGGCAGTGAGGTTGAGTTTTTGAACGGGTTTGTGAATGTTATTTTGGGAGCGTGTGACAATGGTTCGAGGTGGAGGTAAATGTGGTGGAGATGGTGGGTCATCTGGAGTAGAGCTTCCGACGGGAGAGGGAATTGGAGGATTGGTGAAGGTGTCGGCAATAGAGGAGACGGTTGTGGTATCATTTGGAGAGGATGAAACAAAGGTTGTTGAAGATGGGCCTGGAACAGATGGGCCATTGGGCCTAATGGGGAGAGCAATGGAACACCAATCATTGGGCTCACTATCATCAGGGTGTGAGGATTTAGGTGTGAGAGAGACGAATGGAAACTGATCCTCCACAAACTTAACATAACGGGATACAAAGACTCGATCAGTTTTCGGGTCAAGACAGTAGTAGGCAGACTGCGACGGTGAGTACCCAACAAACACGCAGGGGGTGGACTTGGGATCAAGCTTGTGAGTGGTGTACGGTCGAAGCCAGGGGTAGCAAAGTGACCCAAAGCTGCGAAGAGTAGAATAGTTTGGTGGTTTATTGAACAACCGTTCAAAAGGGCTAATGTTTTGAAGAGTGATAGTTGGGAGACGGTTAATGAGGTAGGTAGCAGTGGAGACAACATGAGTCCAGAACCGTAATGGCAAGCAAGCTTGGGTGAGGAGGGCTAGACTCGTCTCAACAATGTGGCGATGACGGCGCTCAGCATAACCATTGTGCTCCGGCGTATGGGGAGGACTCGTACGGTGCGCAATGCCATGATGGGCAAGGAAGGAGCGAAGGCCAATGTACTCCCCCCCATTGTCAGAGTAAAGCGTGAGAATTGAGTGATTGAGATGCTTTTCAACAATTGTTTTAAACCGAATAAACACCTCTTTTGTGTCTGATTTGTTGTGAAGTGGATACAACCACGTGTACTTGGAGAAATGATCCACAAAAATCACGTAGTATTTGTAGCCATCATATGAAACGATTGGTGACGTCCACACATCGGAGTAAACCACTTCCAATGGTTTGGTAGTAACAAGAGAAGAAGAATTTAAAGACAACTTATGGCTCTTATTAGTTTGACATGGATTACAAGAGTTATAAAGGGGCGGTAATTTTAATATAGTGGATAAGAGATGAAAAACTTTAGCCGACGGGTGACCAAGCTTGTGATGCCAAACTGAAGATGACAATGTAGAAGTGAGCACAAGTGGGCGAAGAGGTGAGTTGACTGGAACCTCATAGAGACCGTGTTTAGCTTTGCCTTCTAGGAGGAGTTCCTTAATGTGAAGGTCCTTGACATAGAAAGAAGAAGGTGAGAACTCAATGAGAGCATTATTGTCAATGCACAATTTGTGTATGAAAATGATATTTCGATGCATTTGTGGAACATGAAGAACATTGTTAAGGCATAGATCTTTAGACTTAGATGGAAGAGATGTAAGACCAGTGTGAGAGATGGTTAAACCTGAGCCATCACCAATCACAATTTCATCGGAGCCATCGTAAGGATAGTGACTGGAAAGGTTGTTGATGTCCGAGGTGACATGGTGCGTAGCACCTGTGTCAAGGAGCTAGTTGGAGGTAGACGAGTCAGATGCAGGTTGAAGAGAGGTTGTGTTTGCTTGTGGTGACAAGGTGGTGGCTGATTGAGTACGTGGCCGGCGGGGTGGTAGGCGGATGGAAGGATGAAGCCGTTGAAATGCAGAGCAACGGGAGAATGAGTGACCCACTGTGTCACACCATTGGCACTTGCCAAGGTAGGGTTTTGAAGGGGGACGAGTACTTGTGTTGGAGGAGGAAGATCCCTGGCGATACGGGGTTCTAGTCACTGAGTTTGCAACAGCCGGAAAGTGAGTGTTGTTGTTCATGTGACGAAGAGAAAGTTCTTTATTCATGAGTTTCTCCATCAGTTCGGTGAGGGAGATTGGAGAGTCCCGGGCATGGACAGTATCAATCACCGATTGATAGTCCGAGTCGAGACCATCAAGCACACGGTCTGTGATGTCCTCAGCATCCATTGGCTTGCCACGCATGGCAAGATCATTGACGACTCTTTGGATCGATTGCATATAGCTTACAATCGAGGAAGAGCCCTTGGTTATGTGACGTAGTTGGTCCTTTAGTTGCTTGATATGACCTCGAGTGGGGTTGGCAAACGTCTTGGCCAAGACATCCCACGCTGCTTTGGACGTGGTAGCACTATTGACAAGATGAGTGAGAGTGGGAGAAATGGTACCAATGATGGCACCAAAGATGAGCCGTTCCTGTCTTAACCAGGACAAGTAGGCTGGATTGGGAGTAGTTGCAGTGGCAACTGTGACTGTGTCGGTTAGAGCCGGATGGGAGCCATCGACAAACTTGAACAAGCCATAGCCAACAAGAATTGCTTCTAATTGCATTTTCCAGGAGAGGTAATTCGTAGAGTTAAGTTTTGTGGCATTGGGAAAGGAAACGATGATAAAGGGGTTGGTATTATCATTCTCGTTGGGGATAGTAACTGAGTGAGAAGCCATGGAAAAAAAAATTTTGGATTGTTACTGCTGTGATACCATGTAAGTAATTGAAGAGATTGCATTATATTGATAGGTAGTAGTCATATATATACACAAGTGAGCTGCTATGAACTAGGAAGGCTAGAGCTAATATAGGAGCAAGATATTCTATCAAGGGTAGAGGAATATATACTATCCAAGCATAGAGAACACATAAAATCATGGATATCTAGTTTTCTTATCAATGAAAGAAGTTAACAAACCGGATTAACCTCAAGATGAAAGTTGCAACTCAGGAGAGAGAGAAGGAAGATGGAAGTGTGATCAGAGAAAGATGAATGAGAATTTTTTATGGGAAAGAAGAGATAATACAGAAATTCCAAGCTTGACTTTTGACTAAAACAACATCCTCTTGTATTGATTCATTATAGATCCCCACACCTTCGGTGTCCATTTAATTGATCTTTTGAAGGAAAATATTGAAAAGATAATAATTAGAAATTAAAAAAAAATATAATCATAATTTTTGTCGTCAATTTTAAACTATAATGTTTTCGTTTCGAATGATCAATCAAGTGACCTCTTAAACTTCTGTAAAAGGAACAAAGCATTCTATAAATTAAAACATCATTAATTATGACTAAGGAAATAACTTCGAAGTGAAGTCGAGAAACATGAAGTCCACTATTATTCTCCATATGACTAAACTTTTGAAGTAATATATTTGTGTTTTAAAATTAGGAATCTAACTCCTAACTTTTTACCTTTTGATTTTGACCACTTAATAAAAAAAAGAAAAATTTCGGATAGTGCTCATGTGATTTGGGGTATTCCGATTTTGCCTAAATTTTTTTTTTTGGTTCGGATGATACCCTTATGTTTTCATATTTTTCGGAAAATGTCCACATCCATTTAAATTGCAAAGGGGTGTCAACTTAAATTAATTTTTTTAAAAAATTTATGTGCAACATGTCTACGCTTCTTTTATCTTCTTTTTTATAAAGAAGTTTTTCTTATTTAAAAAAATAATAATTTTAGTCTCGTGATAGTACATAATTATGTTTTAGTTCTGTGAACAAATTTTCAGGAAAAAAAAAAAAAAAGGATTAGGGTTAGATTTCCAATTTCATAATTTTCAAAGACTCCCTACCATTTTTTTTTTGTATTAACTAACAAAACATTCACCATCAAGAAGGCAAATACATAAAGGACAAAAAGTTTGGTCCAATAATGAACATTCAACAATATCTCCATCTAGAACGACTATTTAACTCTTCATTCTTTCACATTCACCACTTATTCCCAACATTATCTTTTAAATCCTTAATCTCTCAAACTCAAAGTAGTCCACACGCTAACATACAAGACAAATATGACCCACGTGTCTTTTCTTCGACACTTGTGCATTACACATCCTCTATCTCATTCCTATAATATGAACTAAGAATATTATCCCTTGATTTTAATGTTATTCAGAATGGTCTAACTATCTTCTTCAAGTATTTCTAAGCTTTGTCAATATTTTGTATTTCTAAACTAATGTCTCTTAAATCATTACTAGTTTTTATACTCGTATCCTGCACGGGTTAGACGATAATTGCGTGTCATAAAAAAATGTTTGATAATTCGAGAATTGTCTTAATTGTTATGTAATATTTGTTATAAGACTGTAATTTTCACATTATGAATGGAAATGAAGCAAGAATCCAAATCCTGCAATAACAATCGGGAAAATATCCTTTGAGATACTCGAATGTCAAAGTTAGTATCAATCCTAGAAAGAATTATGATTTATTAAATTAAATGTTAGGGTACATGATGTAAATTAACGAATAAATGACAATGTAAAATTGATGAGGTGACCGTACGACACGACGTCAAATATCAGTTCACAAGTTGTGTTAGCATATAAGATAGATAAGAAGTCATATGTAAAACATATACTAAAAAAAAAG
The DNA here is from genome assembly GCA_002319775.1 of Fagopyrum tataricum. NCBI lineage: Eukaryota > Viridiplantae > Streptophyta > Magnoliopsida > Caryophyllales > Polygonaceae > Fagopyrum > Fagopyrum tataricum. The sequence goes on from CM008286.1 coordinate 22,631,572, forward strand.
GATAAAATAAATCATAAAATTTAAATTAATAATATTAAATTATAATATATTAAAGTTTAAATGAAAGAGATTTACTTAATATAAGTAGTATGTCTAAGTTAAAAATTATAATGTCAAATAGTTAGATTTAAATAGTAAATTACCTAACTGTTAATAAGATTAATAGCATATGTCAAGTTATTAAAATAAAAATACTACTAAAAATATTTTTTTTAAAAGAAAAAAAAACTAAAACTAATAATAACTATCAATTAATCTCAATAATACCAACTTTAAAAGTAAATGAAAGTGATGCATACTATCAACGTATTTATAAAAAATAATATAACTTTTTTTCCAGAAAGAAATTATAACTCCGGTTTTGATTTGACAACTAATCTCTTACTTGTCATTAAAAAATTTATGGTTATGAGTGTAATGTGGATAAGTTTTTTTAAAATGAAATAATATGTTAAAAGTCATATTTAAGTAAAATATATTTAATTTTTATAAAAAAAGCAACTTTTTTTTTCCGGAGTTTTTTGTTCTAATTTTTTTAATACTTTTGTGTAAATGACAAAATAAATTTATTAAAATTATTTTCTTTATATTAAAATTTTCGATATTTTTTTTAAAAATTAATTTTTTGGGAAAAAAACTTCGATATTTTTTCCATATATTTTTAATATAAAATTTTTGAGTTTTTATATAAAATTATTTAAAAATATATGATATTTTTCTAAAAAATATTAAAATCGAATTTTTTTTTTAATGTAAAAAAAATTATTCTAAAAAAATGTTTTTTATTTTTATATTTTTACTATTTAAATGAAGACATATTTTTTTAATCCTTTTAAAACGAATTTTAGAAAAGAAAAAAAAAAGTTTTTAAGTTTCAGGAAAAAAAATTTTTAAAATTTTAATTAAAACAATGAAATTTATTAATTTGAGAAAGTATAATGTTCAATAGAAAATTAAAATTATTAGTTAACAAAATATTAAGATCTATAAAATTAGATTATAAATCTTAACAATTTCGATTTTTAAATAATAATTAATTAAAGGTCAAGTAATAATATGTGAGAATAAAAAAAAATAATTAGTAAAGTATTTAAAATAAATTCGTAAATCAAATATTTAAATATTTTGTTTAATATGGTGAGACCTGAATTAACAAAAAAATCAACACGTGTAAATTTAATGACGTGGATTCACCAGACTGTGCCACATGTAAATTTGATGACGTGGATTCACAATATTGTGCCACGTGTAAGTTTACGGACTGCTTTAGTATATAGATAGATACTAGTGTATTACCCGTGCCTTGCACGGGATTTTGATAAAAGTATTATTTGTTATTATATTTCTTTAAGGGATTATTTATAAACTATTTTTTTGTCATTAGATAGAGTAGATAATAAGCAATAAATATTTGTACATTTTATATAATATTATATAATACATTTATAAAATATCTAACCGTATAATAATTCATATTTTGATTTTTCTTCCCCTTATTATACTGATTCATATGTTAATATAAATAATCCATTGGTGGTATATGGTGTTAAATTAATTGTTACATATAAATTAATTTAAGAAATAACACATTCTATAATCAAAACTAATTACGTTTAAGATTAATCATGTTTGTTGTATAACTGGTCCAATTGGTTGACCCGATTTAATTAAGATTTGATTTTAATATTTCGTTAAATAGTTTTTTAATGAATAAACTTAATTAATATTTTGATGGGTTGTGGTTAAATGTTAAAATGACACGTGGCATTGAACATTTTTGTGCGTGATATGTGGCAAGGGGTGCTACTCATGTGATATATATATAAGATATAGTTTTGATTCTATCCTACACGATTGTGGTGTACAAACTTTTTGTTGATGGTATCTAATTAATTAACTAAACAAATAAATTCAAAAAAAAATTAAGAAACAATCGAAAGATAGGCTGCCTTCTTCGTTTCCAACCTCAATTACCACGAACTCCAACAAATAGCCACAATCGAGTATTAGGGTCCTTCCAAATAGGGTTGGAAGCCGCCTCCACCAGGAAAGGCGTCTCCACCGCTGCCTGAGAGGTCGGAACCCTATTAGAAACAGTTGTTTGGAATTGAAATATTAGCCTTCGTTTTCAATGGGATGAATCGAAGGCCATAAGTTGTAGCTGATGAGGTAAGGGGTTGAATATGAGGTGGGGACACGAGACTGTTGACGAGCCTAGAGATAACCTGATCTCGTGCAATTCGACTCGAGATTTGAGGAATGAGTCGAGTATTTTACGGCTAGTCATGGTGAATGACTAGTTGTATGTAGCGCTTGCATCTTTGTAGATGAAGGCGTTTAAACTAATCTAATTTTGTTATAAAAGGTAGTTTCTTTAATCTCATTTTCTTTTGATTATTTGTGTGAAACTAATACAGTAATAGTTAGGTTTCTACGTTCATTAAAAAAACAAAATCTTCTTCTGAAGACCAAATCATCATCAACAATTGTGATGCGGTCACCGTTAACAAGAGTTTACTAGTTTAGTGGAGCACACGTGTACACTACGAGGATCGATGAGGTGACGACCGCATATTGTCCATTTGTAAAAGCTTGTTAAATGGAAGAACTCTTACAGGAAGAAGAAACTACAAGGACTGAAGAATTTCTTCATCTTTGTTTTTTCATAACTTTGGCTTGTACAATCTATCTAGCCATTATATGATGTGTTTTTGGGATAATCGGTGTCCCAATAATCCTACTAGTAATTTAATTTATTGGCTATTGTTGTACTTATTTCGTCACTTACGGTATTTAAGTCGATCACGTACCATCGATTGTTGAAGAGTATACCTAATAACATTTGGATTTGGGCCGGATCCGGGTAGACTTTGACTAAAAAAACAAGTGATTTTATTTATTCATACATCATTTAGAGTCGTATATTCATGAATATCATACCCTTTTAGTGTAGATTTACTTTCATTTAGTGTAGAATTCATCCATATTAATATTGCATTGTATATGGTGTTACACCTTGACCTTTGTTGTGTTCCATGTGTTCAAGGCAAACAATGATGCATTTTGGTTAAAAATCAAGAGTAACACCGAACCACACATATTTTATCTTCTTTATGATCGTGAACGTCATACAATCATCAAGATCGAATTAGGATTGAAGAGCTAAGAGGATATCAAGGAAGGAGAAAACCATCAAAATCAACAAGGAAGAGAATAATTTGTCTTAGAACCTCGAGATCAAAGGGAAAAACACAAACATTACATGGATTAAGGATTAAAAATCCACGGGTGTGAGAGAAAATTACTCACGGGGAGTGACTTGACACCCCCACATCCTTGGAAAACATGTGCAAGCCATGAAAATTTGCATGATTTTGTGTTCGGCAAAAAATTTCTTTATTTTGTTCTAAGTTGATGTAGTTTTAAAAAGTCATTTTTACTCATCTTCGGACCAGCATTAGGGACATACAAATAGACTTCTTTCGTCAATTTGAGGGTTCATTTCTCTAGAGAGAAATCCTATTTTCAGACGATAATCATTATTGAATTTGGATCGAAAAATCAAACAATTGAATTTGAGATATTATTTAGTTTAAGCAAGTAAGTTTCTTCTCCTTATTATTGTTGAATTTATGTCTTTAATCCTTAATCAAATTCATTGTTTTTGTTCTATATTCATGTCTAGCTAGTGATATAATAACTTATGACTTTTTATATGAAATTTTGAATTCTCACCTAGTTGTATAAATGATTTATCCTAGTGAGATTTTCTTCTCCTTATTATTGTTGAATTTATGTCTTTAATCCTTAATCAAATTCATTGTTTTTGTTCTATATTCATGTCTAGCTAGTGATATAATAACTTGTGACTTTTTATATGAAATTTTGAATTCTCACCTAGTTGTATAAATGATTTACCCTAGTGAGATTTTCGTTTTCTTACCTTCATCACAGGTAAGTTTCGATGCTTTTATGTGCATAAGTTGAGAAGCGATATTCACTTTAGAAAATAGAAATGGACTAGTATCATGCAAGCGTGTTCTAGTTATATTCGATCAACTAGGATCAAATCTGATTTAGTGTGTGACGACAATCTTTATTTGAGGATTAAAGAATACTCGATTATTTACGAGAGCATGGCCAATTTAGTGTGCTTTTTTACGAGAGCATGGCCAATTTAGTGTGTGACGACAATCTTTATTGGATATGTGTTATGAACATGTTATATTTATGCTTTCAAGTTATTATACCGGATCATAAGTAGTACCTATGCTTTTATACTTAAGTAAACGTCAGACGCTATTAGATGGCACGTACGAGAGCTACCGCTTATATAGGACCCGCCAGGGGTAGACCCCCCTCTTTCTCCTACCGTCCCGAGACGGGGAGGAGTAGGAAGACCTCCAGGCGCGAGAGGTCGGGGACGTATCCCCATTGCGGACCCGCCAGTTGTGGTTCCACCAGTAGATAAGGTTCCCGTAGAGGACGTCTCCGAGAGCATCGTTCCCGAGGCTAGGGATAGGACCGTTGGGAGGTCCGGGCGCAGAGTTCTCCATCTGGCAGGACCAGGGAAGCATTCATTGGAGCTACCGTGTTTGAGGACTTCGTATAACGAGAACAATGGAGATAACAAACTTAAGTTCTTCGAGAAGACGCGTGGATGTCGTCACACACTAAATCAGATTTGATTTAGTGTGCTTTTTTAGTGTTAAGTTTCCAGGCGGTTTAACTTATATTTGTAGCAACTCTGAGAGCGTCTATAGGTCTTTGTTAGACACAATTTTTACACATCCATATCGAGAGGTGGTAGAAGCAATATTATAAAATTACCTACATCTTATGTTGATTGAATAATAATGTGCATACACCTAGTCACTAACTGATATATTGTTGTCGTGATAGTTATTCTTAGATTAATTCTCATGTATCTTATTTCACCTTTTGAATATCGGTGAATTTCTTTCTTGACCCCAAAATCACAAACAAGAATACTCGATTATTACAATTGTCTTGAAGTTTTAATTAATACAGACATAATCCTCGTGATTCGACACTCAATTATTACAATTGATATTGTCATACTTGTGGGATAACAATAGATGGAAGCCGATCTAAGAAAACAAGAATTCTTATGAACATTGATAATGATAATTGCAGATAACCATCCAAAGTAGCTTTGGGCATAGACAAACCAAGACCATGCTTTTCAACTCACATAGCTCTCAATCCAACGGTTCGGTAAGTATAGAAAAATCCAGAATCATTTAGAATTCCAGAAAAGACCAAGAAAAACCTTCGCTTGTTGTCCGGCCTTCAATTTAAAAAGGTACAAATATTGGAACTATCTACGATGCTTAGAAATCTTCGAAGCTTTAATAAACTAGTACCCTCAAAACCAAACTTTTTTTTAAATAAATCCAATAACAAAAAAACTTCACTTTTGGCTCTTCACTTGTTCTATCTAAAACAATTAAAAACTTCACTTCTTTCATTTTACATTTGTTGCCGACAATACATTTGCAATGTAACACAATTTTTTTTTTATATATAAGGTAAGCAAAATAGGTGGTCAGATTCTAGACACCGACCACCCTACATAATCCTTACGACTTAGTACAACCACATCGTTTGGGAGAAAGTCCGTGTCTAGCTTGCGAGCTTATCCGCTACCGTGTTGAACAATGTAACACAATTATATAGTCAATCGGTTGACAACCCCGAAAGGGGGAAAAATTCGAAATGTTTTTCTTAGAAAAAAAAAGTTAATTATATCAAAATCGGTTTTCATTTTTAATTTTATAATTGGAAAATTCCGGTTGGTACCCTTGTGGTATGAGGTATTCCGGCTTTTGCCCACTAGCTTTTCACAGTTTGGATTTTGCCCCTCAGTTTTGCAATTTTCCTACATTTGCCCAAAACCCTAGAATCTCTAACCATGGTTAATTGGATGTTAGTTTAGATTTTTTTTTAAAAAAAAAGCAAACAAAAGAAGATAAAAGAAAAAAAGAACGGACAAATATCTGAAGTCTGAACAATTCGATCTCCCTAATTTTAATATCATATACTGAAGTCTGAACATATCTACTAACCTAAATCGATCTCCCTCAGTTCGACACTCTAAACAAATCGATCCCCCTAAATCGATATCCCTCAGTTCGGCGCTTTGACAAAAATCGATCTCCCTAAATTGATATTCCTAAATCGATCTTCCTTTCGACGCTTGAACAAAAGAAAAAAGAAACGATTGAAAGAAGAAAGAGGATACAATTCTCCCTCTTACGAATTCGAGCTCCAACCAGGTTTGAAAACCCTATTCCCTTAAATGAGTTCTTCAATTAGAACTGTATTTCGATCACCAAAAGCATATGGTTTTTCCTTAGGTGTTGAAGGAAGTAACAACAAGTAAAACTATACCCAGTCGTATGCTTTATGAATCATATGCATACCATAAAAGAGAAGATGATGTGTAGGTAATGCAATTCTGGGTGGGGCCCAATCCAAGATGGATACTTTGTTGTTCAGTTAACATAACAAATCGATCAACAATGTGTTGTGAAAGCTAAGTGAGAAGTTAAGAAGGAGAAAAACGACTTTGTCTTCACAAGGTTAAGTAATTGAGGGGCGCAAATTATGTACTCAGTAGCTAATGTGTTCTACTGCAATGGAACACCAAAAAACATATGTTCTTCTTTAGGTGTGGAATGAATAATGAAGTAACAACAAGTCCGTTAAAATGAGTTCTTCAATTAGAGCTGGTATAGATTTGTTCAGATTTTAGAGTGTCTGACCTTTTTTTATTAATCTTATTTTATTTGTTTGTTTTTTTTAAATTTAATTTAAACTAAACTCAATTAACCTTGGTTGGAGAATTTTAGAATTTTGGACAAATATAGAAAAATCGTAAATCTGGAGGGCAAAAACCGAACTGCGAAAAACTAATATGCAAAATCCGAAATACCCATATAATAGTTACCAACCGGAAGTAAATCGTTCATTCCATAGTCCAAGCTATTTCTTCCCCCGTCTCTTTCAAATTGGTCGGACGTCGTCGCACCTTCACTGCGCCAACACTCCGATCTTCCATGGTTCCTCTCTCTCTCTCTCTTTTAGTGTTTGCGATTTTTAATTTTGACTTGCAGTTTTGCTAATCGTGCGTGTTGTTTTGCAGGCGGCTTCTGCGTCCGGCGAAACGCCAAAGCTTACGCTCTATTCCTACTGGAGGAGTTCATGCTCTAATCGCGTTCGAATCGCTCTTAACTCGAAAGGTTTACATTGACTTTTTTGGTCTCTATAGCCTGCGGTGCATCAATTTTCTTTTAATTTCAGTATTTCACTAATTTCCTGTTTGATTGCTGCTTGGGGCATCGTTTCAAACCATATTAATGTATGTAATTAGGGTTGAAGTACGACTATAAAGCGGTTAATTTGCTCAAAGACGAGCATAATAGTCCAGGTAAGAACTTTCCCTGTTTAAACTAATTTCCTGTTTGATTGCTGCTTGGCTGGTTAGGTGTTGTTTACACCGTCTTTATGTTACATAAAGCTATTTGTCAGTGCCATCATGCTAAAAATTAAAGTCCATTTTCTGTTGATCTAATTTAACGAGTTCCATTTCTTCACAGGTGAAATAGTTTTCTAAAATCTCTTATATTGCCTTGTAGAGTTCAAAAAATTGAATCCAACAGGTTTTGTACCTGTTTTGGTTGATGGAGATGTGGTTGTTGGAGACTCTCTTGCCATCATATTGGTTTGCACTTGTCTTTGTTCTGTTGTTTTATTAATGGCAATGATTATTGCTTCAATTTCAATGAGTTTTAGGTGGTGCATTTTGACTCCTGTGTAGTATTTAGAAGAGAAGTATCCACAAACACCGTTGTTGCCCCGTGATCTCCAGAAAAGAGCTATTAATTACCAGGTGAAGCAATGTTTAATACTGCAAATTTTAGCATTCCTTTTTTATATTTTGTTGGTTCCGTATGAAGTGTGTTTCTCCTTCCAATCTCCAAAGTGACTTCAGCCTACAAAAAGGAAATCTAGATAATAGGTGAAAAGGAAGGAAGATTTGGTGCAGAAACTGATATAGTGATATGTTTATAACTGTATCTTAGTAGTATGGTTTGAGGTTCTAAAAGGGAACAAATGCTGTAAGGAGTGAACAGTGATTCCCCCTTGATACTTTGTATATTAAACTCTTGTTCGATGTCAATTTAAGGTCAAGTAAGTTTATAGGTAAAAAGAAACAATTTGTTTTAAAAGACCTGAAATCATCACGCACCTGTGTTTTTTGGGAATCTGAATGTCTTCCGCTTTTTTAGATTCTGTATTTTACATGGAATCCAAATCTGCACAGACATGTATGAAGTTTCAAAAGGAAATCCTTGCCGTGGAAAAAGGACTACAATGTCAAAGGGTCTTTCACTGAAAAATATAATGTTCTCATGGATTCTTGTAAGTTCAATGACTATAAATATTATTCCTGTTTCAGGCTGCAGCTATTGTTTCCTCAGGGATTCAACCTTTTCAGAACTTGGCTATGCTGGTTAGTCACTGATCCCAAGATTATTTCTTCCATCAGCACAAAATTATTTCACTTTTTGTGGAAAACACAATTAGATTTGCACTAATTGTAGTTAAATTCCGCAGAAGTATATTGAAGAAAAAGTTGGTCCTGATCAGAAGGTTCCATGGGCTCAATATCATATCAAAAAAGGGTTTGCAGGTAAGCTTTACCTCAGAGTGTGTGAAAAGCTAAAAATGGGAGACCATCAAACAGTGTTGCCATTAGCTGTTTTCTTCCCTGAACTAGTAGTTTGACCTATTTATTTTCCTCTTCTAGTTGAACACTTAAAATGCATAATCGTCATCCTTTCCTTTTTTGTAAGTGTTTGGAAAAACCTCTCTATCTTGTTGTTTTGCATAATTAAATGTAGGTACCTTGTTGTTTGGGACATATCATATAAATACCATTGATTTTGTATTCATAAAGTGATAAGTCGTGCTCTTGAACTCAAGTTCAAGTCATTCATACTATAGCATGTGGCGTTCATGTTAATTTTCCTGGTTAACCAAACCTGACAATGTTTGTATGTCCCACTCAGGTGATACTAAGTTTTAAAAGTCAACATACCTGAATGTCATTTCCTAAATGATAAGGATCGTAAGTTACTTATTCTGATTATGCGGAACATAGATAGAGTAGCAGTATGTAAGTATTTTTTCCGACCAAAAGATATAAAAGTATATATTTTTTCTATCTATAATTTATGAAAAATCACTGATTCATATATTTCTGTGGTGCAGTAGTTTTCTGCATGTAATATCCTTATTGTTCATTTCTTGTTTTTCATATGGCTTTGAACTGAAATGGAAAATGATTTATTTCACCTAGAGTGGGTCTTTGCTTTATGAAGATTGTTATAGTAAACATACTTCCTAAGAAGCATTGGAGATTAAGTTCAGTTAAAAGAAATAACTTTCCTTCCCATTCCACTACATTGCAACTCTTCTCTGCATTGCTTATGTCGGGACTAGCATGACTAATCTGAGTTTAAGTTAATTATGCTCTTGAGCTCTTCTTGTAATGAAGTTTGACCCAACATGTCATGTCTACAATTTTAGCTTTTGGGATTTTTAGCATTGGGACCCCAATGGATTCTTATAAATGCTCCTTTTTGTCCCCTTATTGCTAAAATTCAGCATTCTTAAAAATGCTCCTATTTGTCCTCTTATTTCTAGAATTCAGCGTTCTTAAAATTGCTCCTATTTGTCCCCTTATTGCTAAACTTCAGCATCTGTTGTGCTTCCTGTTTTTTCTACTTCTCCGTCATAGTTTCCATTAATTTGAAATTCTGCTGTTTAAATTAACTTCATACTTATGATTGTGATCTGAGAGCAATATTTTGAAAATAAAAAACTGCAATTTCCTTCAGGATATGAATCAGATCTGTACAATTTACATAGTTCATATCTCAAAGAAATTTTATTTCATTTTTTTATTCTGTCATAGCACTCGAGGATGTTTTAAAAGGACATGCTGGAAGATATGCAACTGGTGATGAAGTTTCTCTGGTTTGTATCTCTTGCTCGTCTAAGTCAATGCAGAACTAATTGAATGACAAACTAAATGCTAAACATTTTTTTGGTCATGCTTGCACCTCCTAATTCATGTGTCTACATAGTTTTTCCTTGCTGATGATGGCGAATTGTGTATTCTCTGATGGCAAACGTGAGTCTGTAAACATAATGAAAATGTTGACTACTCTGTGCAGGCGGATGTGTTCCTCGCACCCCAGATTGACGGTGGGCTCAAGAGATTCAGCGTGGATATGGTAATGTCTGGTTGATAATTATATGTTATTGGAACTATTGCTTTTGTATTTCCTGTTTAGATGCTTCTTCTTACTGCTTGTCATTTATTTATCTACCCTGTTCATCAAATTAAGTCATGATGTTCTGATTCATTTCCAGTATTTGTGTCAGTTGATAACACCAAAGAAATCTTAACAGTATCTCCAATCTTCTTCATCCAGGTGGCTCTGCAAGTTTTAGTATGATAGTCTTTTTTCTCAAACTATAAATCTAAAGAACAAGTATCTCTGATGTATGATTTACACTTTGGAAACCTCAGCATTAAAAAAATAATTTTGCAATATTTTTGATGCTGAGGTGGCTCATTTGCGGATTTACTTCGCCATTTCACTTGTGGGGCAATGGGGTATACTGTATACCACACAATGAACTTGAAGTCTTAAAAAGTAACCGCCTTATTGTCAATTATAAAAGATTAAGAATACAAGATTAGGCCCCTGAATTCTTTATTGTTACCAGGAATTATTCCTCGTGATGGAAGAATATTTCAGGCTTTGAAACAGAACTCAACTTTTGATATTCCTCTAAACAGTACTCTTCTATTAGTCGTCCGGACTACCTTTTTTGTTTAGACTGCTCTGTATCATATGAATTATTTATAAATAAATATAAGGAATGATTTTCCATGGTTATTGGCAATCTTTGCAGGATGAATTTCCTCTTTTAAAGAGGTTGAATGAAGCATATAATGAAACTCCTGCAATTGTCGATGCCATGCCAGCTAACCAACCAGATGCTCCAGATAATTTAAAGTAGTAGGTATTCTTTTGATCCTCATTCGTCTTGTCAGGCTGTTATTTTAAAAAAAAATGTTTGCTGCTTGCTATGTTTTAAATGTGTTTTTATGGTTTTTTTGGGCTGTTTAGAGATTCACTACATGGATGAGTTAAGCTGTTTTTTCCCTTTCTCTGGCTTGATGATAAACCATGGGAATGTGTACAAAACTTATCTGAGACCAAAAACTTGCCCATTTTCGGCTTCTCGTATATTGGATCTGACGATATGCATGAAGGTTTAATTGATTTGGGAATTTGGGTGAAGTGGTGGAACTGTAGATGCTTCTTCATGAACAAGAATAATGAAAATTTTCCATTGCAACAATATAAAGAAGAGTAGAAAGTCTCAAGAAAGCATTCATAGTCTATTCCCTTGCGTTTCTTTTTTCTAATCCTTTGAAGCATATGAATTACCTATTTTCCCCTCTTTTGTTTCAGGATCAGGGATACAGGGAGAGTATACAATCAGTGGCTGAGGAAGAATAAATAAAATAATACAGTTTCCTTATCTGGAAATATATGTATGCATATGGTTATATTATGGAGTAGCAAATAAGATGGAACACAAGTCTAGACTACTATCTTGTTGTATACAGTATCCACTTTATATTCTGCCTGGGGACTTTAGTTGCTGATGACAATTGACTAGTCTTGTGATGCACAGATTCTACTTTTTCTTCTCATCTGGTAAGTAAACATATATGGCAGGTATGTATCCTGCCAATGGTGCAATCGTTTGTAAAGTTCAATAAAAATTTCGTTAGGAGATGCTAATATTCTGCTCGATACCAACATTTAGCCTGCATAAAAGAGCATGATGGATAATACATAGCTTTTAAAAGCTTTTCTAGCAAGTGATCCAGGATTTGTAACCAATTACCACCCTTGTTTTGCCGAGAGCGCTTTGGCACACAATTTCCTCCGGGACATCCAATGGACCTTCCTCTAATTCCCTTCTGCCCCACCAAAAAGTGACACAGACTTCTCCAATTCATCTCCATAGATACGGAGGATATTCATTAATTTAAGGCTCTATTGACAAATCTCCTTTGTAAAAAAGCACGCTATCATGTTAAAAAAAACAACAAATGGGATGCTCTAGGATCCGTGCGTGCTATATGTATCCTTTAAACACGTCCCTGTTAACACTTTGAATCAACCAACCAGACCCTCAACACAAAACAAAAAAGAAACGGCGATAAATGATCACCTTGCTTGAGGCCACGACCCGACTCAAAAGATGACGAGGGTATTCCATCCATAGGAACCGAGAACAAAACTGATTTTACCCCTTTCATAACCAGATCTATCCGTTTGGGATGAAAACCCGATTGGCATGTACTTGTTGAAATTACTCCATTTCATACTATCGTATGTCTTAGCAATATGCAGTTTCAAAGTCAATGTATCCCTCCTTCCCAACCCTTGTTTTCATAAAACAGAAAACCTCAAAAGTTGCGATAACATTGTCTGTAATTAACCTATCCGGAAAGAAAGCGCTCTAAAATTCCATTACCACCTTCTCCAGGCACAGTTTTAGCCTATTTGTCAACACTTGGGAATAAATTTTGTACTATACATTGCAAATGTTAATAGGGTGCAATCCGTCACCGAGGAAGGAGAACTGACCTTTGGCATAAGAGTGATGAACGTTTATCCTTTGGCATCAGAGAGATGAACGTTTTATTCAGATACCTCGGGAAAACACCATCTTATAACCCCACAATAAACTGAGTTACCCTATTTTCTACAATATCCCAATATTGTTGGAAGATAGCTGTCGGCATCCCAACCAGACCAGACGCTTTGGAAGGGTGCATAAAAAAACTTACTACACAATTACCTTTTACTATGGATTGATCCAAACACTTCTAGGGAGTCCAGATGGAATTCATAAAAACAGAGCAGAGCAAATTTAAAACCTTACATGCATATTAAGTACTAAAATTGGACTGTTTATTTGACTCTCAACGGAAAAAATTGTATCAAACGGAAGATGAGAATACATAAAATGCTAGGCCCTGTGTAGAGCTTCCATATGCACCATAAATGAGATGATAATCAACTATAATGCATTCAGTCAACTTGTAGATAATTTATAGTCATCACAAACAACGAAATGAGAGAGCATCATATAAAGCAATTGGCTTGGAATGACGCATCACCATCAAAACTGCTATGACAAATCTCAAATCTTGAATCAAAACTCTACCATGAATGTCTTATGGCTCTCATCTCCGATCATAGCGTTCCGTAAGATCTTCCTTAAGAATACAAAATCACATACGATGAAAACAATTTCCCTCCTATTCAGTTTCTCGAGTTTTGCTGTTCTCTCAGTCTCATCAGTTGGTTGTCTCAGGTCATTCACCCTTAAAGTTTTCCAGAAGCAGTGAGCAGGCTAACCTGTAAATGAGGCCAGACAAGCAAATCAGTAACAGACTACACTAACCTGTAATGTCAGAGGCCTCAATTGTGTGTATTCTGATCATGCATCCTCATCAGATGACTATAAAGTGAAAGGGCCTTCTTAACGCCTATAAAGATAGCATAAAACTTGAAAGAGGAAAAATACCATAACAGCAAGATTGCAGACAATATGCAGAAGCCAAGCGCCTTCTTAACGCCTATCAGTCTTTCCATTGCCCCGCTTTCCAGAGAACAAGTGTTTCGGTTTAAGGTTAGGAATAACCCTATCACCTTCTCCCTTGTGAGCAGTCTTGTTCCTCTTCTTCACTGATTTCTTGGCCATTTTAATGGCCTTGATCTTCTGGGCCGAATCCTTGAGACCTTCTCCCGGAACAACTTCCCATGCCGGCCTAGATACTGATCTTGATCTCGACCTTAGCCTCAGCTTCTTGTTGGAGTCTTCATTGTCCAACTCCATGTCATCTCCTCCATCAGGAGACCTTTCCCTCTTTCTACCTCGGGACTTGCTCCTAGCCCGAAGAATCGCAGCTGACGGGTCCAACCCTATCTTACTTAGCTCTCTGCCCATTCTCCCAGTTGTGAACTGATTATCTTTGTCGAACTTCCTTGGTACTATCGGCCTGCTCTCTGCTGTCGATTTCTTTATCCTGTGCTCTTTAATGAGCTTGCTCTTCTTCCTCCTAATCTCAGCTAACGCCTCCTTTTGTTCCGGTGTAAGATCCTCCACATCCATCTCAAACTCCTCCTCTGCCTCATCAGCCATACGTAACCCATCCTCCCTCTCCAACTCTTCAAGCCTATGGAGTATGTCGGGATCCGTGAAATCAGCCACATTGTGTCCATCAATTATTTCTGGTATCACGTCGAATTTCCATTCATCATCAGCCAAGATATAATGCTTCCTGATGTCGGAAGAGTACACACCCGCCCCACCATTCTCCTCTTCCAAGTCTTTTTCCGTCTTCTTCTTATCTGCTCTATCTGCAGCTTCTTTGGCCTGGGCTTCCAGAACACCTTGTGGAATACAAGGCGGTCTCGAAACCTGATCCCTGGGTTTCGGCATTGCAACATGGAAACGGTTCAAGCAGTCAGACATCTTCTTTGATTTCATCTTCACTTCAACCCTCTGATCTAAAAGCCTCTCACAAGCAGCATTCTTCACCGACATGACGCCCTCCTCGGTTAAGGTGCTCATGGATAGGAGAACACCCTCTTCGGTTGCCTCGCCTCCACCCAAGACAGTTTTCATAGCGTCAGCCTTCATTTCCATGACCAGCTTCTTGTCTTCTTCAGATAAGCTATCAAAAGGCTGCAGATCTGTCTTGTTACACACTATGACCAGAGGCTTGTTCATAAAGAGAGACTTAATACTGTTGAAAAGAGCTGCCTGCTGAGCAATTGTGTAACCACAAGATCCAGATATATCCAAGAAGAACAAAACAGCAGCTCTCAAATGTGCCAAAGCAGTGATACTGCACATCTCAATAATATTCCTATCTTCAAAAGGCCGATCAAGGATACCAGGGGTATCAATCACTTGGTACCTCAAATACTTGTAGTCAGTGTGGCCAACAAACAAGGACTTGGTTGTAAAAGCGTAAGGCTGCACATCCACATCAGCCCTCGTGACCTTGTTCATGAAAGAGCTCTTACCGACATTTGGATACCCACAAATGAGTATAGTTCTAGTGTTGGGGTCAATAGAGGGCAGCCTAGCCATATGCTGTCTGACCTGCTCAAGGTAAGCCAAACTAGGACTAATCCGCTTAATGACAGTACACATACGACCAAGAGCTGCAACCTTAAGACACTTGCACCGGTACAGGGAATCACCATACTTCAACAGCTTAACATAATCTTTAGAGATCTTCGAGATGAGATTTCTAGCAGTGTTGACCTGACCAAGAGCAAGCTTGTAGTGGTCCTTGTTGTAGAGAACATGGAGCAGGTCGCCGTAGAAAGGATGAATATCATCAAGCCTTGGAAACTCTTCAATGATTGCAGAGAGTTTCTCATGATAGTTTTGCATAGTGTATTTGACTTTGCGCATGTAAAACTGTCTGAGGCGAGAGATTGCATATCCCTTGTGGACAACAGTTGGAGTCTGCCTCTGGGTTCGAGATAGAACAATGTCTATCAGCTCTTTCCCAGGTGGAACCACGGTTATCTTCTTAAGATTGTATTGCACCATCTTTACTACTGTGATTTACTTTCAAAACCTGCAAATAAATACAAAATAAGCCCTAGCAAAACTAACTTTGACATTGAAGAGGATAAACCGAGTGAAAACAACTGCACAACTAGAATCTGTTAATCACAATGAGAGCTAAAACTGTGTTTTTTCAAGTTCGAACATAAAGTAATCCTAACTCCGAATCTCAAATAAACTCTACTAAACACACCCGAATTGTGAGAATTATCTTCATATCCATATTTCTAGCTATATTGCCCAGAATCATAAAACAAAATAATATAAAAGGTATTCCAGATGTTGACAAGTACAGTGAATCAGAAGAAATAGGTACATAAAATCGAAGAATAAGATTGACATAAAGGTGACAATATCCCAAGAAAAAAAACCCAAATGAGAAAAAGCTCGAAGAACTGAGAGGATTCCAGACGAAGAATGAGAGGCAAGAACCTTTCTTTTCGTCGGCGGTAGGTGACTCGACTGAGAGACAATGGCCGTCGGGTTTCGGGTTGAGGGTTTAGACAGATAGACGGCCAGACGGGTTTAGAGGAATTCAGAGAGAGTAGAAGAAGATATTAGGTTAAAAAAAATCCTCCTTAAATATAAAAGGCTAAAAGCCTTAACATAATTTTTATCCTAATCATAAAATAAGATTTTAATAATCTTTATTTCTCATTTTCTCTCAACTACTCAACCCTCACTCAATCTTCAAATTCAAATTTAGTTTACAACTCAATTGTCCACGCGGTTTATTATATGCACGATCTTCACTTTGTTTTTTATGAAAATGTACACGATTGTACACCTTATATAAAAATCGTGTAACTTTTTTTTGCATGAACAACACGATTGTGCAACAATAATTAACAAGATCATGCACTTTATATCTTCATGAATAAGAGTGTGTTTAGTTAGAGCGATTGGTTTTTTTATATGTATAATTTACTATGTGTATTTAGCTAGGTTTTTAAATAGGTAATTTAATGATTTTATTTTTTTTTACAAAAATGCTCTCATTGCACGTCAATCCCGTCGGGACAAGGATGGTCCGGTGAAAGATGATGATGAGGGCTCTTTTGAAAATAATAACCTTGGAGACGAAGGTTATAAATTGATTTTATTTCATTGAATCTAAAATCTTTTAAATGATCAAACGATTGATAAGAATGATGGTGGAAAAAACCATGAAACGGATCATATCAAACATACCTCTCACGTTTTTTTATTTGTTGTTGTTTCCCTCCCTTCACAATTTAGATCGATTGCATCCCCCGACTTTCTTCCTAATTGTTATTGTTGTGTATGATCGAGTCGATCCTCTTCCTTGATCAACTTGATTGAGTGTTTTTTGTTAAATCTTCTTTGTTCTTCTCCATTCCTTTTTGTTTAGCCTTGATCGAGTTAATGCATGTTCCTAATCGACTCGAGTACGCGTTATTCATTTTGTTTTCTTTCCTTCTCCTTTCCGGATTTGCAATAAGTTTCACAAACCATTATTTCTTATCTCGTGTTCGATCCTGACCGTAATACTACAATTAGGGCATTGTGGTATATTTGCTATATATGGTGCACACATTTCAGATATATTATCAAATTAACATCGTCGAGGAGTTTGATTGTTTTATTTGTATTTCAATTAATTGTTTGGTCTTTATTCCCTTATTGATTTATTTGCTTTTCTGGTTGTTAGTGACTTAGTGTTTTCAAGTTGAATGCACCAATAAAGAAGTTTCAAGATGTCAATCACTCAACACGATCTTGAACTAGACAAATGTACCGTTGCGAAATCGACATTTCACCTAACTTGAATGACCAACAGACGCAATCCTAGTCAACCCGATCGAATCAAACGATCGAATCAACCACTTTTTGTGGAGATGTCATCAATTAATGATCGTGTTATGAACAAGTTGATGCTAACTTGGATGACATGCAACACCAACTAGATGAGATGTAGTAGAGAATTATGGATACCAAAGCTTGAATTGAGAAAGAAGAGCCCTCGGTGTTGCTAAAACATTATAGAATAGCAAGTTTTTGGATGTTATACGTGCTCAATAATGCAACAATCTACCATGCTTGGTGCTTATATGATATATATACTAGTTATAACCTCGTCGGCGTGTTGTAAGTCTTGAACTATAGCCCCTAACTTTGAATTAAAGATATGATTAATTTGCTTGCATGACATGTTGTTACCAGTACCCCAACTCAAAGTCTTGTTAGACATATGGAATCTTTTTTGGACTTTGTTAGTACCATGAAGGTCCATAATATCTCCATGGATTAATAAGGGCTGAAACGTGAGTCTTAAGTCTCACAAATAGTTAGAAGATTCAACCGGAGTATAGGTTCAAGATCAAACACATGAAAAATGTGTAATGATTAGAATTCTTAAAAAGTAAAGCCTCAAAATAAAGTATACAACGGAAACAAAAGACGAGGGAGCAAGTCAATAGAAAAAGGAAGTAGAGTCGACCAAGAAAAATTTTTATGTGAATCGAGTAGAAATAACACAAACGAAAGCAAATAATAAAAACACTGAGTTGAGCTAGCATCTTAGTCGACTCAATTGGTAGTTGTAAGGGAGTGTAATGCCCGGAATTTATTCCGGACTTGGAGCACTTTGTAGTTATCCCGTAATCCCGAGATGTCGAGAGCCGAGATTTGTTCCAAAGAAAATCCCAAGCCGACTCGTCGTTTTTCCTCTTTTTCCGCGTTCCGACCCTTCGTTCCGGGTTCAAAATGCCAAGGGGTCATTTCCGCCCCCTCGGTCCGTGTGAGGGACAAGAGGTTAGCTGACCCCTTGATCCCCACACCTTCTTTTCGGACCTTGTCTCTCTCTCTCTCTCCTCCCTTAGCTCACTTCTCACATTACTCTCTCTTTCACTCTTCCACACTCATCTCTTCTCCTCTCTTTTCCTCTCTTCTCCCTTGGTGCTGAAGATCCAAGTTGTGGACTGCAGGAGGAAATCCCAGGCTGTTGGTAAGTTCTTTCCTCTCCCTTCCCTCTCTTCCTTGCTGTTCTTTCCCTTCTTCTTCCTCCCTCCTTCATCCATGGCTATGGAGGATGATCTTGTGGAGTTTTGCTCAACTCTTTGCATGCTTGTGTTCTTAGCTCGTGTAGGTCGAGGAGAGGTGCCTGAGACCAGTGGTGGGTGTTTGGAGAAGATCCAGCAAGAGAAGAATGACTTGGGAGCCAAGGATCCACGATCGAAGACGAAAAAGACGACACTCTACACAAAACCCGCGGGGCGGCCAGCCGCAGGGGCGGCTCAGCACGGCTGCGGGTACGGCTCGGCACGGCCGCAGGGGCGGCGGCAGACACGTGACTCCGGGCGGCAGCAAGGCGCAGGGCGGCTCCTGGTTCCGCGGGGGCGGCTCCTGTGTTCCGCAGGGGGCCCCAGCTTGACTCCGCGGCTGCGGTTTCTGCAACAGTAGGCTTCTCATCCCTTCCCCTTCGCTCATTCCTTAGATTTGTTGTTGAATCATGTAGTAGCATGCTTAGGATGGCCTAGAGTAGCTTGAGAATGCCACTTAGTGTGGTTGTGAACCTAGGAGCCCTTAAGGATCGATGTAATTGTTGGATATGAGCATGTGAGCATGATGGATCTTCTAGGCTAGCTTGTGCCTCTTTGGTTGAGGATTAATATCTTGTGGAATTATGAACTGTTGTGAGTTGTTTCATGTGTGGAGAGTGTGTGGTGAGTACTTGGGACCTAATTTGCATTCCTAGTTTGAGGGTTAGGTGATCTTGCATAGATCACTAGAGTGAAGTCTAAGACTTCTTCAGTGTGAGTATGTATTGATATGCATATCTCTTGTGAGCAGGTTGTGGGCTTCCGCCTTAAGGAAGCAAGAGTGTGGTGACTTGGGTTTGGCGACGAGGTAAGTCTCCGGACTTACTTAGCTCGTAGTTTATGTATTAGCATTGATGTGTGTTTGGTGGTGTGTGTTTATGTTCTTGTTATAACTATTAAACCGGTAAATAGGACCACCGACCTTATATGTATATTTTGGCTCAAGTGTATGATAACGGGCGGTGACATTCTGCCTAACCCTGCGTGGGTTTAGGAGGATCTCGGCGACTAGCCCGTCGGGTCAGATGGTCGGGTGCATCCGTACCATTCTTTGCCAGTAAGTAGGGACCGAGGCGAGACCACGGTGGTCTCGTGTCACAAACCGAAGTTGAAGTAGAACAGGATATGACGTAATAATAAAAAGATAATAAACCGGACTTGTGTGCTGTATGTTTGTGATATGTATGTGTTTGTGCCTTCACCGCTTTTCTAATGCTTCGAATATGAGCTAACGGTTTTGAACCGTGGTTGTAGATGACTTGCAGGTTAGGGACGCCGCCGAGTGAGGTGGAGGAGTGGACAGCCGGGGTCTCCGTACATTATAGGACGGGGACGTTTTTTTGGGATATGTCTTTGTATTGTGGATAATGTAGTACGGTTTGGTTTCTTATCGGAGTTGTGATGTTTTGAGGACTCGGCTGAGTTTCCACTTTGTAGTCTTTACTTTCGGGCTTTCGCATACACTAAAAACGTTTTAAGTTTTAGCCTTTATTTGTGCCTTGTTGGAAGGTCCGGTGAAATTGTTGTCAAGCTAAGGGTCGGGACCCATTGTGAGGTCTCGCCCGTAACACCCCGAGTCCCGCGGATTTGGGGTGTTACAAAAGTGGTACCAGAGCCCTAGGTTGACAACAATGGTACTCGCAATCTTTTTAAAGGCCGAATGAGGTATAAAACAGAACCCACACGGGTTCTGACTTTTTGTTTTCCAAATCATGTGCATGAGTCGGGTTGGGGTTAGAATGTACGGAACCACCACTCCTTCCGCAAACCTCGGCGACATAGATCTCTGGATTAGAAGTAGGTATATATTATTACATAGTTATATATATATATGACCTTAGGATGTTTGTGGATTTGTATGTACCTAGCTACGTATGTGGCCTTAGGATGTTTTGGACTTGTATGATTTGGATGTACTTTATGACCATGCTTGCCTTGCGTTTTGAGTTTTATCATACCGAAATCATAAGTAGTACCTATGTATTTATACATAAGTAAACGACATACTCTATTAGATAGCACGTACGAGAGCTACCGCTTACGTAGGACCCGCCAGGGGTAGACCCCCTCTTTCTCCTACCGTCCCGAGAGGGCAGGGACGTGTAGAAAGACCTCTAGGCGCGAGAGGTCGGGGACGTATCCCCATTGCGGACCCACCAGTTGTGGGTGCACCAGCAGTTGAGGTCCCCGTAGAGGACGTCGCAGAGAGCATTGTCCCCGAGGCTTGGGATAGGACCGTTGGAAGGTCTGGGCGCAGAGTTCTCCATCTGCCAGGACCAGGGGAGCATTCATTGGAGCTACCGTGTTTGAGGACTACGTACGACGAGACAGTGGAGATAACAAACTTAAGTTCTTCAAGAAGACGCGTGGACAACTAAAGATGTGAATCGAGGAGGAGATGGGTCAATTCTAACAAGGTTAAAGGCGGTGTTCCATCACGAGAAGTGAAGCTTTCCTTAGACGCTCCTAAGTTTTGGAGTCAAGATGAGAACATGATCGAACCAGTGTGAAAGATGTAAGATACCGTAAGTTAAGCTTACGAGGTACCATTAAGTGAAGAGTTAACATTACGAGAGTTATGAGAAGAATGGCAAGGTGGGGATTTATGCGGAGTTGACCGGTTTCTGCTATGACGATAAGGCGAAGGAATGCCAAAAGGGATGGAGTAGGTATAAATGATGATCCTAAGAAGATGAGAGCAACACGTGATGCTAACTAACGTTAGAGATTTTGAGAAGACGCACTTACAAGATATCATGAAGTGCGGTTAAGCCTATGAAGGCGAGTCATGTGACTCAACAACGCCGAGAAGGGTATATTTATCTCGCTGAAGGAAAAGGAAGCATGGAATGAAGAATGAGTTAACGGAGTTTAAGGTACCCCGAGAGGGTAGCCTTCATGAGAATGGTACCATGGAAGCATAGAAGAATGGTAATTCATTGACATAGGAGAAGATGAGAGCAACACGTGATGCTAACTAACGTTAGAGATTTTGAGAAGACGCACTTACAAGATATCATGAAGCGCGGTTAAGCCTATGAAGGCGAGTCATGTGACTCAACAACGCCGAGAAGGGTATATTTATCTCGCTGAAGGAAAAGGAAGCATGGAATGAAGAATGAGTTAACGGAGTTTAAGGTACCCCGAGAGGGTAGCCTTCATGAGAATGGTACCATGGAAGCATAGAAGAATGGTAAGTCATTGACATGAGAGAAGGTCATTTATCAACTAATTGGTGACAACCGAGACGCGCATGTGCGGGTGGTCTATGGATGAGTGTGGGGAGAGTAACCAGGCTGTGGAATCATAAATGAACGGTAACAAGAGCTTAGATTATATCTTAAACTCTTGATTTGAAGTTGTTATGGAGAACACTAGTTTGCGAAAAGAGAGACGGTTATCTCCATTTGTACATCGACTACAATGAACCGAACAAGATTACAATGAAGAACAAGTACCCCCTTACCACGTATAGATGATCTACTCGACCGGTTACAAGGGTCGGTAGTCTCTTCTAAAATCGAGTTAAGGTTTGATTGTCACCAATTGAGAAGTCGAGACTGGGGTAGTGCAAACATGACATTCTGGACAAACCATGGTCACTACGAGTTGTAGTGATTCCATATGGGCTTACTAATGCCGAATAAGACGTTTTTGGTCTACTCTCGAAGAAGAGAGAAGTGGCATGACCAGTTGTCTCGGGATGACAACCCCGGAGGATGTAAAAGAAGTTAAAAGTTTTCTTGGATGTGCTGATCATTACCGGATTTGTGGAGGGATTCTCCAAGTAACACCATCTATGGCTAACCTACTCCGGATGACGATGAAGTATTGAGTGGGACGAAAGGGGACAATGGAGTTGTTGAGAGTTAAGAGGAGATTCATTGGTGCAACTGTTTTTGAAATTGCCTCGAGGTATGATCGGTTTGAAGTGTACAAGTGATTCTTCAAGAATGGTCTTGTTTGAGTATTGAGGGACGATGCAAAAAGTTATAGCATACATGTCTCGTTAGTAGGAGGAGTGTAAAACAAAATATTTCCATCGTTACTCAGAACTTGCAACGAGAATTGAGGAAACGTAACATCAAAGTGTGGTTTGACAAGAACCAAAGCCAACGGTGTAAATTGGAAGTTCGATCTTCTTTGTTAGGGACAAGCAAAGAAGAAACATAATGGAAATGTTGTAGTGAGAAAGACCCGAGAAGGAAGTTGAGTTTCCGATACATTGGACCTTTTTGAGATCTTAGCGCAAGTTGGGAAAGTGTTTTACCGGCTGGCATGGCCGCCGAGAGTAGAGAGTGTTCACCCGGCATTTCAAGTGTATAAATCGAGAGAGGAGGACTTGCCGAAGACGGCGTTCAGAATGAGATACGGCCGTTACGAGTTTGTCGTGATGCCATTTGGGCTCACGAATGCACCCGCCGTCTTCATGGAGTTGATGAACGGCATTTTCATCGACTTCTTGGACTAGTTCGTGGTAGTGTTTATAGACGACATCTTAGTTTACTTCCGGAGTAGGGAGGAGCATGAGGGACACCTGAGGACGGTGCTTCGAGTCCTCCAGGATAGAGAGTTTTATGTTAAGCTCTCTAAGTGTGAGTTTTGGATGTCCGAGGTGGCATTTTTGGGACATATAGTTTCCGCCGTGGGTGTCATGGTCGACCCGACGAAGATAGAGTCTGGTTCCTCATGGCCGCCTCCTAGGACGGTCAAGGAGGTGCGCAGTTTCTTGGGCTTAGCGGGATACTACCGCCGTTTTGTTAAGGGTTTCTCAGTGATTGCACGGCCGCTCACTTCCTTGGTGAGGAAGTCTACCAGGTTCGTTTGGTCCGAGCCTTGTCAGCACAGTTTCGAGGAGCGGAAGAGGAGGTTGACCTCCGCTCCTGGGTTAGCCCAGCTTGAGGGCGTAGAGGATTTTGTAGTGTATAGTGACGCCTCCAAGCTAGGATTGGGGTGCGTTTCGATGCAGAAGGGTAGGGTTATTGCGTACGCTTTTCGGCAGCTGAAGCCGTACGAGGAGAATTACCCTACCCATGATCTTGAGCTAGCGGCAGTGATTCATGCCTTGAAGATCTGACGACACTACTTGTACAGGGCTACGTGCCAAATCTTAACAGACCATAAGAATCTGAAGTATATATTCACTCAGCGGGAGTTGAATAACCGCTAGAGGAGATGGTTGGAGCTGATTAAGGATTTTGACTTGGAGATTTTATACCATCCCGGGAAGGCGAACGTAGTCGCCGATGCATTGAGTAGGATGACACCTCGATAGGAGGCGATAGCTCGGCTTACGCTTCAGCCTCGGTTGCAGAGGGATTTGGTGGGTTTGGAGTTGGATATCCGGTTCCCGGGTACGGACTGTAGTTTGTCCGAGTTGGAGGTACTACCTGGCCTGTCCGGAGAGACCCTGCAGAAGCAGGAGAGATGTCCCATTTTGATGAGGATCTGGGACAGGATGTCCCGAGGAGAGGTACCGTAGTTTATCACGGGAGCAGACGGGCTATTGAGACGTCAAGGGCGTATTTGTGTACCGTCGGATCATGAGCTGAGAGAGCGGATTCTGCATAAGGCCCATTCCACACCTTACTCGGTGCACCCAGGCGCGAGTAAGATGTACCAGGACATTAGGAGATCTTATTGGTGGGGCGGGCTCAAGCCCGATGTAGCTAGATACGTGGCCCGATGCGCGACCTGCCAGTAGGTAAAGATCGACCACAGAGACCCGGAGGAGAGCTTCACCCACTGCCCGTGCCGCAGTGGAAGTGGGAGGACATATCCATGGACTTCGTGACCGGTCTGAGACCGAGTAGGAGCTTCGACGCGATACGGGTGGTAGTAGACCGGTTGACGAAGACCACACGTTTCATTCCTATACGGGAAACGTAGCTGGTGAGTCGTTTAGCCGAGGAGTTCACCCGTCAGATTGTGAGATTACATGGAGTACCGAGGACCATCATCTCGGACAGGGACGGGCGTTTTACCTCGAGGTTCTGGCAGCAGGTACACACCGCCCTAGGTTCGAGTCCCCATTTCACCACCGCATACCATCCTCAGACCGACGGCCAGTCCGAACGGACTATTCAGACATTAGAGGATATGCTACGAGCATGTGTACTAGACTGGGGTCAGGTATGGCCAGATCACCTCCCATTGGTCGAGTTTTCGTATAATAATAGCTGGCACGCGTCGATTGGGATGGCACCTTATGAGGCATTGTATGGACGGAGATGTCGTACTCCCTTATGTGGGGACGAGCCGGGGAGTTCTAGCGTTGTAGCTCCAGATCAGGTACAAGACGACATGGCTAGGGTTGCTTTGATCCGAGAGAGGATGTTGGCCGCACAGAGCCGCCAAAGGTCGTATACGGATAGGAGGCGTAGACCTCTCGAGTTCAGGGTAGAAGCTCAGGTGTGGTTGAGGGTATCACTGACACGGGGCGTCAGTCGATTCGGCATTAAGGGGAAGTTAAGCCCCCGATATGTCGGTCCATTCGAGATCTTGGAGAGAGTCGGTGAGATGGCATACCGGTTAGCACTGCCATCGCGGTTGGAGGGTATACACCCGGTCTTTCATGTCTCTCAGCTGAGAGAGTACATACACGACCCGAGACACGTCATCAGTCACGAGGACCTAGTGGTCGAGCCGGACCATACCTTTGTAGAGCACCCGATACCGGTCTTAGAGCGGAGTACGAGGCGCCTTCGATTGAAGGAGATACCGATGCTGAGGATTCAGTGGTCGAGGCGAGGAGCCGTTGAGGCTACATGGGAAACGGAGGATAGTATCCGGAGGAACTATCCCGAGTTTTATGCAGACATAGTGACATCGATAGGACCGTCGGGTTAGTTCCGAGATCTTCCTTGTTTGCTTTATATGTTATGTGATTTTTGTATGAGTTATGAGTACCTTTCGAGGTCTTGATGTGATGCGATCTGTAGACTTGGATTAGAGCCGATAGTGTACGTTTTATGAGTTCCACGGGGTTACGAGACGGGTTGGTTGGAGAGTGTTGGGTTTAGCAAGTTTCGGGATGAAACTTGTTTTTAGGGGGTTAGTTGTAACGGCCGGAATTTATTCCGGACTTGGAGCACTTTGTAGTTATCCCGTAATCCCGAGATGCCGAGAGCCGGGATTTGTTCCTAAGAAAATCCCGAGCCGACTCGTCGTTTTTCCTCTTTTTCCGCGTTCCGACCCTTCGTTCCGGGTTAAAAATGCCAAGGGCTCATTTCCGACCCTTCGGTCCGTGTGAGGGACAAGAGGTCAGTTGACCCCTTGATCCCCATACCTTCTTTTCAGACCTTGTCTCTCTCTCTCTCCTCCCTTAGCTCACTTCTCACGTTACTCTCTCTTTCACTCTTCCACACTCATCTCTTCTCCTCTATTTTCCTCTCTTCTCCCTTGGTGCTGAAGATCCAAGCTGTGGACTGCAGGAGGAAATCCCAGGTTGTTGGTAAGCTCTTTCCTCTCCCTTCCCTCTCTTCCTTGCTGTTCTTTCCCTTCTTCTTCCTCCCTCCTTCATCCATGGCTATGGAGGATGATCTTGTGGAGTTTTGCTCAACTCTTTGCATGCTTGTGTTCTTAGCTCGTGTAGCTCGTGTAGGTCGAGGAGAGGTGTGTGGGACCAGAGGTGCCTGAGACCAGTGGTGGGAGCCAAGGATCCACGATCGAAGACGAAGAAGACGACGCTCTGCACAGAACCCGCGGGGGCGGCTCAGCACGGCCGCCGGAGCGGCCAGCCGCAGGGGCGGCTCAGCACGGCCGCAGGGGCGGTGGCAGACACGTGACTCCGGGCGGCAGCAAGGCGCAGGGCGGTTCCTGGTTCCGCAGGGGCGGCTCCTGTGTTCCGTAGGGAGCCCCATCTTGACTCCGCGGCTGCGGTTTCTGCAACAGTAGGCTTCTCCTCCCTTCCCCTTCGTTCATTCCTTAGATTTGTTGTTGAATCATGTAGTAGCATGCTTAGGATGGCCTAGAGTAGCTTGAGAATGCCACTTAGTGGTTGTGAACCTAGGAGCCCTTAAGGCTCGATGTAATTGTTGGATATGAGCATGTGAGCATGATGGATCTTCTAGGCTAGCTTGTGCCTCTTTGGTTGAGGATTAATATCTTGTGGAATTATGAACTGTTGTGGGTTGTTTCATGTGTGGAGAGTGTGTGGTGAGTACTTGGGACCTAGGATGCATTCCTAGTTTGAGGGTTAGGTGATCTTGCATAGATCACTAGAGTGAAGTCTAAGACTTCTTCAGTGTGAGTATGTATTGATATGCATATCTCTTGTGAGCAGGTTATGGGCTTCCGCCTTAAGGAAGCAAGAGTGTGGTGACTTGGGTTAAGTCTCCGGACTTACTTAGCTCGTATTTTATGTATTAGCATTGATGTGTGTTTGGTGGTGTGTGTTTATGTTCTTGTTATAACTATTAAACCGGTAAATAGGACCACCGACTTTATATGTATATTTTGGCCCAAGTGTATGATAACGGGCGGTGATATTCTGCCTAGCCCTACGTGGGTATAGGAGGATCTCGGCGACTAGCCCGGCGGGTCAGATGGTCGGGTGCATCCGTATCATTCTTTGCCGGTAAGTAGGGACCGAGGCGAGACCACGGTGGTCTCGTGTCACAAACCGAAGTTGAAGTAGAACGGGATATGACATAATAATAAAAAGATAATAAACCGGACTTGTGTGCTTTATGTTTGTGCCTTCACCGCTTTTCTAATGCTTCGAATATGAGCTAACGGTTTTGAACCGTGGTTGTAGATGACTTGCAGGTTAGGGACGCCGCCGAGTGAGGTGGAGGAGTGGACAGCCGGGGTCTCCGTACATTATAGGACGGGGACGTTTTTTTGGGATATGTCTTTGTATTGTGGATAATGTAGTACGGTTTGGTTTCTTATCGGAGTTGTGATGTTTTGAGGACTCGGCTGAGTTTCCACTTTGTAGTCTTTACTTTCGGGCTTTCGCATACACTAAAAACGTTTTAAGTTTTAGCCTTTATTTGTGCCTTGTTGGAAGGTCCGGTGAAATTGTTGTCAAGCTAAGGGTCGGGACCCATTGTGAGGTCTCGCCCGTAGCACCCCGAGTCCCGCGGATTTGGGGTGTTACATGGAGATGATAAGTTTTTTTTTTGTTTTTTTATCACATGGTCTAATATCATAGGAATTAGGGAATGTCAACAATAGTAGTTTGATAATAAAGACATTCTAGAATCGGAATTACCACAATAATGACTAATCAATCTCAATTGGTAAGAATCATATCCAAAATCACATATAGTATGTCATCCTATAAAAAAGACAACCCCTCTGCAACTCTTGCATCTTGCAGGACATGCAAATATAATCATATCCAAAATCACATATAGAATAAATACCGCAACGATGCCTAATCAATCTCAACAATAGTAGGTTGTTAATAATGACATTCTAGAATCCGAATTACCATAAAGATGTGATGAGTTCCAAATATAACATCATATAGCCTTTATAATCACGCATTTCGTACACTATTTGATTTCTTATACTTCACTTATAGTATAGAAAGCTTTCGCTTTCCATATTTCGGTATCTACCTTGGCTATTTTGTGTTTCATCCAATTCCGGCATCAATTGAACGGAATGTCCATTCCACCTTGAAGTCAAGGCCACAAAGAAACATCATACATGACTGAGAAATCAAGTAACACAAGGTACCCCAAGAAACCATGAATGCAAGATCAAAGATTGTGGCAAAGATTGTGCTTGATCGCAACCAAGACGGCATGCCAGACGGCTTGTTATGCCGTCTCATGGCCGTTTCGTTCCCAACTTCCACATAGTACAAAGACCGGAATTTTTTCTATGTCATCTAGACAACGTTGGTGATCCGAGATCATATCTTTCGATCTTATCTTTAGAAGGATACATTTTGTAACCCTAGCGACTCCGATTTTGACCCAATATAAGCATGTTACAACATTAGATTTAGGTATCCACTATCACCTATCGTTTTGAACATTATAGCCATCAAATTGCTTTAGATTCAATTCCCGTGAAGGTTCGCCTCGTTATGCTGGAACCGAACAATTGTGAGTTTGTTTATGTTGATTTTATATACCATATATTATGTTTTATATTCAATCATATCTAGCTAATCTCCCTCTTGATTTAAGGATTGAATTATCCCTATGATGGTTAGATTTATTATTGCATGTATGAATTATGAATTGAGACTGTGAATTTTCTTCTTTTCAAAGTGCTTCATTTTTATC
The DNA here is from genome assembly GCA_002319775.1 of Fagopyrum tataricum. Taxonomy (NCBI): domain Eukaryota; kingdom Viridiplantae; phylum Streptophyta; class Magnoliopsida; order Caryophyllales; family Polygonaceae; genus Fagopyrum; species Fagopyrum tataricum. The sequence goes on from CM008286.1 coordinate 22,660,664, forward strand.
ATTTATTTAACTTCGAAATAAGTGGCGTTTATAGAGGATTTGAGATAAAACACTTACACCACACCTAACAAGGTTGTTTTGTTGGAAAGATTGAAAAGAACTTGATTTCAGGGATCTAATCCTACCTTTTACTTAGAGAATTTCTAATTGTCATAGAAAAAATTCTGGTCTTGGTACCTTTTCTAGCTCATACGTCGGAAGCAAGACTTTTCTTGGTCTTTTATGGATTTCTAAGTGATTAAAGGGTTTTCCTATACTCGATAAAATTGTTGCTCTTTGTTTGTTTGTAGCAAAGGCTATATTTGATGGTTACTTGCAATATTCACATGTCAATGTTCATAATATTCATATATATGATTTTACTTTAATTCATTATATGGTGATTCTTGTTTCCTTATATTGCTTCCCTCCATTATTTGCATACTACAATAACTGTTTTTCATTGTCGTTTCCTTTTATCCTTTAAAAAATCTTCAAGACATATTTTCCTCTTCCCTTAATTCTTCTTTTCTCCCCTTTTACTTAGAACAATTATTGATTTGTATTTTTCAACTCATACGTAATCCCTGTGAATTCAACACTTGATTTACTACAACTAACCCCGTAATTCTTGCGGTAGGTGATGGCAATATTACACCCTTGTGTGTAATCAATATTCACCTTGCAACCATTCAAAAACAGATCCAACAAATAATATACCGAAAACAATCATGGACGAGAAGTCAAGCGACAATACAATGTGGATAGTGTATATGATAAGACAAACCCCATCAAATGTCTTATACAAGGACAAAGTTCAGAGATTTTAGTTGAGAGTTCCCACGGTACAATGAGAATAGTGTATATGATAAGACAAACCCCATCAAACTTGAACGTTGTACACTTCAACAAAGATAAATGTCTTAAGGGGATATGAGTCCATGCAATGGTGCAAATTAATTCATCGGAAACAATCATGGATGAGAAGTCAAGCGAAGACAAATTATGAGCAAGGCCAAGCGGGACACCATGTCCTATATTCATTTCTTGTACAACTATAGATTTCAAGTTCTTACAATGGTGTAAGACAACAGATTACTTTCAATAGTAACCTATATACATTTTTGCAATGTAACCTCTCCAAAATCCAAGAAATTGTCAACAAGTGAAAGAATAACAATCAAGATCTCATGTATCACCGATACATGTTTCCCTTGTATGCATATCACGTAATTGGTGGAATTTGTGTTGTTTTATATTTTTCTCGTAAAGCATTAGCACTTTAATCTTTATTTATTTAACTTCAACCAATCACATACAAGGGATACATGTATCAGTGATACAAGAAATCTTGATTGAAAGAATAGACCATCAATAATTGAAAATTTACCAACAAAGCTAACCCTATTCAACCTTTTTTCCCATGAAAACTTAGCAATTCCTAAAATTATAGCTCTAAAAGAGATCCAATTCCTACAAATTCGAAAACAATTTGGTAATATCTCCCGAAAAAGAGAAAAAAGAGTAAGCAAATTTATTCAGAGATTTGAAAGGAGCGAATCCCTAATGGTAAGGGTGTTCATCTTTCGAAAACAAAACGAAACTAGGTAAAGAAGATGAGCAGTAAATCGCCATTATAAACAGAAGAAGAAATGGATGAAGGAGAACTGAACAACAACAACAATTAAATTAGAAACTCAAACGCCTTCAGATGTCAACCTACAACACTTCATGCTGACTTTACCCTTAAAAAGACGGAGAAGACAAAGTGGGATGATCCACGTTGAATCGAGACTAGCGATGGAAATTGGAGAAGATGACACGCACATGGACCAATGAACGACGAGCATAATTGGAGGGTCTCATACACAATGTTAGATGATAAGGGAGACAATTTTCACGAAGCAACATGCCTTCTACCAAAACAAACAAGAAAATGGGCTTCGATAATGAGCCCAAATCGCTTAACAGTTAAGGCGGACCAAAGCAAGGGGCCCTAGATGAAATGCAATTGTTCATTCATCCAACTATCCTTTATAACGTATAAATGAAGTAGTTGAATGATGTTCCTGGATTTAGATGTACTAACATTCTTTTTATATTATTTATTTATAATTTAGATGATTATTTTTTTATAAAATTTCATAAAGCAACAATAAAACCCAGGCTGAAACTTCCTTTTAAAGATTCACTCCTAATCTCCATCGGGTAAAGGAAGCATGAGCCATTCAAAGCAATAAAACACCATATGGGAAGGATTTAGAGCATCAACAACAAAGATACCTCAAGTTTCTTTTAAAAAATTAATAAAATAAAAAGTAAAACAACATAGTACAAGAATTGTCAAATAAAATTTCCTATTTTTCTACCCATTTACTTGTAACACCCCAGATTTGGAACCCGAGGTGTTACTAGGATGTGAACAACATAGTGAGTCCACTAAATTTAGTCTAACAATAATTCACTATTGGACCTTCCAACAAAAGCACACCAAAATATAAAATAAAACATCCGATCTTTAATTTACGTAATAGTTTAGAATAAACAAACTTAAAACCATGCAAAACTAAAATGACAAGGACCGAACCAACTTGAACAACATAAACCCATCAGCCAAAAGACAAAGACCAAGACCCAACAACCTTTTCAAAACCTAAGGCACATGTGAGTCACATGAGTCCGGTTGTACATCATCTTCCCAAAGGTAATCTCCAAGGTGAGTCCAATACCTGAAAAGAGTTCTAAAACAACAATATAAGAACTATTAGCTAACGTTCCAAGAACGGAGTCTAAGATCAGGAATCATATTAGACTCGTATGTATCATGTAAGGGACACAAAAATCATGTTATTAATAATAACATAATTTGATATAAGTATACAAAATAGAAATGTAAAACAAATAGTTAACAACATCAAGAAGAAAGAAGAAGCAAACTACAGAAGTACCCAAACTTAACAATATGAAAATATATTAACTCCACTCATAACAACACTTAAAAACAAGGTACGGTAACTCTAATCCTAACACTATCCATATCCAACAACCTCACTCGTCAACCTTGACTATATCTATATCTGCTCAAAAACAAAAACCGACATTTATTTGTACTCATCATTGTCCTTTCTTTTTGTATGTTATATACAACATATCTCATCTATAATGATCAATCACCATATGGTCTCTTGAGGCGTAATTGTCAGTGCATAACATAACCAACTACCCTATTACCAACACAACTCACAATATCAGTCACTACTCAATCTCAATCATAACTTTGTCTGTAAGAAATCTCAACCAACACTATATATGTCATAATCTCAACTATAATTATATCCATTGCAGTCTCAACCATAATTTTATCTATCACAAACTCACTCTTGTCAATGCAGCACAAACACAAAACTCTACTACTCACACTAACAACAAGTGTTATCTAACTCCCTAAAGGTAATAAGGTCAACACACAAATTATAATAAAACATTTGCAATATATAGAAAATATATATTATAGTAATAAAATAAGTCATACCCACAATCAACACTTCAAAACATAGCAGCTTAACAAGTGTCTTAAGACATCAGCCTGAAAACCACACATTTACATAGTTGCACACATGCAACAAAAGACTCGCTTGCAAGCGATTAGTTTCAAATGAAGTTTAACCAACCCTTGGGTTGACACTTCCCCGACTGTCCACTTTCTACAGTTGACGTCCTTGAAGCATTCCTATGATCGACATTCCTATGATCATAATCTATCCACGAGAGATCATATCAACACATCACATGTATTCAGATACGATATAACGTGCTCATAAGATGATATCATGCTTTTATGAATGATGCACGTAAATGCAATATGAAATTTACAATTAGTGACCCCGGATCAAATCTGGAATCATTGCTTGTACGGTTCTGATTTTGGTGTGAGCATCACCATTACACATATTCATACATTTTGCTCTTAGGTCGGAGCCAACTGATCAAGCCTCGGGCTAGGATTACTCGTGGAGGGTTGTATTTATAACCACTAACCACATGCAACATTTTTCCGTTCATGTAATGCAAACATTTACCATTTTAATTACGTGTGCGATCCAAGCCTGGAAAGCCATTAGACTCGGTGTCATTTTTTATACAAGCGCAAGTGATTCGGACTTGGCCAATCTCCGGCATCACTGCAATTGCTAGCGACTTGGCTAATGGTTAAGCTCAGCGCCTTGACTTACGCTAGCGACGTACCAGCCCAACATCACTGTTGCTTATAGCGACCTGGCTAATGGTTAAGCTCATCTTTACATGCTCTTGACCTTTATAGGTCGCCATCATATCACACACCCCGACAGGCTTATCATGTGTAACGTCCGGAATTTTTATTCCGGACTTAGAGCGTTTTTTTAGATTTTCTCATAGGCACGAGGTGCCGAGTGCCAGGATTTATTTCTAAAATCCCAAGACGACTCGTCGTTATTCCCTTTTCCGCTTTCCGACCCCTCGTTCTTAGTTGAGGTGACAAGAGGTCATTTCCGACCCCTCGTTCCGAGCTGAGGTGACAAGAGGTCAGTTGACCCCTTGATCCCCTCTCCTCTTTTGCAGCCTTGTCCCCTCCCTCTTTCACTCTTGACTTTCATTTCACGTTAGTTCTTCCTCCCTTCCTCCCTTCTCTCTCTCTTTGCTCTTCTTCCATCTTTGAAACACTTGGATTGTGGACTGCAGTGGAGAAAGATCATATCTAGTTTGGTAAGCATATTCCTCTCCTTCTCTTCTCTTCTCTTCATTGTTGTTTTCCTTTTCTTCTTCCCTCCTTCATCCATGGCCATGGATGAAGCTCTTGAGAAGCTTTTTACTCAAATCCTTGCATGCATGTGTTCTTGGCTCGATTAGGTCATGGAGAGGAGTCTAAGATCAGTGGTTGGTGTTTAGAGAAGACCCAACAAGGAGAGGAGGACATTGGAGCCAAGGATCCATAGTCGAAGACGAGCTTCTGCAGCGAAACCGCGGGGGCGGCTCCAGACAACCGCAGGGGCGGCACCAGCACCGCAGGGGGCGGCTCCAGGGCGGCATCAAGGCGCAGGGGCGGCTCCTGGGTCGGCGACAGGGTTCCGCTGGGGCGCCAGCTTGACTCCGCGGCTGCGTTTTCTTCAACAATAGGCTTCTTCTCTCCCTTCCTCTTCGTTCCTTCCTTAGTTTTGTAGTTGTATCATGTTAGTAGCATGCCTATGATGGATCTAGAGTAGCTTGAGATGCCACTTAGTGGTTGTGAACCTAGGAGCCATTAAGGCTCGATGTAGTTTATGGTTATGAATATGTTGAGCATGATTGACCTTCTAGGCTAGCTTGTTCCTTCTTGGCTGAGGTTTAAGTTCATGTGAGGTTATAAGCTGTTGTGAGTTTCTTTCATGTGCTGAGAGTGTGGTGAGTACCTTGGACCCTAGGATGCATTCCTAGCTTGAGGGTTAAGTGATCTTGCTTAGATCACTAGAGTGAAGTCTAAGACTTCTTGAGCGTGAGCATGTGTTGATATGTATATCTTCTTGTGAGCAGGTGTGGTCTTCCTCCTTAAGGAAGCGAGAGTGTTGTGAGTTGAGTGTGGTGATGAGGTAAGTCTCCGGACTTACTTAGCTCGTATTTTACGTATTAGCATCGATGTGTGTTGGTGGTATGTGTGTGTTATTGTTTATGTTAAAAACAACTAAACCGGTAAATACGACCACCGACTTTATATTATTTTGGCCCAAGTGTATGATAACGGGCGGTGACATCATCTGTCTAGCACTTGCGAGAGTCTAGGAGGTTCTTGGCGACTAGTCCGGGCGGGTAGACGGTCGGATGCATCAGTACCATTCCTTGCCGGTAAGTAGGGACCGAGGCGAGACCACGGTGGTTCTCGTGTCACAACCCTAAGTTGAATTAGAACGGGATACGACTTAATAATAAAAAGATAATAAACTGGACTTGTGTGTTTTGGAGTATGTATGTGTTATGTGATGTATATGTGTATGTGCCTTCACCTCTTTTCTAATGCTTCGAATATGAGCTAACGATTTTAAACCGTTCATGTAGATGCCTTGCAGGTTAGGGACGCCGCCGAGTGAGGTGGAGGAGTGGACAGCCGGGGTCTCCATACATTATAGGACGGGGACGTTTTTGGGGTTATGTGTTTGTATTGTGGATTGTGGATTATGTTGTACGGTTTACGTTTTCTTATCGGAGTTGTGTCATTTTGAGGATTCGGCCGAGTTTCCACCTTGTATCTTTACATTTCAGTTTCTCGCATACATTATAAACGATTTTGAGTTTTGCCTTTATTTGTGCCTTGTTGGAAAGGTCTGGTGAAATTGTTGCCAGGATAAGGGTCGGGACCCATTGTGAGGTCTCACCCGTAGCATCCCGAGTCCCGCGGATTCGGGGTGTTACAAAAGTGGTATCAGAGCCCTAGGTTGACAACAATTGCACTTGCAATCTTTTAAAGGCCGAATGAGGAATAAATAGAACCCACACGAGTTCTGACTTTTCGTTTTCAAAATCATGTGCATGAGTCGTGTTTGGGTTAGAATGTACGGGACCACCACTCCTTCCGCAAACCTCGGCGACTTAGATCTCTAGAGTTGATTTATGTATATTATTACATAGCTATATATATATATATATGACCCTAGGATGTTTGTGGATTTGTATGTACCTAGCTATGTATGTGGCCTTAGGATGTTTTGGACTTGTATGCCTTGGATGTATATTGTGATCATGCTTACCTTTACGCTTTTAAAAGTTTTATCATACCGAGATCATAAGTAGTACCTACGTATTTATACATAAGTAAATATCATACGCTATCAGATGGCACGTACGAGAGCTACAGCTTACGTAGGACCCGCCAGGGGTAGACCCCCACTTCCCCCTACCGACCCGAGAGGGCGGGGACGCATAGGAAGACCTCCAGACGCGAGAGGTAGAGGTCGGGGACGTATCCCCATTGCGGACCCGCCAGTTGTGGGTGCACCAGCAGTTGAGGTCCCCGTAAAGGACGTCGCCGAGAGCATCGTTCCCGAGGCTGGGGATAGGACCGTTGGGAGGTCCGGGGCACGAAGTGCTCCATCTGCTAGGACCGGGGGAGCATCCGTTGGAGCTACCGTGTTTAGGGACTACGTACGACGAGTTGAGGAGGCGTTTAGGACGGGAGCACCACCTCCGCACCACCGGTGCCTGCACTTGCACCTGCGAGATCAGCTGAGGTCTCGCAGAGGGTGACTCAGATTAGGGCTGGAGGGTGACTCAGATTAGGGCTGCACCAGAGATAGTTGCACCAGCAGTAGTTGCACCCGAGCCGGTTATGGAGGTTGTTAGGGCGAGAGACGAGCTGAGGTCTCCGAGACCTGATTCATGGTTGAAGGCTTTCAACCAGCAGCATGTACCTACTTCGACGGGAAAGTAGGGTTAGAGGTCGAGCACTGGATTGGGCATGTGGAGTCAGCTTTAGAGGCGATCCGTTGCCCAGAGGAGAGGCAGGTTGAGATAGTCCAGACTTTATTTCGAGAGCAGGCCCAGTATTGGTGGAGGACAGTTAGAGGAGGTGTGACCAGGATGGATCAGCTGCTGAGCCTCGTTAGGGAGACCTTTTCCCGGATTCACTGAGGAGAGACAGAGTCCAGGATTTCTTGGAGGCAGGATTCGAGGACGTCCCAGTCATTGAGGCGATTAGACGATTTCGGGCGGAGTTAGCCTTGCTGGGACCCGCCGCACCTCCAGCGGACCAGCATGTCTATCTCTTTTCCAAGAGACTGAGGGAGTCCACCCGTGCTTACCTTGCGGGATTTCGTTGTGACTCACTGGCGGAGTACCAGGACCGAGCTTCGGCCTATGAGAGAGACCGCCCTGGGTCTAGGAGGGCAGCACAGTCCGGAGGACCGGACAAGAGACAGAGGACAGTACCAGCTAGTTCAGGGGCCGGAGTAGCGGGTCAGGGACGTAGCCAGACTCCGGGACGTCCCGGTCCTCAGACGTCGAGGCAGGCATCAGACGGGGGACGTCAGTGCTACGGTTGTGGAGAGTTTGGACACATGAGGAATACATGTAGAAAAGCGCCGTGGCTTGTTTCACTTGTGGTCAGATGGTACCGAGCCGCTTTTTGCCGTCAGGGCAAGTCACAGTCGCAGCAGGGTTCCTCGCCTGCTGGCGTAGCAGGGGGCAGTCAGAGGCCGCCACAGTATCAGTCACAGGGCTCTCAACAGAGGGCAGGGTCAGGTTTGGCCGTACACAGGGATCAGCCAGGGACAGGCCGAGGTAGAGGCCGTGGTGGAGGTACCCATGAGACCAGAGGCACACAGCCAGGGTATTTGAGTTGAGGAGTGTCGTTGATCCACCGGCGCCGGCAGCCCAGGTACTATTCAGATTCACGGCTTTTCGGTCCGAGTTTTATTTGATACGGGTGCTACGCACTCTTTTATATCCGATGATTGTGTAGCTAGGTTGTCCTTAGCTACGGTAGAGGGGAGACCCTTTATTATAGGGTTACCCAATGGAGGTAGGTTAGTGGTACCCGAGAGTACGCGGTTGTCCCATTCGTTTGGGAAACCGAGATTGGTTAGCCGACTTCTTTGTCATGCACTTAGTGCATGAAGAAGTCATCCTTGGGATGGATTGGATGGACCGCCATCGAGCCGTTTTAGACATCAGCCCGGAGGACCGTGACGATTACCACGGAGGCGGGGCACGAGGTGATTTTCCGAGGTTGGGACCTCGGGAAGGCCGGTACAGTCATTAGCGCGGTCCGAGCCACGAGACTTATCGGGCAGGGATGCGAGGCCTTCTGGTGTTATGCCATGAAGGAGGAGACGGGACCATCGCTGGAGGAGATTCTGTGGCATGCGAGTTCGAGGACGTTTTCGGGGAGCCACCCGGGCTACCACCGCAGAGGAGCGTTGATTTTGCTATTGAGTTGGAGCCGGCACGATCTCCAAGGCTCCATACCGCATGGCGCCGATCGAGATGCTGGAGCTGAAGAAGCAGCTCGAGGAGTTAGCCGAGAGGGGTTTCATACGCCGAGCGTTTCCCCTTGGGGTGCACCGGTCCTCTTCGTCAAGAAGAAGGACGGATCTTTGAGGCTATGCATTGATTACCGGGAGTTGAACAAAGTCACCATCAAGAACAAGTACCGTTGCCGCGCATTGATGATTTGTGACCAGTTGCAGGGAGCCTCCGTGTTTTCACGTATTGATTTGAGGTCGGGATATCACCAGCTGAGGGTGAGAGAGGAGGACGTGCCGAAGACGGCATTCAGGACGAGATACGGCCATTATGAGTTTGTCGTGATGCCATTTGGGCTCACGAATGCACCCGCCGTCTTCATGGAGTTGATGAACGGCATCTTCATCGACTTCTTAGACCAGTTTGTGGTAGTGTTTATAGACGACATCTTAGTTTACTCCGGAGTAGGAGGAGCATGAGGGACACCGAGGACGGTGCTTCGAGTCCTCCAGGATAGAGAGCTTTACGCTAAGCTCTCTAAGTGCGAGTTTTGGATGTCCGAGTGGCATTCCTGGGTCATATAGTTTCCGCCGAGGGTGTCATGGTTGACCGGGCGAAGATAGAGTCTGTTTCCTCATGGCCGCCTCCTAGGACGGTCAAGGAGGTGCGCAGTTTCTTGGGCTTAGCGGGATACTACCGCCGTTTTGTTGAGGGTTTCTCCGTGATTGCACGACCGCTCACTTCCTTGCTGAGGAAGTCTACCAGGTTCGTCTGGTCCGAGCCTTGTCAGCGCAGCTTCGAGGAGCTGAAGAGGAGGTTGACCTCCGCTCCTGTTTAGCCCAGCCTGAGGGCGTAGAGGATTTTGTAGTGTATAGTGACGCCTCCAAGCTAGGCTTGGGGTGCGTTTTGATGTAGAGAGGTAGGGTTATTGCGTACGCTTCTCGCAGCTGAAGCCGTACGAGGAGAATTACCCTACCCATGATCTTGAGCTAGCGGCAGTGATTCATGCCCTGAAGATCTGCGACATTACTTGTACGGGGCTACGTGCCAGATCTTCACAGACCATAAGAGTCTGAAGTATATATTCACTCAGCGGGAGTTGAATAACCGCTAGAGGAGATGGTTGGAGCTGATTAAGGACTTTGACTTAGAGATTTTGTACCATCCGGGGAAGGCGAACGTAGTTGCCGATGCTTTGTAGGAGGACACCTCGAGAGGAGGTTATAACTCGGCTTACGGTTCAGCCACAGTTGCAAAAGGGATTTGATAGGGTTTGGAGTTGGATATCCGGTTTCGATACGGACTGTTGTTTGTCGAGTTAGAGGTATTACTTTGTTCGAATTAGAGGTATTATCTGACCTGTCCGGAGAGATCCTGCAGAAGCAGGAGGGATGTCCCATTTTGATGAGAATCCGGGACAGGATGTCCCGAGGAGAGGCACCGCGGTTTATCACAGGAGCAGACGGGCTATTGAGACGTCAGGGACGTATTTGTGTACCGTCGGATCAGGAGTTGAGAGAACGGATTTTGCATGAGGCACATTCCACACCTTACTTGGTGCACCCAAGCACGAGTAAGATGTACCAGGATATTAGGAGATTTTATTGGTGGGGCGGGCTCAAACCCGATGTAGCTAGATATGTGGCCCGATGCGCGACCTGTCAGCAGGTCAAGATCGACCACTAGAGACACGGAGGAGAGCTTCAACCACTGCCCGTGCCGCAATGGAAGTGGAGGACATATCCATGGATTTCGTTACTGGTCTGAGACCGAGTAGGAACTTCGACGCGATATGGGTAGTAGTAGATCGGTTGACGAATACCGCGTGTTTCATCCCTATACGGGAAACGTGGCCGGTGATTCGTTTAGCTGAGGAGTTTACCCGTCAGATTGTGAGATTACATGGAGTACCGAGGACCATCATCTCGGACAGGGACGGGCGTTTTACCTCGAGGTTCTGGCAGCAGGTACACGCCGCCCTAGGTTCGAGTCTTCATTTCACCACCGCATACCATCCACAAACCGACGACCATTCTGAGCGGACTATTCAGACATTAGAGGATATGTTACCAGCATGTGTACTAGATTGGGGTCAGGTATGGCCAGACCATCTCCCGTTGGTCGAGTTTTTGTATAATAACAGTTGGCACACGTCGATTGGGATGGCACTGTATAAGGCATTGTATGGACGGAGATGCCGTACTCCCTTATGTTGGGACGAGCCGGGGAGTTCTAGCGTTGTAGCTCCAAATCAAGTACCGGACGACGTGGCTAGAGTTGCTTTGATCCGAGAGAGGATGTTGGCCGCGCAGAGCCGTCAGAGGTCGTATGCGGATAGGAGGCATAGACCTCTCAAGTTAAGGGTAGGAGCTCAGGTGTGGTTGAGGGTATCACCGACGCGGGGCGTCAAGCGATTCCGCATTAAGGGGAAGTTAAGCCCCCGATATGTCGGTCCATTTGAGATCTTGAAGAGAGTCGGTGAGGTGGCATACTGGTTAGCATTGCCACCGCGGTTGGAGAGTATACATCCGGTATTTCATGTCTCTCAGCTGAGAGAGTACATACACGACCCGAGGCACATCATTAGCCACGAGGACCTAGTGGTCGAGCCGGACCATACTTTTGCAGAGCATCCGAAAGCGGTTTTAGAGCGGAGTACGAGGCGCCTTCGATCGAAGGAGATACCGATGCTGAGAGTGCAATGGTCGAGGTGAGGAGCCGATGAGGCTACATGGGAGACGGAGGATAGTATCCGGAGGAACTATCCCGAGTTTTACGCAGATTTGGCGACATCGATAGGACCGTCGGGTTAGTCCCGAGATCTTCCCTTGTTTGTTTTATGTGTTTATGTCATGACGTGTTATGTGAGTTTGTATGAGTATATGTGTACCTTGCGAGGTCTTGATGTGATTTTATACGTAGACTTGGATTAGAGCCGATAGTTGACGTTTTATGAGTTCAACGTGGTTACGAGACGTGTTTGATCGAGTGTGTTGCGTTTAGCAAGTTTTGGGACGAAACTTGTTTTTAGGGGGGTTAGTTGTAACGTCCGGAATTTTTATTCTGGACTTAGAGCGTTTTTTTAGATTTTCCCACAGGCACGAGGTGCCGAGTGCCGGGATTTATTCCTAAAATCCCGAGCCGACTTGCCGTTATTCCCTTTTCCGCTTTCCAACCCCTCGTTCTTAACTGAGGTGACAAGAGGTCATTTCCGACCCCTTGATCCCCTCTCCTCTTTTGCAGCCTTGTCCCCTCCCTCTTTCACTCTTGACTTTCATTTCACGTTAGTTCTTCCTCCCTTCCTCTCTTCTCTCTCTCTTTGCTCTTCTTCCATCTTTGAAACACTTGGATTGTGGATTGTAGTGGAGAAAGATCATATCTAGTTTGGTAAGCATAATCCTCTCCTTCTCTTCTCTTCTCTTCTCTTCTCTTCATTGTTGTTTTCCTTTTCTTCTTCCCTCCTTCATCCATGGCCATGGATGAAGCTCTTGAGAAGCTTTTTAATCAAATCCTTGCATGCATGTGTTCTTGGCTCGATTAGGTCGTGGAGAGGAGTCTAAGATCAGTGGTTGGTGTTTAGAGAAGACCCAACAAGGAGAGGAGGACATTGGAGCCAAGGATCCATAGTCGAAGAGGAGCTTCTGTAGCGAAACCGCGGGGGCGGCTCATCACAGCCGCAGGGGCGGCTCCAGACAACCGCAGGGGCGGCACCAGCACCGCATGGGGCGGCAGCAAGGCGCAGGGGCGGCTCCTGGGTCCGCAGGGGCGGCGGCAGTGTTCCGCTAGGGCGCCAGCTTGACTCTGCGGCTGCGTTTTCTTCAACAGTAGGCTTCTCCTCTCCCTTCCTCTTCGTTCCTTCCTTAGTTTTGTAGTTGTATCATGTTAGTAGCATGCCTATGATGGATATAGAGTAGCTTGAGATGCCACTTAGTGGTTGTGAACCTAGGAGCCCTTAAGGCTCGATGTAGTTTATGGTTATGAGTATGTTGAGCATGATGGACCTTCTAGGCTAGCTTGTTCCTTCTTGGCTGAGGTTTAAGATCATGTGAGGTTATAAACTGTTGTGAGTTGCTTTCATGTGCTGAGAGTGTGGTGAGTACCTTGGACCCTAGGATGCATTCCTAGCTTGAGGGTTAAGTGATCTTGCTTAGATCACTAGAGTGAAGTCTAAGACTTCTTGAGCGTGAGCATGTGTTGATATGTATATCTTCTTGTGAGCATGTGTGGGCTTCCTCCTTAAGGAAGCGAGAGTATTGTGAGTTGAGTGTGGTGACGAGGTAAGTCTCCAAACTTACTTAGCTCGTATTTTACGTATTAGCATCGATATGTGTTGGTGGTGTATGTGTTATTGTTTATGTTAAAAACAACTAAACCGGTAAATAGGACCACCGACTTTATATTATTTTGGCCCAAGTGTATGATAACAGGCGGTGACATCATCTGCCTAGCTCTTTGAGAGTCTAGGAGGTTCTCGGCGACTAGCCCGGGCGGGTAGACGGTCGGATGCATCAGTACCATTCCTTTCCAGTAAGTAGTGACCGAGGCGAGACCACGGTGGTTCTTGTGTCACAAACCTAAATTGAATTAGAACGGGATACGACTTAATAATAAAAAGATAATAAACCGGACTTGTGTGTTTTGGAGTATGTATGTGTTATGTGATGTATATGTGTATGTGCCTTCACCTCTTTTCTAATGCTTCGAATATGAGCTAACGGTTTTAAACCGTTCATGTAGATGCCTTGCAGGTTAGGGACGCCGCAGAGTGAGGTGGAGGAGTGGACAGCCCACAAGCAATTTTCGAACCAACTTGTCATCAGATTTCAACAACCAAATAGCCAAAATTCACCAGAATAATATAACGAGCATAATGAAATTTTCATTTATCCATTTTGATAAGCCTAAGGTCATTTTGGTCAACCCACGATACGAAAAAAATGAATAATTTCATAACTTATTCGTTACTAACCCGATGGACGATCTGAAAGAAGATACGGAGTTCCGGCGATGCCAATAATAGGAGCACGGTATAAAACACAACATTCGGCGGCTTACGGTAGTTGTCGGCGTTCCGATAGAGTTAAACGAAGGCTTAACCAAAAAGCTCGCAAGCGAAAAATAAATTTGTACCACAATGAAGAGAACGAGATAAAGGACTAGATAGTACAAACGGATTTGAAAATGGATGAAAGATTTTTAGTTGATAGTAGCACGGTGGTTCTTTGTTTCCGACTTTTGCTCTGTAATATTTCAAATAAATTCCAATTGAAATGTAAGAAAGTGAAGAAGAGATGATGATGAAACCTGCCGCCTTTCACATTTCATTTTAACTTATTTATATAATTTTATATATATATATATATATATATATATATATATATATATATATAATATTATATAACAAAGTGCGTCTAAACTATTTAATTGAAACACGGTTATAAATTTCGGTCTCTAAAAGTTACGGAATTGGAATATAAAATCCAAAATATTATCAGGATAATTATTCCGCAACTTTTTCGGAAAATGAGCATTTTTAAGTCGCATTTCCAAGCCGCATTTCTTGACCTCTAAGAATCGGAATAACGACTCTTTTATCCGCTTTGATTTTCTATGTTATTTCACATTTGTGACATATTTGATGTCATGATCATTTATCTCAACTACAACTTTATTTATTGGAGCTCCCAAATGCTCCAAATAATACCGGAGGGTAGACGTAAATACCTGGAGGAAATAATGAAAGTTTTCCCACAAGACCAATTTCAAGCCCGAAACTCAACAATGGAATTCATGCTCGTCAATCTCATACTGTTTGCAAATTAATCCAATATTATCATCAATGATTAAGTTTAATCTGCCTTAATCATCATTAATTAGGATTAAAAAATCCTAGCTTTTACAAGAGGATCGTGAATATACACGGACGGAGACACCAAACGAGAAGTAGTAATACACTCATAAATTTACCCGCATCACTTAACGAATTAGTTAAGCAAGTTAGAAGGTGGGACAATACACCGAATGAGAAGACTTGCGACAAGACTTAGAAACATGGTCGGCCTGATGGATTCAATGTTACCCATCAACCGAGAAGATGGTAAAACGCCAATCATTGGACGGTGACCGGTAAATATTTAAGTGGCAGGATAACGGGTGAGTTAAGAGTGACATGGGAGTATATGTTGGAAAAATGATCCGATACACAAGATTTATTTTTTTTGAAGTAAAAAAGATGACCACCCCTTGTCTGCGGAGTAAGACTAACCGCCTTGTGTGAACTAGGCTATATCAAGGGAGCTTGAAGAGCTGAGGAGAAGGGTAATTTGAGTTGTTCAAGGACTTGGACCTAGAAGTTGTGTACCACCCGAGAATGATGAAGGCAATCGTCGATGCATTGAGTTGAAAGACGCCTAAGGAGAAGGCTATAGCCGGTTGACAGCTTAGCCGGAGCTACAGAGGAATCTAGACGGGCTAGAGGTAGAGATCCAATTTTCAGACACTGGCCGGCACTTAAGTGCTTTAGAGCTTGTGCCGGATCTATTGGATCAAATCCGAAAGAAGCAAGACAGTTGCCCCACCATATCCAAGATCCGGGAGAGGATGTCCTGGGATGAGACACCGCAATTTGTGATAGGTGCAGATGGGGGGATGAGACGCCAATGGAGTGTTTGCATCCCTTTTGATGAGGAGCTGAGGCAGAGGATACTACAAGAGGCTTATTCTACACCTTACTTGGTACACCCAAGTACTAGTAAGATGTACCGAGATGTTAGATGCTTCTATTGGTGGAGTGGTCTGAAGCCGGATGTGATCAGATTCGTGGCACAGTGTGCGACCTGTTAGTAGGTCAAGATTGAGCACCACCGACCCGGAGGAGAGCTCCACCCACTATCGGTCCTGCATTGGAAGTGAGAGGACATATTTATGGACTTCGTCACAAGATTGAGGCCCAACAGGAGTTTTGACGCTATTTGGGTCGTGGTGGATAGACTCACCAAGACCACTCATTTCATCCCCATCAAGGAAACATGAAGGGTGAATCGGTTAGCAGAGGAGTTCACGCTACAGATCGTGAGACTACATGGAGTGCCCATGACCATCGTTTCAAATAGAGATGGATGGTTCACTTGAGATTTTGGGAGCAGGTACACACCGCCTTAGGGATCAACCTGCATTTCACCACCACCTACCACCGGTAGTCAAATGGTCAGTTGGAGAGGACCATCAAGACCTTGGAGGACATGCTAAGAGCATGTGTATTGGACTAGGGACATGTATGGCCAAATCATCTTCCTCTAGTGGAGTTCTCATACAACAATACCTATCATGCGTCTATTAGTATGGCTCCCTTTGAGGCACTATACGGTTGGAAGTGTCGTACACCCCTATGTTGGGAGGATGCTAGCGAGGCCGGAGGAGTCGCTCCGGAGAAGATACATGACGACATGGCTCAGGTAGCCTTGATATGGGAGCGGATGCTAGTAGCTCAAAGCCTCCATAAGTCTTATGCTGATAAGAGGCGCATACAACTAGAGTTCCGAGTCAGTGCAAATGTATGGTTGAGAGTATCACCGACTCAAGGCGTTAGGCATTTCGGCATTAAGGGAAAACTAAGCGCCCGATATGTCGGACCCTTTGAGATATTGGAGTAGGTCGGAGAGGTTGCATACCGGTTGGCTCTCCCACCTACCTTGGAGAGCGTACACCCTGTATTCCATGTATCTCAACTCAGAGAATACATACCGGACCCATGACATGTGGTCAACCATGAGGATTTGATTGTTGAGCCATACCACACTTTTGTTGAGTACCTGGTAACTATTTTGGAGATGCGCTTTAGACGACTGCGATCGAAGGAGATCCCGATTCTAGAGATCCAGTCGTCTCGACGGGGGATCGATGAGGCTACTTGGGAGATGGAGGATAGCATTAGGAACTCATAACTGGAACAGTATGTCGCGTTAGTGCCGACCCTAAGTTCGACGAGTTAGCTGTGAGACCACGTTATGTGTTATATGTTTATTATGTAATCCGCAGTTTAAATTTTGAGTGATACTTATATATTGATGATTACCCTCGGGATGCGTGTGATACCGGTTCGACTTGAACGAAAGAAAAAGGAAAGAAAAATAATCTTTAGTGATAAAAACAAATATTACTTGTGAGTACGTGACTCAGACTGACCCTATGTCACCCTAAGTTTCGGGACGAAACTTATTTTAAGGGGGACTAATGTAATAACCGAAAATTTTAATAATTACTTTTAATTAACATTTCTTTTGTTTCCAAGAACCAAATCGAATTCCGAAAACTTTTAAACTGAACCTTAACTCACCTCGTCCTCACTCCCCCTCGCCATAACTCGCCTCTTCCTAACTCACCTCGTCCTAACTCCCCCTCGTCATAACTCACTTCGTCCTGAATTCCCCTCTCCATAACTCACCTCGTCCTAACTCCCCCTCGCCATAACTCCCCATCTCCAAAACTCACCTCGTTATAACTCCCTTCTATCCTAATTTTCGGCCAAACCTTCTTTACATCCCCGCGTAGAGACGCCGAGCACAACTGAGAGGACTCGAATACGTTACAGGGTGCACCTTATCGAGACCAGTTGGTGCCATTTCACGTCACCTGGTGCCATTCGACGCCGTCAAGCCTTGCAACTAGATCCGATTCCGGTTAGACCCGAACCCATTTTATTTCCGTTAAATTAATTTTCCATTAATAAATAATTATATAATTTATAAGTATTTATTTAATTAATTGTGATAATGTAGGGGATTAATTTAGTGTGTGGTATTACGCTTAAGTAGCAAAATGTTGAGATGAATGATAACTGCGAAACTAGTTTGGAAGGATTGAAAATGTTAGAATTAGAATAATTTGAGAAATGTTATGTTAGTGGAATCGGAATGAGAACTATGAGCAGTTAAGCAAATCATTAATGATAGACGAAATATGGACTTCCGAGATAGCGAGATTTTAAGGAAACGACTATGATGATAATATGAGAACTGGGATTAGATGTCTAGGTCCGTGAACCTAGCTAGGACGTAGAAAACGCCAGGGTATCGATGCTAGATATCATACCCTGATTGATTAGAATGATAAATCGAGAAAAGTTAAGGGTTGATATAGTTCTAAGGGTTGATGTATCTTGATTAGGAAATCCAGATCACTGACTGACAAGATCGCGAGTAACGTTGAGACCAATACGGATAAGGTGAATTCATAAGACTCACTTAACTACCTTTATAATATTGAGTGTGTACTAGAGTAGTGTGTTATGCTTGTGAAAAAAATGAAAGAACTAGATCACTAACTTTAAATTTATTAAGAGAGACACAAGTGTATTATAATGTGCTGTGACATTCTGTTTGGGCCTAGGGTTCCGGAAGATTTTTCCGCGACCAATCCAGTAGCATATATGGGGAAAATGCATCAAAACCAGTCCTACTAGTTTACGGAGGCGAGGGTCAGGAGACTCTCGCACTACCATAAAAAGTTGGATAGTAGATGACAAGTTTCACCAAAGAAGAGATAATAACCGGTACATTGTTTGCTGCATGCTGATTGATTTACAATATTTCCCTTGATTGTGATTGTGCCTTAGTGACCTTAGTATTAGAATTGTAGCTAACGGTTTTATCGTGTTGTTAGATTTTGCAGGTTAGACCTCTACCGAGAAATCGAGAGTGGAGTGGCCAACCGAGATTTTCGTACTAGGAATTGTGGCGTATGGGTCTACGTAGTTGTTATTTATTTATTTATTTACCACACAATAGATTATATTGCATGTTAAGTTGGCTGTCGTATGAGTCCAAAGTCTGTTGAGTCTAAATACGTTTATTTTGAAATAATTTTTATTTAATAATATTTGTGTCTTGTTGCAAGATCCGACGTTATTGACGTTAAACTAAGGCCGAAACCCACCATGAGGTCCTAGCTAGTAACGCTCCGAGTTCCCAGAATTTTGGGTGTTACAGTTATATGATTTTGCATTTTTTGATTTTTAAGTTGGTTTTTTAAACCGATTTTTTTCCGTTTATGATATATTCTCATTTGTTATATGATTTTTCATTTTTTATTTTTAAATTTGATATATTTCCAAATTTAGTACTATTTGATTTGTAAAATTCCGATTACTTATGAATTATTTTTTTGTTTATGTTATATTTTGATTTGTTAAAATCACTTTTGACCTATTGGTTAATTAATATTCCTAAATCCTTTTGAAATCTTCATGAACTATTATATTACAATTTGTTATATGATTTTTAAAATTCGACATCTTTCGAAGTTTATTACTATGTGAATTTTTATTAAATAAAAGTAAAATTTATATACTTGAATAAAGTAGGTGACGTACTGTTGACGTGACAACTTCACGTTTTTTATCGGAATAAACCTTTTACTAAATAACTAACTAAACCAACTCATTTATTTTATTAAATCTAAATTATAATTATAGCGTTTTTATTTTTAGGTAAATATAATCTTAAACCGA
This sequence comes from Fagopyrum tataricum, assembly GCA_002319775.1. Lineage (NCBI taxonomy): Eukaryota > Viridiplantae > Streptophyta > Magnoliopsida > Caryophyllales > Polygonaceae > Fagopyrum > Fagopyrum tataricum. Next base: position 22,680,117 of record CM008286.1, read on the forward strand.
AAATATGAAGATTGTGCCGGTTAACTCAAAATATTGGAATAATTTGCATCGGACTTTTACGTAAATCAAATCCTTAACATTATTTTTTGGAAATTTTCGGGGATAAATAATTATTTGTTAGTTTTGTTAAAAATTTAGAAGGCTTAATTCGGTTAAATTTTAAGAAAATAGATAAAATTTAGATTAAGATTTAACTTTCCTTATAAGTTTCTTTAAAAATTCGACATTTTTCGATAAGATTTTGAATATTTGTTACCTATTGCCTTGTTTGGTGAAACCACTTGATATCAAATCTAGATTAAAATTGAACTTTCCTTATAAGTTTCTCCAATATATCAATCTTTCACTATATATACATATATATCGGTACAAAAAGGATTAATTCTTGAAATCTCATAAGATGTTCTCCTCTCCCTTATTCTCTTACGTTAGGTCATATTTTATGGTGTAAATTTGCGGCTTCTTGGAGTTGGAAATAATGGTAATTCTACGTGTGCGTGATTTTACTTGTGAATTGAGATATGTCTTTCGAGGTTTTTTTTGAGTTGTAAATATTGACTAATACTTGAGGGATTTTTTTTTTGGCTTGTGTAGCTCCGTAAGAAGTTGAAGGAGGCTAAGTTAACATCAATCACCAATGTTTCATATTTTAAAGGTGTCTTGTTGACGTTGTTTCATATATGAAATGTGCCAATGTTTATTAGCTTTCTCACACAAAAATATTCACGTTTTGAACCTTTTCTTTTAATCGTCTTCAGGTAATTACGTATTTTGATTGTTTTGTTATGATCGGCATAAAACTCAAAATCTTAATCGTTTCTTTTCACCATTTATTTTGATCGAATGCTTAATGAGTTTTTATTTCGTTTTCATCTTGCAATTGTTGTACGCATTTTGATCAAATGACGAACAAACGATTTTTGATTTCGTCTTCGATCATCTTCTTTGACCGTCTTTCGTTTTCCATTTAGTTATTTAGTATCTTCTTTGACCGAATGCTTAGTGTTTTATGCTTCCAATTGTTGTACGCATCTTCTTTGACCGTCTTAAAATCTTAATCGAATAAAATAAATATTCAACTAAATAACTAATTAAGTCAATACATTTTTTAATATAAAATCTAAATTATAATTATTGCGTTTTTATTTTTACGTAAATCAAACCTTTTACCCAAAATATGAAGATTGTGTTGGTTAACTCAAAATATGGGAATAATTTGTATCGGATTTGTACGTAAATAAAATATTTAACATTATTTTTAGAAATTTTCAGAAATAAATAATTATTCGTTAGTTTTGTTTAAAAATTTAGTTATTTAGTTTAAGTTTTATTAAAAAAACGTACTACTAAGTACCAATGCGTTAATATCAACGTCATCTATTAAATAATAAATGTATATATTATATAAGATAAGTTTCGGCTACTAATACACTGGCTATAAAAAATAAAAACTAGATCAGCAACGGCGTTGGAAATTTGGGGAGAAAAATATTGGCTATAAGAGCAAATAAACGTGCGCAGAATCCCACCTTACGAACTCTCTCCCACAACCGACGAACAGGCATTCTACCAAATTTCATGTCCATCTTGCCTTCCCACAACAATCAAGATTCAGCTTCTGATCATATCTCACCTGCTCCTCCAAACCCTAGCAATCATGGCTTCGTTCCACCAAGCCAACAATCTCCCACTTCGTCCGATTATTCGGTTTCACCGACCGACAGTACTCGAGCCTTTCCCTCTCTTCGGATCTCAGCTCATGAATCTTCGCCCTCCACAGTGCTCGCAGATTCAGGTGTGTTGTTTTCATTTTTCTTTTATTTGAATCTTTCGCTATTGAAATTGTGTTTCTAGGTCAAACTTGTTTCCGCATGTCATTCTTTTTAGGATATTCGAAATTATATAGCCTAACTTTAGGGTTTTGACTGGATTGGGTTTCGGCTTTTCAGTGCTTCAGTTTGATTCCTTAGTATCGAGAGAACACTCTGATACGCCATTATAAGCCATTTATAACGCTTCTTTAATCTTGATTGAGGGCGTCCATCCCGCGATTATATCATTCCACCTACGCAGAGAATCTTGAGATCAAATGCTCTATTACTGTTACTTCCAGCATTGCCTTGTACAGGAGATTGGTTAATTGACTAGAATGTGTCTGATCTTGTTGATTTGTGAAAGCTATCAATAAGTAGGATCTTTCTTGTCACCCCTACCTGTAAGGACAAATAAATATATAGGGCCTGCACTGCCACAAGTACCTTACCCTTCATCTACTGATTTCTCTTCACCACTTCCCTTTCTTTACACCCCTTTGTCATATGATACTCACCAATGGCTTATACCATTCCACCTACAACCATAGCTCAAATAGAGTTGACATATCTCTCTCATTGTCTATGAGTCTTGATCGTTTTGAGTAAATTCACTCATGAACAGAATTGGAAAGTGACGTTAACTTTAAATATCTTGCACTCTTTCTTTGGGGGTCAAAGGCTCAGAGTTACAGGTTTTGCTGAAATACCATAGGTTCCCCTTTTGTGTTTTCAGTATAATGCTAATTAGTATCAAAATTCAGATCACGTGGTTTTGTTTTGATGATGCAAGTTTCATTGAAAAAAATGAGATATATATACAATTATGATAACAAATCCATGAGTTTGTACTTCTTGGCAACATCTTTACTGCTAAAAAACCCTCCTGTTACTGGGGTTGATTTTTATGTGACTGATAGCAGTTCATCATTAATCACCATTAATGTTATGGTGATAGTGGTAGAGTTTTCTGAAGCTGTACTTTTTATCTATTGATATGGGTGAATTTTGTGCAGGCTCAATGGTACGGGCAGCACCAAATGATCATGTTGGATCATCCAGAAAGGTTTGAGTTATTTAAAAAACTTATGGCTTTCATAATTCTTTATCTCATCTTTTTCTCTTGTTACCTATGGTGTGTGGTGGGTGCATGCATGGAGGGTACTACTTTTATTTATTTATTTTATTTTTAAGTAGACATAATTCATGAAAAATAATCAGTTTTGTACACTCTGTTGTTGTATTCAATTTAGCAGGAAAATAAACACTCTATCCTACATAGAATATTTTCTATCTAAAATTTAAAATTAATTTGGATACTGGGAAAAGGTGTAAGAATTGGATGACAGACATACTGAGAACTGAAAAGCAGAAATATGTTTTATCAGGCAATTGTACATTTGGGAGTGAAGGATCCACGTAATATAGAGAGTATTTGTGAAGCAACATAGCTGGTATGCCCATTTATCCTAAATCAAGTGATATTGGGAGTTTCCTAGGATGGAGTTTTACGTCTAAACAGTCAAGAAATGCTAGCTTATGAGTCCAAGTGAAAGCACACAATACACACACACATGTTTTATAAAACAAATATGCACCCTCAGATCTAATATAGTGTTGTTGCAGCTGGTGCTTCTCTCAATTCTGTGATCTTTAGATGAGTTGTTGCTGTGGTTTGCTACTGTGTGTAGGTGACAGGATATGGGGGATCAAATGCTAGGAGTCGCATGCATCATTCCAATGTTGGACGAAATGTTCAGTACGCTGTTGGAGAAGACGGGATTGCTCAACCCAGTGTAGGGCGAGCACCTGGATCTTCCGGTTCTCCTCCGACTCATAGAGCTACTGGATCGGCAGGAAGAAGATCTCAGATGGTGAATGGAAACCACTTGCTGAATTTCCACTACGACCCCATTACACGTTCTCAACCAAGGGCAAGCTTCAATCCTTCTAGAAAGCCACGAGGTACACAGAAAGTGAAGGCTTATAACAAAGATCTATTTGTTCAGGCAAATTATAGATTTGTTGTTTTAGATGCTGGGAACTATGATGTGGAGTCTATGGATCCTGATAAGATGTTAGAGTGGGAGGATATAATTTGTGTGAAACACTCCTCGCCATATCCAGTACAATGCCCTATTTGTTTGGAAACCCCTCTATGCCCACAGATTACGTCATGTGGTCATATATTCTGCTTCCCATGCATTTTGCAATATTTGTTAATGGGTGAGGAGAATCTCAAACATGAATGCTGGAAAAAGTGCCCCTTGTGTTTTGTGATGGTTTCGTCAAAAGAGCTTTATACCATCTATATTGAACATGTTAAGCACTATCAGGTTGGTGATACTGTGGAATTTGTTTTGGTAGCCCGAGATAAAGACTCATTTGCCCTATATCCGAAGAATCAAAATGAAGCTAATGTTGTGCCCCTTGACCAGTTCTCTAAATTTATTCTTACATCAGACGTGGAACTGTCAGTCAGGGAAGCAATGTGTGACCTAGATAGCTGGTTGGCAAGAGCAGATGCAGGGCTTGTTGATGACCTAGAAAAACTTCCATATGTATGTGCTGCAATGGAACAATTAAAGAAGAGGAAGAAGTATTGGAATGAGCACCGAATTTCAGGAGGTTGGAAAGAGTCCAAAAAGGAAGGTTGTGGGGTACTTGAGAGTGAGAGTGCTAGTTCTGCTTCCAATCCAATTAGAATAGAAAGTCCAACTTCTGCAATTGGGACCCACAATTTTTGTGTGGATAGCATTGCACAAGATATTGATGTTAGTTGTCCTGCTGTCCCTTTGTCTGAAACCGAGACAGCTATTGATGTAAAGGATTACACTTTGTCGTCTTCATATGATAAAAACAAATCTGTGGATATACAATCATGCCAACCTAAGAGTACAAAGGGGAAGGAATATTACCATTTTTATCAGGTACGAAATTGTGTTGTTGTGACTTGAATTTGTCTATAATTCCGTATTAGCTCTAAAATGTTGCCATATCCCATCTTTATATTTGTTATGTTGTACACCGGTGGAATTGAGTGCTGCTTGTGATATTTCGTACATGCTTTTTAATTGGAAACATGGTTTCTTGTGACATGTTTTTGAGCTTTAATATATTTTTCATCATTTGTAGCTGATCTTATTACTAACACTTATTATGGAAGACCGCCTGGCTATTTTGCTCTGTCAAATTAGCAGTAGAACACACTAATGATCACCTTGATAAGAAAACACTACAGGAACACTAAGCCTAGCATATGCACAATCATATTACTCATGACCTGCACTTGCTGGGAAAGTGAATTTTTATTTTGAATGAGCAGTCCCTAATCTATACTTATATTTGTTTTTTTGGACTTGAAAAGGTGTTATTGAAGGCAGACCATAAAATTTTCAGTTCATCAAAATAGCCTTCTTTTTTTGTAGTATGGAACAGGGCGAGTGACTCCTATGGTCTAAATTGTTTTTTCTTATAATGGAATTTTCCTGGTATCTTTTTAATCTTATAAGTGATTGCCTGCTTTTGTATTTTTTTCAGGTCGTTGATGGTCAAAATATCACAATTCATCCTCTGAACATGAAGTGCCTTTTGCATCATTATGGTAGTTATGACCTGTTTCCACCTAGGTATTCTCGTTTGCCTTTATTATTCTTGATTGCTTGGTGAAAAATCAAAGCTTACATCTTTCTAATGTTAGAAATGTTATTTATAAAATTATCCTCAACATTGTTGATGCACACAAGACAATTTTATTCATTCTTTCTAGGTAGATATAAAGAATTTTATTCGCGGTATATGGAGTGTTGCCAAATGCATTTTAATTCATTCTTATAACACTGATCTATCGTTGGGAATGTGAATTCATTTACCATCTGTACGTTTTAATTCATCAATGTTGTACTAAGAATTACTAGGATACCTGGTTGAAAGACTTCAATACTCTAAAATGTACTCCATAGATTTGAGTATATGACCAATCGTTGGGAATGTGAATTCATTGACCATCTTTACGTTTTTGGGATGTCATTTATAGCTTTTCTTCAGTCAGACTCGTGATTATTCTTTTGCTTTGTGTGGGGATTTCAATTCTGATTGAAAATTTTAGTTTTCCTGCTCTCCCAAATTTCCTTTACTCTTGCTTCCAAATTTCTCTCAGTTATATATATTCTCCTTTCCGCCTTCACATTTTTATGGAATCAATGATTGATATCCCTCTGATTTCAATGTACTATCACCAGTATAGCCATCTGTTATTTCATGGGTGCCAACACCAAACCTGCAGGTTAAATTCTGCTGCTGCAAAGTCTGCAATGTAGGAAATATATAGCATTCTTCTATATCACCACATAATACACGTGCCCTAGGATCATAAGTTATTACTCCCAGAATTTTCAGTTTGTCAGCAGTTGGAAGCTCATGTTTTATAGCTAGTCACCAAAGACACAGTGTTTACCTGGGGGTATCAAATACCAATATATTTCACCTTGTTGTTATTGAGGCAACATCATTCCGATGTTCAAGGACACATTATATCTGCTACCAATAATATACCTGTAGTTCTTTCGGGGCTCCACTAATATCTTTCAGAAGCAGAAGTACCTTTAATCACTGTTAAATATCGTTTGCTGGTTTAATTTTTCTGACTGGTATTCATGAATTGTAGAATTACTGGAAAAATTTTGGAACTGGAGTCGGTAACACAATCAGATGACATAAGGAAGCGATTCCGCCATTTAACTCATTTTCCTTTAACAGCGACATTTCAGGCATGTGTTTGTTTTGAATTCTTGTTTCTGTTGTGAGTCATATATTGTTTTTGACTTCTATCTCCTATTATTGTAGTTTTGTGAAATTGACCTGAGCAGTACTTTACCTGCTGATTCCCTATCTCCATTTATTGATCAAATCAAGAAGCGTGAAAAGCAGAGGACACAGCTTGCTAAGAAGGTTTTGAGTTATCTCTATATTTTTGGCATCCCTTGGATAACTCATTTTGTTGCATTCCATGATGTTTTTTCACATCACTTTTTGTTTTTGAAGGTTATGCTAAGTGCTAACCACATTTTAATATTTTCTGTGATGCCTTTCATTTTTCACATTACTATTATGCAGTTGGAGCATGTGATATGTAATTGTTTGGTTGCTGCCTTTCGCTTGTTAGCAATTTCCTTGGAACTGTTGATATCATTAGATATTATAAATAGCAGTACATTGCTAGTTTGACTTTAGTTGGTGTCCCTTTGCGGTTTGCACAAAGAATGAAGCCATGTTAACTTGTTTTCCTCTAATATTGCTGTCTATTGCTTCACTCCAGGAACAAAGGGAGAAAATCAAGGCTGAAGCTGTCGCAGTATATTATTCTCCTGCCTTGGGTTACAGTCTACCAAGTCATTATGACGGTGAACCTGCATTCTCTATGGATGACTTTGAAGGTAATCTTGTCCATGTTGTCTCATGATCGGGTGGGGGGTTCAAAGTTTGCAACTAATGTTATTTTCTGCGGGTGTACAAGTTTTCCCCCCCTCAAATTCCTAGGAGGTTATTAAATAGCAGACGAAGTTGAACTTAGAAGAGAGTATGCTTGAGGATAGTTAAAAAATATCTGGCTCCCATGACCTGATGAGTGGTCCCACTGAAGAATGTTGCAATGATTGGCTGTACTATAATATAAACATCGTAGGGACCTTCTTACTAGCAAACAAGAAGTTTATCCGTACTACAATATGATATATATGCTTTTTGGTTGAGGGATTGGTTGTGTCCATCGACCCCTCATGTGTACTTTAGTGTAACACCTGGTCAGTTAACTTCCACTGAACTTAAGTTAGATACATCTATTTAGCTACTTGTAATCTTATTATCTTACACTCATTTGCTTTGTCTATTACAGTCACTAACTTTTGTTTTTTTTTGAAGTGGTTAGTTTAAATTGTGTTAACTAAGTTTGTATGAATTTTCGTTTGTAATTTTTCTCTAGTGCACAATGTATGTATGGAATTGAGAGTATACCGAGGAGGGAAATTTACCTTTAACCAGCTACTAAACAGGCCAATTTTTTGTTTCAGCTTTAGGAAGTGATAGATCAGCATCAAGGACCCCACAAGTCTACGAGGAGAGGAATCTGTTTTCAAACGTCACCAGGTTGGGGTTTGCAGCAGGACATGATTCTCCATCCCTGAATGTCGGGGAAGCTTCAGCAGGGTCAAACATGGAACAGACAAGTAGTTCTACCACACCAACTGGTACTTGTTACTGACATCCTTCATCTAAGACCTAGATTGCTCTGGTGTCTGATTCTCGAATATGTTGTGTGCAGGTTCCAGGAATCAAGGGGTGACATCGTTTGCTAGCGTGATATCCAGAGAGAAGACTGAAGAAACTCGTAATGTAGCCAAGGTAAATGAGACAAAGAAAGGCAAGAAAGCTAGCCGTGTACTCCTCTCTAATGCTGGTATTCGCCGTTACTAAGGATCTCGTTCTTTCTCTAAAAAGAGGGTTTGTTTTTGTATTTCTCCTTTGTAATGAGTTGAACCTTTATTACCTTGCCTTGTTGGAGATGCTTGTGCTATATAAATCCCCTAAAGGGGGGAAAAGAGATTCAAACAAAATATGTAAAATATGTGTGGTAGTGAATAATGTCCCCATATCACATGTATTGAACTGTTGTGGTTTCATAATGATAGAATTGTGTTATTTCACCCAAAATCAGGATTGATCTTATCTAATATAACCTCTTTTTTGAAGGTTTGTAAACTAAAAACTCAAAATGTCCGACGACCAAAATTTAGGTACCAATACAGGCATTGTTTCACTGACACTAAATTCACTAATCATAAGGTTTTTCTTCACATAAAATTCTTTATATCTACCTTGTAAGAATGAATAAAATTGTCTTGTGTGCATCGACACTGCTGTGGATAATTTTACAAATAACATTTCTAAGATTAGAAAGACAATTTTACAAATAACATTTCTAAGATTAGAAAGATGTAACCTTTGATTTTGCACCCAACATTCAGGAATAATGAAGGCAAACAAGAATATAACATTTCTAAGATTAGAAAGATGTAACCTTTGATTTTGCACCCAACATTCAGGAATAATGAAGGCAAACAAGAATACCTAGGTGGAAACAGGTCATAATTACCATAATGATGCAAAAGGTACTTCAAGTTCAGAGGATGAATTGTGATATTTTGACCATCAACTAGAAAAATTTCAAACGAGAATGTACCGTGTAGATATTTTACAATATTTGTTGATGGTTGAGGAGAATTTCAAACAAGAATGCTAGAAAAGTGTCCCTTGTGTTTTGTGACGATTTCTTCGAAAGAGCTTTATACCATCTATATTGAGCATGTTAAGCATTATAACGTTGTGATATTGTGGAATTTATTTTGGTAGTCCGAGTAAAAGGACTCATTTTTCCTATATCCGAAAAATCAAAACAGAGCTAATGTTGTGTCCCTTGACTAGTTCTCTAAATTTATTCTAACATCGGATCTGGAACTGTCAGTCAGGGAAGCAACGTGTGACCTAGATAGCTGGTTGGTAAGAGAAGATATAAGGCTTGTTGATGACCTAGAAAAACTTACATATGTATGTGTTGTAATGGAACAATTAAGGAAGAGGAAGAAGTATTGTAAAGAACACCGGATTTCAAGAAGTTGGAAAGGATCCAAAAAGGAAGGTTGTTGGGTACTTTTGAGTAAGAGTGCTAGGTTTGCTATTAATCCAATCAAAATAAAAACTTTGTAGTAAGACCTAACACTCTCACTCTCAAGTACACAACAACCTTCCCTTTTGGATTCTCTCCGACCTCCTGAAATCCGATGCTCGTTCCAATACTTCTTCCTCTTCTTTAATTGTTCTATTGCAACACATACATATGGAAGTTTTTCTAGGTCATCAACAAGCCTTGCATATGCTCTTGCCAAGCAGCTATCTAGGTCACACATTGCTTACTGGCTGACATATCCACCTCCGATGTTAGAATAAATTTAGAGAGCTAGTCAAGGGGCACACCATTAGCTCCATTTTGATTCTTCGGATATAGGGCAAATGAGTCTTTCTCTCGGGCTACCAATATAAATTCCACAGTATCACCAACCTGATAGTGCTTAACATGTTCAATATAGATGGTGTAAGGCTCTTTCGACAAAACCATCACAAAACACAAGGGGCATTTTTTCCAGCATTTATGTTTGAGATTCTCCTCATCCATCAAAAAAATATTGCAAAATGCACGGGAAGAAGAATATATGATCACATGACGTAATATGTAGACATAGAGGGGTTTCCAAACAAATAGGGCATTGTATTGGATATGGCGAGGAGTTTTCACACAAGTTATATCCTCCCACTCTAATCTTATTAAGATCCATAGACTCCACATCATAGTTCCCGACATCTAAAACAACAACTCATCTAAATATCACAAAATTTGAGAGAAGCACCAGCTGCAACAACATTGCTAGCCAAACCATTATCAAGATAAGTGAGCATAGTTTCTGGGGTTGAATAGTTAGTAAGTTAACATATTAGAGAGCCAACTTTTCTATTTATTAATAAACAAAACCACGAATGTGCTCATAACAATTTTTAACTCTGCTTGTTTACTTTGGTGCGCAACCGGTCCCAAGCCTGGATAAATGACGAGGGAAATCTTGTTATGTACTTTGGTGCACAACCGGTCCCAAGCCTGGATAAATGAGGAGGGAAATCTTGTTATGAGTTTTTCAATCATTGAAAATTTTCATTTCTTATGTACATGCAATTTTCAGGGAAACCATGCAGAAGAACTCTCCTCGAGAAACCTTTTACGAAGCCACCAGTCGAGCCTAATGCCTTAAATTGGCCTTAAAACAAGCTTTTTCTCTTATGCCCTTCAGATTCTTATTTATTTTATGTCAAAATACCCACTACATTATTTTTAATAGGCCATTGTATGTTCTGACCTTTTGGTTGCTTCAGTACTGTACTATAACTTCATTGATCTAACTTGAAATATATGAGTTTTCTTCTGAAATCCCCTCACAATCTGCTACAAGTTCCTGAATATTTGTACTTTAACCATATCCAACCCTCTGGGATTGAAATTGCATCACTAGCCACTGGCATATTTTAATAGCCTATCTTTTTTAATATTTCAATCATTTTTTTGTTGATGAAATCATTATTTTGCAGGGGAGATTGATTATTGCTCACTTGTGTGATGAACCAAAAGGCCTGAAAACTGGCATGTGCATAGTATGCTTTGAAATGGACCTAGTTAAAATTTATGTGTTAGGATTCGAGCGTATTATGATCTACATATAAGTATATTGTGCTGGAGTTAGCCTGGTAAACGTTATTGTTTTTATAAGCTTACTTGACACTTTTTTGGATCCATGTTTAATTATACTTTACAATTTTTTGAAATTCACACATGAAATTGACTTTACTGACAAATGAGATTATTAGGTTTGTAGAGGAGGGTTCATACAAGACGGCCGCTACAATGGTTGTTTAAATAGTGCTTTTACTTACCATTGGTGTTTAGAACTCATCATGTCCATGAAATGTGCAAGTTTCACATCAGATTTCTGGAATTTCTTAACCATTAAATTCATCCAAAAATTCAGAATTATTTACCTATGATCTCAGCTTGTGAAGTTCTCTTACCACAGAGCTTGAACATTTAGGTTTTCCTTGGTTTTTTCTTCTATATAGTATTTGGTTACATTTGTTGGATTTCACACAGTTATGACAACAAAGATGGGTTTGGATCATTTTTGGTAAGCTGTAATAGAAATATCTTTTTACAGTATATGTGGCAATTCTAATAGTAACGCTTACATTCTTATGCAGTTCTGATGTCCATTACAGGCATGCAACTGCTCCAAATGACAGTGTTGTGATATTTAAGGATGTTGAGTACTTTTCTCATTGCCAAAATGTTAGCGAATTCGTGTTGTGTTGTATAGTTGAGAATTTACTATGTTGGCAGTGCTCTTTATGTTGGTCATGACTCAATTGACAGCAGCTGCTCCAAATGACTGATGAATGTGACATAATCACATAATACCACAGTGAGTAGCTTTACACTGTTGTTTAGTGTAATCAAAACAGATTCAGGCAAGTATGATCTACTCATCAACCTAATGAGCAACTATCATGTAAACATTGTAAAAGTTTTAATAATCTGTTTTCAATGTATAGGAACTAGAGTAATCTTTCAAATACAGATTTTTCCTCCATTAGTAATTTATAATTGAAATAAGATATGAAATATCCATTTCTTATTGATAAAACAACACTCATGTGCTCATAACAAGTTTTTAACTCTGCTTGTGTACTATGGTGCTCAACCGGTCCCAAGCCCGCATGAAGGAGGAGGAAAAGCTTGTTGTGTTTTTGAGTCAGTTTCATTAGAAGGCTATTGCATAATGTTGTCAAGCCATTGATCCACAATGTTTCATCTTTCACAACACTATGATTGTCGCATAATGTTGACCGACTTGCATAATCATTGTCTAATTTCCAGTTTCCATCTCAGCTATGTCAGATTATCCTAGGAGAACACATCCTGAAGTTGAAAATGAACATGGGGAGGAGAACTATGTGTACTTTTTTTTAATCAATGAAACGGAAAATACTTATGAAAAGTGAGTTAATTTTATATAATCACCGTCAATATACCTATTGTTGAATTGAAGAATACATGCACGTTGAGGGTAAAATATATATGCATGTAGACAAGAAATGAAAATTTCAATAATTAAAAGAACTCATAACAAGATTTCCCTCCTCTTTTATTTGGGCTTGGAACCGATTATGCACCAAAGTACACAAGTAGAGAAAAAAAAAATGGTATGAGCACAATCATCAGTCATTTGGAGCAGGTGTGTGTTTAATCCAATACAACTACAAAAAAATTTAAAAATAAGCTCAAAACAATGTCTTGTAATAACCTCACAGGACAAGTAGTTTAAAACTCGTAAGACATCAAGCATAATTTTCAAATTTTTTTTTGAAAATAAGCTTATTATTATAGTTTGTGGAGAATTTGATAAAAAATACAGCATATTCATCAAAGCATCTAGAGTGAGACCGGAAGGGTATCATACTTATTGTTAATCTCCCCAAGATATTTCAAGGTTTAGGATTGCAAAACAAGATCAAGGCTGAACAAAACCTTTATTCTTGAATATAACTCAGAAAAGATAATGTTCATATTTCGTCATTACTAGGCGAATTAGATCTGATTCAGGTCAGTTTTTTCCCGACTAATAAAAACAAGACATAATAAAATAAAAATGGCAAATAGAAGATCAAAATATGACATACTTGAAGAAGCACTTCACAATCTCGTTAATTCTCTCTTATGTTTATATAGCAGATCATTACATCACATGAAAAATAGTAAATTTAATGATTGGTATAAACTATTAAACAACATACTCTATAAGGGTGTACGAGGAAAATATTTTGAACTTCCTAATGCCAATGATAAATGTGCATAACAAGAAAAGTTATAAACAATGACGGAAAATTCAGCATTGTGTGCCAGTGGTGACTACCAGCCTTTTCTTCTGATGTTTTTATGAAATTCAATTTTGGGACTTTTTCATAAGTTGCTTCATTTCAAAGTTCATTGCCTTACTTTCCATACTGGCCAATCACATATCCCTACTTTTTATAATTTTGAATGCTGAGTGTTTTCGAGAAATTGTCTTGTGTCAAACAAAAAGGCTAAAAACCAAGTTTCAGAACCATAATTTTTGGAGGGTTTTGCACCGGGATGGTGACAATGAACAAGTGAAGTTGATCAATCAATCATTTAAGTTGTTTAATGTAAAAACTATGATTTTTTAGGCTTAATTAATGATGATTAAAGGTGATTAATTTGATCATCGATAGTAATTGACCTATAACTCGCGAACCGTGCATAAATGACCGAATATAAATTCCATCATTTTCGTGGCGTAATTTTGGACTTATAATAAAAATTTAACTTTTTCCTCTAGATAATAATTTTTAATCTCCGGTATTATTTGGAGCATTTGAGAGCTCCAATTAATAAAGTTGCAGTTGATAGAAATGATCACGATGTGAAATAACATAAAAAGAAAAACTGCTAAAATAGTCGTTGTTTTGTATCTTAGCGGTAAGAAAGACGACTTTGAAATACGCATTTTCTGAGGAAGCACTACCAGAAAACATTGTTGTATCCACAAATGTAGCCTCAACAATACCCACGAAATTACCAACGAAAACGATTACCCTCGACGTAAGCCACAAATTACACTCGAAAAAAAAGTCAAAGCTACAAAGGCCGTGGCTAAATCTAGCCACACAGTTTACCTGTAACACCCCAAATCCGCGGGACTCGGGATGTTACGGGCGAGACCTCACAATGGGTCCCGACCCTTAGCCTGACAACAATTTCACCGGACCTTTCCAGCAAGGCACAAATAAAGGCAAAACTCAAAATCATTTATAATATATGCGAGAAACTGAAAAGTAAAAATACAAGGTGGAAACTCAGCCGAGTCCTCAAAACGACATAACTCCGATAAGGAAATCTAAACCGTACAACATAATTCAACAACACAAAGGCATAACCCCAAAAACGTCCCCGTCCTATAATGTACGGAGACCCTGACTGTCCACTCCTCCACCTCACTCGGCGGCGTCCCTAACCTACAAGGCATCTACACAACGGTTTAAAACCGTTAGCTCATATTCGAAGCATTAGAAAAGAGGTGAAGGCACGTACACACATATATCACATAACACATACATACTCCAAAACACACAAGTCCGGCTTATTATCTTTTTATTATTAAGTCGTATCCCGTTCTAATTCAACTTAGGTTTGTGACACGAGAACCACCGTGGTCTCGCCTCGGTCCCTACTTACCGGCAATGAATGGTACTGATGCATCCGACTGTCTACCCGCCCGGGCTAGTCGCCGAGAACCTCCTAACTCTCGCAAGAGCTAGGCAGATGACGTCACCGCCCGTTATCATACACTTGGGCTAAAATAATATAAAGTCAGTGGTCCTATTTACCGGTTTAGTTGTTTATAACATAAACAATAACACACACACACCACCAACACACATCGATGGTAATACGTAAAATACGAGCTAAGTAAGTCCGGAGACTTACCTCGTCACCACACTCAAATCACTACACTCTCGCTTCCTTAAGGAGGAAGCCCACAACCTGCTCACAAGAGATATGCATATCAATACATGCTCACGCTCAAGAAGTCTTAGACTTCACTCTAGTGATCTAAGCAAGATCACCTAACCATCAAGCTAGGAATGCATCCTAGGGTCCAAGGTACTCACCACACTCTCAGCACATGAAAGCAACTCACAACAGTTTATAACCTCACATGATCTTAAACCTCAGCCAAGAAGGAACAAGCTAGCCTAGAAGGTCCATCATGCTCAACATACTCATAACCATCAACTACATCGAGACTTAAGGGCTCCTAGGTTCACACCCACTAAGTGGCATCTCAAGCTACTCTAGATCCATCCTAGGCATGCTACTAACATGGTACAACTACTTAACTAAGGAAGGAACAAAGAGTAAGGGAGAAGAGAGCTTACTATTGAAGAAAACGCAGCCGCGAAGTAAAGCTGGCGCCCCTGCGGATCTGTCACCGCCCCCGTGGCCTCCTGGCGCCGCCCTTGCGCCTCCTGTTCCTGGCGCCTCCTGTTGCCGCCTGGCGCCACCCCTGCGGTTTCCTGGATCCGCACCCGCGGCTCTGTTGATCCACCCTCGCGGTTTGAGTAGCAGAACGTCGTCTTCTTCGTTTTCGACTATGGATCCTTGGCTCCAATGTCATCCTCTCCTTGCTGGGTCTTCTCCAAACACCAACCACTGATCTTAGACTCCTCTCCACGGCTTAATGGAGCTAAGAACACATGCATGCAAGGATTTGAGTAAAAAACTTCTCAAGAGCTTCATCCATGGCCATGGATGAAGGAGGGAAGAAGAAAGGGAAAACAGCAATTAAAGGAGAAGGAATAAAGAGGAAGAAGCTTACCACACTTGATCTGGACTCCCTCTACTGCAGTCCACACATGCAAGAGCTCCCAAGATGGAAGAAGAACAAAGAGAGGGAAGAGAGGGAAAAAACTAACATGAAAGAGAAGAAAGGAGAGAGAGAAAGAGGACAAGAGCTGCCAAAGGGGAGAGGGGATCAAGGGGTCAGCTGACCCCTTGTCACTTTAGCTAGGAACGAAGGGTCGAAAATGACCTCTTGTCACCTCGGCTCGGAATGAAGGGTCGGAAAAGCAGAAAAGGGAAAAACGACGAGTCGGCTCGGGATTTTAGGAAAAAATCCCGGCACTCGGCACCTCGTGCCTGCGGGAAGATCTACAAAACGCTCCAAGTCCGGAATAAAAATTCCGGATGTTACAACTAACCCCCCTAAAAACAAGTTTCGTCCCGAAACTTGCTAAACCCAGCACTCTCGAACAAACACGTCTCGTAACCACGTGGGACTCATAAAACATCAACTATCGGCTCTAATCCAAGTCTACGAATAAAATCACATCAAAACCTCGGAAGGTACACATATACTCATACAAACTCACATAACACGTCATGACATAAACACATAGAACAAACAAGGGAAGATCTCGGGACTAACCCGACGGTCTATCGATGTCGCTAGATCTGCGTAAAACTCGGGATAGTTCCTCCGGATACTATCCTCCGTCTCCCATGTAGCCTCATTGGCTCCTTTCCTCGACTACTGCACCCTCAACATCGGTACGTATCTCCTTCGATCGAAGGCGCCTCGTACTCCACTCTAAAACCGCTATCGGATGCTCTACAAAAGTATGGTCCGGCTCGACCACTAGGTCCTCGTGGCTAATGATGTGCCTCGGGTCGTGTATGTACTCTCTCAGCTGAGAGACATGAAATACTGGATGTATACCCTCCAACCGCGGTGGCAATGCTAACCGGTATGCCACCTCACCGACTCTCTCCAAGATCTCGAATGGACCGACATATCGGGGGCTTAACTTCCCCTTAATGCCGAGTCACCTGACGCCCCGCGTTGGTGATACCCTCAACCACACCTGAGCTCCTACTCGTTCTCAGACCGGTAACGAAATCCATGGATATGTCCTCCCACTTCCACTGCGGCACGGGCAGTGGGTGAAGCTCTCCTCCGTGTCTCTGGTGCTTGATCTTGACCTGTTGGCAGGTCGCGCATCGGGCCACATATCAAGCTACATCGGGCTTGAGCCCGCCCCACCAATAAAATCTCCTAATATCCTGGTACATCTTACTTGTGCCTGGGTGCATCGAGTAAGGTGTGGAAAGTGCCTCATGCAAAATCCGCTCTCTCAACTCCTGGTTTGACGGTAAACAAATACGTCCCTGGCGTCTCAATAGTCCGTCTTCTCCTGTGAGAAACTGCGGTGCCTCTCCTCGGGATATCCTGTCCCGGATCCTCATCAAAATGGTACATCCCTCTTGCTTCTGCCGGATCTCTCCGGACAAGTCAGATAATACCTCTAACTCGGACAGCAACAGTCCGTATCCGGGAACCGGATATCCAACTCCAACCCTATCAAATCCCCCTGCAACTGTGGCTGAACCGTAAGCCGAGCTATAGTCTCCTCTCGAGGTGTCCTCCTACTCAAAGCATCGGTGACTACGTTCGCCTTCCCAGATGGTACAAAATCTGTAAGTCAAAGTCCTTAATCAGCTCCAACCATCTCCTCTGGCGGTTATTCAACTCCTGCTGAGTGAATATATACTTCAGACTCTTATGGTCTGTGAAGATCTTGTACGTAGCCCCGTACAAGTAATGTCGTCAGATCTTCAGGGCATGAATCACTGCCGCTAGCTCAAGATCATGGGTAGGGTAATTCTCCTCTTACGGCTTCAGCTGCCGAGAAGCGTACGCAATAAACCCTACCTCTCTGCATCAAAACGCACCTCAAGCCTAGTTTGGAGGCGTCACTATACATTACAAAATCCTCTACGCCCTCAGGCTGGGCTAAAACGGGAGCGGATGTCAACATCCTCTTCAGCTCCTCGAAGCTGTGCTGACAAGGCTCGGACCAGACAAACCTGATAGACTTCCTCAGCAAGGAAGTTAGCGGTCTAGCAATCACGGAGAAACCCTAAACAAAACGGCGGTAGTGTCCCGCTAAGCCCAAGAAACTGCGCACCTCCTTGACCGTCCTAGGAGGCGGCCATGAGGAAACAAACTATATCTTTTCCGGGTCAACCATGACACCGTCTACTCTCGACGGCCATGCCAGCCAGTAAAACACTTTCCCAACTTGCGCTAAGATCTCAAAAAGGTCCGATGTATCGGAAACTCAACTTCCTTCTCGGGTCTTTCTCACTACAACATTTCCATTATGTTTCTTCTTTGCTTGTCTCTAACAAAGAAGATCAAACTTCCAATTTACACCGTTTGCTTTGGTTCTTGCCAAACCAAACTTTGATGTTACGTTTTCTCAATTCATGTTGCAAGTTCTAACTAATGAAGAAAATACTTTGCTTCACACTGCTTCTACTAACGAGACATGTATGCTATAACCTTTACATCGCCTCTCAATACTCAATCAAGACCATGTGTTGAAGAATCACTTGTACACTTCAAACCGATCATACCTCGAGGCAATTTCAAAACAGTTGCACCAATGAATCTCCTCTTAACTCTCAACAACTCCATTGTCCATTTTCTTCCCACTCAATACCTCATCGTCATCCGGAGTAGGTTAGCCATAGATGGTGTTACTTGGAGAATCTCTCCACAAATCCGGTAATGATCACCACATCCAAGAAAACTTGTAACTTCTTTCACATCCTTCGGGAGTTGTCATCCCGAGACAACTGGTCATACAACTTCTCTCTTCTTCGAGAGTAGACCAAAATGTCTTATTCGGGGCATTAGTAAGCCCATATGGAATCACTACAACTCGTAGTGACCATGGTTTGTCCGGAATGCCGTGTTTGCAATATCCCAATCTCGACTTCTCAATTGGTGACAATCAAACAACGCGATTTAGAAGAGACCACCGACCCTTAAAACCGGTCGAGTAGGTCATCTATACGTGTTAAGGGGTACTTGTTCTCCATTGTAATCTTGTTCGGCTCATTGTAATCGATGTACAAATGAGATAACCGTCTCTCTTTTCGCAAACTAGTGTTCTCCATAACAACTTCAAATCAAGAGTTTAAGATATATTCTAAGTTCTTGTTACCGTTCCTTTATGATCCCACAGCCTGGTTACTCTCCCCCACACTCATCCATAGACCACCCGCACATGTGCGTTCTCAGTTGTCACCAATTAGCTGATAACTGACCTTCTCCCATGTCAATGACTTACCATTCTTCTATGCTTCCTTGTTACCATTCTCATGAAGGCTACCCTCTCGGGGTACTCTACCTTAAACTCCGTTAGCTCATTCTTCATTCCACGCTTCCTTTTCCTTCTGCGAGATAAATATACCCTTCTCGGCATTGTTGTGTCGTCACATGACTCACCTTCATAGGCTTAACCGCGCTTCATGATATCTTGTAAGTGCATTTTCTCAAAATCTCTAACGTTAGTTAGCATCCACGTTTTGCTCTCATCTTCTTAGGATCATCATTTATACACACTTCCTCCTTTTTGGCGTTTCTTCGTCTTATCGTCATAACGGAAACCGGTCAACTCCGCGTGAATCCCCACCTTGCCATTCTACTCATAACTCTCGTAATGTTGACTCTTCACTTAATGGTACCTCGTAAGCTTAAATTACGGTATCTTACATCTTTCACACTTGGTTCGATCACGTTTCTCATCTTGACTTATTTAGAACCACTTCTACACTTAAATGTTGATCCCTTCTCTTGTATTGCTTCCATCTTTATTGCTCTTAAGTTGTCTCGAGTTTTCTTTTACTTGGTTGCCCTTCGCTTACGTCATCTCTACTCCTCCTCTTCGACATTCTTTTAAAGGAATCCGCGAAACGTCATGGTGTTCGTTAGCACGAAAAGCTCAACTCGATACTTGAGCGTACTCCTCCCCGTATGAACGCTATCCCACGCCAACAACGTCGTCTCTAAGGTGATGATATCGCATTATCCTCTTTGTATTAGGTTCGTACCTCCATATGCTACTATATATATAAGAATCTGTATATAAGAAGATATATGTCCTATGTCCAAATTACACTTAATATAACACACCCTGAATTTTATCACAACAAAACAAGGTCCAAAACGTATAATAATCCTCCTATATAACTATACATATAAATAAAGTCCATCATGCAACTACAATCCACATATACATATATACGTATCTACCTATATACATATATATATATCAAAATCCAAAAACATCCTAAGGCCATATATATATATATATATATATATATATATATATATATATATATATATATATATATATATATAACTATGTAATAATATATATACATACTTCAAATCCATAGATCTATGTCACCGAGGTTTGCGGAAGGAGTGGTGGTCCCGTACATTCTAACACAAATCCGACTCATGCACATGATTTTGAAAACGAAAAGTCAGAACCCGTGTGGGTTCTGTTTATTCCTCATTCGGCCTTTAAAAGATTGCGAGTGTCATTGTTGTCAACCTAGGGCTCTGATACCACTTTGTAACACCCCAAATCCGCGGTACTAGGGATGCTACGGGCGAGACCTCACAATGGGTCCCGACCCTTAGCCTGACAACAATTTCACCGGACCATTCCAACAAGGAACAAATAAAGGCAAAACTCAAACCGTTTATAATGTATGCGAGAAACAGAAATATAAAGATACAAGGTGGAAATTCAGCCGATTCCTCAAAACGACACAACTCCGATAAGAAAACATAAGCCTCACAACATAATCCAACAATACAAAGACATAACCCCAAAAACGTCCCCGTCCTATAACGTACGGAGACCCCGGCTGCCACTCCTCCACCTCACTCGGCGGTGTCCCTAACCTGCAAGGCATCTACACGAACGGTTTAAAACAGTTAGCTCATATTCGAAGTATTAGAGAAGAGGTGAAGGCACATACACACATACATCAACATAACACATACGTACTCCAAAACACACAAGTCCGGTTTATGATCTTTTTATTATTAAGTCGTATCCCGTTGTAATTCAACTTAGGTTTGTGACACAAGAACCACCGTGGTCTCGCCTCAGTCCCTACTTACCGGCAAGGAATGGTACTAATGCATCCGACCGTTTACCCGCACGGGCTAGTCGCAAGAACCTCCTAGACTCTCACAAGAGCTAGGAAGATGATGTCACCACCCGTTATCATACACTTGGGCCAAAATAATATAAAGTCGGTGGTCCTAATACCGGTTTAGTTGTTTATAACATAAACAATAACACACACACACCACCAACACACATCGATGCTAATACGTAAAATACGAGCTAAGTAAGTCCGGACACTTCCCTTGTCACCACACTCAACTCACAACACTCTCGCTTCCTTAGGGAGGAAGCCACAACATGCTCACAAGAAGATATACATATCCACACATGCTCATGCTCAAGAAGTCTTAGACTTCACTGTAGTAGTCTAAGCAAGATCACCTAACCGTCAAGTTAGGAAGGCATCCTAGGGTCCAAGATACTCACCACACTCTAAGCACATCGAAGCAACTCACAATAGTTTATAACCTCACATGATTTTAAACCTCAGCCGAGAAGGAACAAGCAAACCCAGAAGGTCCATCATGCTCAACATACTCATAACCATCAACTACATCGAGCCTTAAGGGCTCCTAGGTTCACCACCACTAAGTGGCATCTCAAGCTACTCTAGATCCATCTTAGGCATGCTACTAACATGATACAACTACATAACTAAGGAAGGAACGAAGGGGAAGGGAGGAGAGGAACCTAATGTCGAAGAAACGCAGCCGCGGAGTCAAGCTGGCGCACCGGCAGAGCAGTCACCGCCCTTGCGGATCGCTGGCGCCGCCCCAGTGGCTCTCTAGCGGAGCAGTCACCGCCCCTGCGGTGGTCTGGCGTCCTGGAGCCGCTCCTGCGGTGGTCTAGAGCTGCCCCTATGGCTGTGGTGAGCCGCCCCCACGGTTTCGCTGCAGATGCTCGTCTTCTTCGTCGTCGACTTTGGATCCTTGGCTCCAATGTCCTCCTCTCCTTGTTGGATCTTCTCCAAACACCAACCACTGATCTTAAACTCCTCTCCACGTCCTAATAGAGCTAAGAACACATGCATGCAAGGATTTGAGGAAAAAGATTCTCAAGAGCTTCACCCATGGCCATGGATGAAGGAGGGAAGAAGAAAGGGACAACAACAATGAAGGAGAAGGAAGGAAGAGGAAGAAACTTACCACACTTGATCTGGATTCCCTCTACTACAGTCCACACATGCAAGAGCTCCCAAGATGGAAGAAGAGCAAAGAGAGAGAAGAGAGGAAGAGAGGGAGAAGTCTAACGTGAAAGAGAAGAGAGGAGAGAGAGAAAGGGGACAAGAGCTGCCAAAGGGGAGAGGGGATCAAGGGGTCAGCGGACCTCTTGTCAACTCAGCTCGGAACGGGGGGTCGGAAATGACCTCTTGTCACCTCAGCTCGGAACGAAGGGTCAAAAAGCGGAAAAAGGGAATAACGCATAGTCGGCTCGGGATTTAGGAATAAATCCCGGCACTCGGCACCTCGTGCCTGCGGGAAGATCTACAAAATGCTCTAAGTCCGGAATAAAAATTCCGGATGTTACAATTTGTATTTTATAATTATTCTAAATTAATAAATAACAAAATATGATTGATATAGACAATAATAATATTGTTTCCATATTTATACTTACCACAATCTTTAATATACGTAGATGATATTTTTATCAAAAAAATATTGATTTTATTTTTGACTTTTATTTATATGATAGTTAGATAATTTATTATTCTAAATTATTCTTTATTAAAAAATAAAAAAATATCATTAATATTGATAATAAATATATTGTTTCCATTTTTATCCTTACCACAATTTTCAACATATCTTTATGATATTCTTATCAAAAAAGATTGATTTTCTTAATTTTGATTTACATGATGTTTAGATAATTTTTTTATTCTAACTTTAATATATAAATATATAATTCTAATATTGATTAGGAAATAATTGCTAAATTAACAAATGTATAATTTATAATATAAATGTTACATCTTCTTTGTTTTCAAACATAATATATATGATATTCTTATTACAATTTTCAACATATCTTTATGATATTCTTATCAAAAAAAGATTGATGTTCTTAACTTTGATTTATATGATGATTAGATAATTTTTTATTCTAACTTTAATATATAAATATACAATTCTAATATTGATTAGGAAATAATTCCTAAAGTTACAAATGTATAATTTATAATATAAATGTTCAATCTTCTTTGTTTTCAAACATAATATTTAAAACTATCAAAGATAACTTTTTTTATTTGTAAATTTCAAGAAAATTACTTACCCAATAAAATTTAAAATTTTCCCCATGCTTTGGCACGGGAACTACACTAGTTATGTCAAAGTCCCATACAAATGGACCGTAGAAAAGGGATCATGTACATCCGAGACCACATGACCGTTATGCCAAAGTCCCACACTTAAACCTGATGAGCTTCCATCCTCAAACCATATGAAAATAAGATGAGTAGCAACCGACAATATATATACTAGGCACGAACGTCGCAATCTTTCGATGTGGGAACATATTATCTACAATACGCCCCTGTAAGGAAACTAGGGTATAGACCGAGTTGACACTTTTCCACAAGTTAGGATTGCGAGCCGTAGTGTGGCTAACCGTTCGAATGTCATGTCAAAGTTTGATACAGACGGACCGTAGAGCTGGGGTCGTGTGCATTCGGGCGCGCATGTGGTTCCATCCTAATACTATTTGGAAATAGGAGGAGTAGCCCACCGACCATATATACTCGGCTCGGAATATCTCAATCTTTTGATGTGAGAACTTATTATCTTCAATAATGTATTATACACAATATTCACTAAATTTCAAAAATAAACCATCTAAAATCAAACGTATTCATCCAAACTTTATGAAACAACCAAATAGATTAAAAAAACAATGAAATTCACTCCATGGGCTTCCATCTTAAAACTGTTACATATAATTACTATAAATTTACTGTTTTAAATACTACAAAGTAATTTTTAAATGTAACATCCGGAATTTCTATTCCGGACTTAGAGCGTTTTGTAGACCTTTCCGCGCTAGTGGCTCAGTTTTCCCGCATGCACGGGGTTCTAAGTGCCGGGATTTATTCCCAAAATCCCGCGCCAACCCTTCGTTTTTCCTTTTTGCATTCCGACCCCTCGTTCCTAGCTGAGGTGACAAGAGGTCAGCAAACCCCTTGATCACCTCTCCCTTTTTGTAGCCTTGTGACATCTCCTCTCTCTCTTCTCTTTTCATTTCACGTTCATCATCTTTCCTCTTCCTCTCTTCTCACTTTTCTCTTATTCCATCTTTGGAGCTCTTGCATGTGTGGACTGCAGTGGAGGAGAATCAGATCCGGTTTGGTAAGCTCATTCTTCTCCCTCCCTTCTCTTCTTTGCTGCTTAACTCTTTCTTCTTCTTCCCTCTTTCACCCATGATCATGGATGAAGCTCTTAAGAAGCTTTTTCCTCAAATCCTTGCATGTGATTGTTCTTAGCTCGATTAGACCGTGGAGAGGAGTCTAGGATCAGAGGTTGGTGTTTGGAGAAGACCCAACAAGAAGAGGAGGACATTGGAGCCAAGGATCCACAGTCGAAGACGAAGAAGACGACGTTCTACTGCTCAACCGCGGGGGTGGATCATCATAGGCGCGGAGGCGGATCAAGGCCACCGCAGGGGCGGCTCAAGCCACCGCAGGTACGGCACCAGGGCGCAGGGGCGGCGCCAGGACACCGCAGGGGCGGCGTCAGGATCTGCTTGGGCAGCGACTGGGTTCCGCAGGGGCGCCAACTTGACTCCGTGGCTGCGTTTCTTCGACATTAGGTTCCTCTTCTCCCTTCCTTAGTTATGTAGTTGTATCTTGTTAGTGGCATGCCTAGGATGGATCTAGAGTATCTTGAGAATGCCACCTAGTGGTTGACAACGTAGGAGCCCTTAACGCTCGATGTAGTTGATGGTTACGAGTGTGTTGAGCTTGATGAACCTTCTAGGCTAGCTTGTTCCTTCTTGGCTGATGTATTGCTCGGAATTTTATTCTGGACTTTGAGCGCCTTGTAGATCTTCCAGTAGGCCCGAGATGCCGAGTGCCGGGATTTATTCCTAAAAATAAAAATCCCCAGCCGACTCGTCGTTTTTCTTTTTTTCCGCGTTCCGACCATTCGTTCCGGGTTAAAATGACAAGAGGTCATTCTGACCCCTCGTTCCATGGTGAGGGACAAGAGGTCAGCTGACCCCTTGATCCCCACACCCCTTTTCAGCCTATGTGTCCCCTCCCTCTCTCTCCTCTTCCTCTTTCACGTCATTTCTTTTCCTTCACTCTTCCTCTCTTCTCTTCTCTCCTCTCCTCTTCTCTTCTTCCATTTTTGCTTGAAGATCTTGCATGTGTGGACTGTAGAAGAAGATTCCAGATCTGGTTTGGTAAGCTCCTTCCTCTCCCTCCCCTCTCTTCTTTAGTTGATCATCGTTTTCTTCTTCCCTCCTTCATCCATGGCCATGGATGAAGATCTTCAGAAGTTTTTGCTCAAATCCTTGCATGCATGTCTTCTTAGCTCGATTAGGTCGTGGAGAGGAGTCTAAGACCATTGGTTGGCGTTTGGAGAAGACCCAGCAAGGAAAGGAGGACATTAGAGCCAAGGATCCACGATCGAGACGAAGAAGACGAGCTTCTACAGCGTAACCGCGGGGGCGGATCAACACGACCGCGGGAGAGGCCCGCCGTAAGTGCGACTAGCAGGGCCGCAGGGGCGGCCAACACAGTCGCAGGGGCGGCTCACACAGCCGCAGGGGCGGCTCGGCACACCGCAGGAGCGGCTCCAGGCTCCAGGATGCCGAACCGCCGCAGGTGCGGCTGACCACAGCCGTAACGGCGGCCCAAACCGCCGCAGGAGCGGTTCCGGCTCCGCCAGTTGAACGTAGGGGCGGCGCCAGCCTTCCGCAGGGGCGGCGTCTGCTCCGCCGGGGCGCCAGCTTGACTCCGCGGCTGCGTTTCTTCGACAGTAGGTTCCTCTCCTCCCTTCCTCTTCGTTCATTCCTTAGTTTTACAGTTGTATCATGTTAGTAGCATGCCTAAGATGGACCTAGAGTAGCTTGAGAATGTCACTTAGTGGTTGTGAACCTAGGAGCCCCTAAGGCTCGATGTAGTTGATGATTACGAGTGTGTTGAGCATGATGGACCTTCTAGGCTTTTACATTGTCCTTGGCTGTTTAGTATGATCATATGAGAGTTAGTAGGCTGTTGAGAGATCTCCTCATGCGTTGAGTGAGATGTGAGTATGATAGATTCTAGGTTGCGGTCCTAGAATGAGAGTCAAATGATCTTGCGTAGATCATTTGTGTAGAAGTCCTAGACTTCTTGAGTTGAGAGGGTTTTGATGGATATCTTGTTGTGAGCAGGTTGTGTGCTTCTTCCCAAGGGAAGTGAGAGTGTTTTGTGAGTTAGCGTTTGGGACGAGGTAAGTCTCCGGACTTACTTAACTCGTATTTTACGTATTAGCATTGATGTGTGTTGGTGGTGTGTGCTTGTATTATTGTTTATGTTATAAACAACTAGACCGACCACCGACCTTATATATTTTGGCCAAGTGTATGATAACGGGCGGTGACATCATCTGCCTAGCTCTGCGTGAAGTCTAGGAGGTTCTCGGCGACTAGCCCGACGGGGTAGATGGTCGGATGCATCCGTACCATTCTTTGCCGGTAAGTAGGGACCGAGGCAAGACCACAGTGGTTCTCGTGTCACAAATCTAAGTTGAATTAGAACGGGACCCATTGTGAGGTCTCGCCCGTAGCATCCCGAGTCCCGCGGATTTGGGGTGTTACAGTTGAGGTTTAAGATCATGTGAGGTTATAAACTGTTGTAAGTTGCTTTTATGTGTTGAGAGTGTGGTGAGTACCTTGGACCCTAGGATGCATTCCTAGTTTGAGGGTTGGGTGATCTTGCTTAGATCAATAAAGTGAAGGCTAAGATTTCTTGAGCGTGAGCATGTGTTGATATGTATATCTTCTTGTGAGCAGGTTGCGGGCTTCCTCCCTAAGGAAGCGAGAGTGTGTGAGTTGAGTGTGGTGACGAGTTAAGTCTCCGGACTTACTTAGCTCGTATTTTACGTATTAGCATCGATGTGTGTTTGGTGGTGTGTGTGTGTGTTATTGTGTATGTGATAAACAACTAAACCGGTATTAGGACCACCGACTTTATATTATTTTGGCCCAAGCGTATGATAGCGGGCGGTGACATCATCTGCCTAGCTCTTGCGAGAGTCTAGATGGTTCTCGGAGACTAGCTCGTGCGGGTAGACGGTCGGATATGAGCTAACAATTTTGAACCATTGTGTAGATGCCTTGCAGGTTAGGGACGCCTCCGAGTGAGGTGGAGGAGTGGACAACCGTGGTGATGTATGTGTGGACAACCGTGTTTTTGAGTACGTATGTGTTATGTTGATGTATGTGTGTGTGCCTTCACCTCGTTTCTAATGCTTCGAATATGAGCTAACAGTTTTGAACCATTGTGTAGATGCCTTGTAGGTTAGGGACGCCTCCGAGTGAGGTGGAGGAGTGGAAAACCGTGGTCTCCGTACATTATAGGACAAGGACGTTTTTGGGGTTATGTCTTGTTATTGTTGGATTATGTTGTACGGTGTAGGTTTTCTTATCGGAGTTGTGTCGTTTTGAGGACTTGGCTGAGTTTCCACCTTGTATCTTTACATTTCAGTTTCTCGCATACATTATAAACGGTTTGACTTTTGCCTTTATTTGTGTCTTGTTGGAAATGTCCGGTGAAATTGTTGTCAGGCTAAGGGTCGGGACCCATTGTGAGGTCTCGCCCGTAGCATCCTGAGTCCCGCGGATTCGAGGTGTTACAGAGTCGTATCAGAGCCCTAGGTTGACAACAATGGCACTCGCAATCTTTTAAAGACCGAATGAGAAATAAGCAGAACATACACGGGTTTTGACTTTTCGTTTTCAAAATCATGTGCATGAGTCGGATTTGTGTTAGAATGTACGGGACCACAACTCCTTCCGCAAACCTCGGCGACATAGATCTCTAGATTTGAAGTATGTATATATATTATTACATAGTTATATATATATATATATATATATATATGGCCTTAGGATGTTTTTGGATTTTGATATATATATGTATATAGGTAGATACGTAGATATGTATATGTGGATTGTAGTTGCATGATGGACTTTATTTATATGTATAGTTATATAGGAGGATTATTATACGTTTTGGACCTTGTTTTGTTGTGATAGAATTCCGGGTGTGTTATATTAAGTGTAATGTGGACATAGGACATATATCTTCTTATATACAGATTCTTATATATATAGTAGCATATAGAGATACGGACCTAATAGAAAGAGGATAATGCGATATCATCACCTTTGAGACGACGTCGTTGGCGTGGGATACCATTCATACGGGGAGGAGTACGCTCAAGTATCGAGTTGAGCTTTTCGTGCTAACGAACACCATGACGTTTTGCGGATTCCTTTAAAAGGATGTCGAAGAGGAGGAGTAGAGATGACGTAAGCGAAGGGCAACCAAGTAAAAGAACTCGAGACAACTTAAGAGCAACATTAAAGTGTAGAAGTGGTTCTAAAGAAGCCATGATCGAACGACGACGAGAACAATGGAGATAACAAACTTAAGTTCTTCAAGAAGACTCGTGGACAACTAAAGATGCGAATCGAGGAGGAGATGGGTGCATTCTAACAACGTTAAAGGCGGTGTTCCATCACGAGAAGTGAAGCTTTCCTTAGACGTCCTAAGTTTTGGAGTCAAGATGAGAAACGTGATCGAACCAAGTGTGAAACATGTAAGATACCGTAAGTTAAGCTTACGAGGTACCATTAAGTGAAGAGTCAACATTACGAGAGTTATGAGAAGAATGGCAAGGTGGGGATTCACGCGGAGTTGACCGGTTTCCATTATGACGATAAGGCGAAGAAACGCCAAAAATGAGGAAGTGTGTATAAATGATGATCCTAAGAAGACGAGAGGAACACGTGGATGCTAACTAACGTTAGAGATTTTGAGAAGACGCACTTACAAGATATCATGAAGCGCGGTTAAGCCTATGAATGTGAGTCATGTGACACAACAACGCCGAGAAGGTAGAGTACCCCGAGAGGGTAGCCTTCATGAGAATGGTAACATGGAAGGATAGAAGAACACCAGTTTGCGAAAAGAGAGTAACCAGGCTGTGGGATGAGTGTGGGGGAGAGTAATTGGTGACAACCGAGAACGCGCATTTGCGGGTGGTCTATGGATGAGTGTGGGGGAGAGTAACCAGGCTGTGGGATCATAAAGGAAAGGTAACAAGAACTTAGAATATATCTTAAACTCTTGATTTGATGTTGTTATGGAGAACATCAGTTTGCGAAAAGAGAGACGGTTCACTCCATTTGTACATCGATTACAATGAGCCGAACAAGATTTCAATGGAGAACAAGTACCCCCTTACCACG
The DNA here is from genome assembly GCA_002319775.1 of Fagopyrum tataricum. Lineage (NCBI taxonomy): Eukaryota > Viridiplantae > Streptophyta > Magnoliopsida > Caryophyllales > Polygonaceae > Fagopyrum > Fagopyrum tataricum. The sequence goes on from CM008286.1 coordinate 22,709,618, forward strand.
TATAGATGACCTACTCGACCGGTTGTAAGGGTCGGTGGTCTCCTCTAAGATCGAGTTAAGGTTTGATTGTCACCAATTGAAAAGTCGAGACTGGGATATTGCAAACACGACATTCCGGACAAACCATGGTCACTACGAGTTGTAGTGATTCCATATGGGCTTACTAAGGCCCCAAATAAGACATTTTGGTCTACTCTCGAAGAAGAGAGAAGTTGTATGACCAGTTGTCTCGGGATGACAATCCCCGAAGAATGTGAAAGAAGTTACAAGTTTTCTTGGAGGTGCTGATCATTACCGGATTTGTGGAGAGATTCTCCAAGTAACACCATCTATAGCTAACCTACTCCGGATGACGATGAAGTATTGAGTGGGACGAAAATGGACAATGGAGTTGTTGAGAGTTAAGAGGAGATTCATGTAAGAGCCTTAATCTTTAGTGCTGAGCTAGGACCAAGCCGCCCCTGCGGGTCTTTTGCGCCGCCCTAACGGATGTCCTGTGTTCCGCCTCTGCGGCTCAGGAAGTCCGCCCCTGCGGTTTCCTGCGGCTGCAGCCGGCATTGTTGACTCTTGACCATGCTTTACTCTTCCTTTCCTTATATTTTCTTCCTTTGCTTCAAGATGAAGGGTTTATTTCGTCTTCTCCAGCTGCCTCACGTTCTTCTTCCTCCTTCCTTCTCCTTTGATCTCTTCTTGAGTTTCTCCTTGAGTTTTGGCAAGAAATTTATGTGGCTTTGATGATGATGATGATGCTGTGTGTTGTTGCTGAGCTTGAGAGCCAACTGAGGGTGTTGTGTTGATCTTTTCCTTGGCTTAGGATCACAGCAGTGGTGAGTATTTTCTTCTTTTCTTTCTTTCTTCCTTTCCTCCCTTAGCTTAGGATTGGATCTCCTAGGCATATATGTTGATGTTTGTATGTATATATATGTGTATGAATTGGATTGTTGGACGTTGAAGACGTGAAATCATCGAGGGAAGAGTTGAAGAGAAGTCAGGGATCAGATTATGCACTGTCCCCGCACCCGCGCAAGAGAGCCGCCGCCCCTACGTTGACGGTGTCACTGCACCTGCGCCCCATTGCGCCGCCCCTGCGTACACGGTCACCGCCCCTGCATGGGAGTGCCACGACGCCTGCGCCTCCCGTTGCTTCGCCCCTTCGTCCTTCCTGTCACGCAGGTGCGTCTTGTACAGGATCTACCTAGAGTGGTATTGATCCTTTCCTTTCCTAGTATGAGCAAGTTAGTAGCATGCTAGGTGTGTATATGAGGATAGGATGAGGATGATCATGATATCGTCATGTGTCGGTTATGGCTTTGAGGTTTAGTAGCTTATAGGTTGAATATGATCCTTATGGATCCCTTAGGTCTAGGTGTGACCCCTTTGATTGATAGGAGATGTGATATCTCTTTATGCCTTGTTATTAAGCAGTGTTGTTCTCCGGATAGGAGCTAATCGTGGTTGAGTATATTCTGAGGTTGAGGTAAGTCCGTAGGACTTACTTAGCTACCATCCTTCTATTGGATGTTTGCATGAGTGGTGTTTGTTATATGCTTTATAGCATGCGATGTTGATTATTACCGACATATGGTTTAGTGACCGGCCATTTTAGTGGCCGTGACAACCTACCTTTTCATCCCGTTGGGAGTCTGGGAGGTTCTCTGTGGTTAGGCCAGATCTGGTACACGGGACGGGCACTTACCACTCCCATAGGGTATACGGGAAGGTGTTACCAGGTACCACTCCAGCTGGCAATAACACCCAGTGGCGAGAATTATATATTCCTCGTGTCACATATATTCATATACATCTATATATATACGATTTGAGTATGGATTATCTAAAGATAAATAACCGGGTAAATGTGTGACAACATGATTATGTGTTTATGATTCTCTGAATTGTGTGTGTGCTTATGCATTTTTTTTTATATGAATGGTTAGCTAACGGTTTTATACCGTGTTGTAGATGCTTTGCAGGTTAGGAGAACCGCAAAGTGATCCAGATGGGGTGATCCGCTGAGGGCTCCATACACTAGGTTTTGCGAGGGATATGGGGTGATTTTATGATGTATGGATATATGTTTGGTTTGTACTCAACGGTACTTTTATATACCTTTTGATATGTATATATTACAGCTTGATGTCTGGTTTTAATTTATATGTGCCTTGTTGTAAGATCCAATGAACTTGTTGTCAGGCTAGGGTCAGGATCCATTGTGAGATCTTAGCCTCGGTAGCGCCCCGAGTCCCGTTGATTCGGGGTGTTACAAAGTTGGTATCAGAGCCTTAGGTTGACAACAATGACATTTGCAATCTACGATAAAGGTCGAATAGATAAATAAAAAGAACCCGAAAGGGGTCTGACTTTTCAAAAGATTTTTGGTTTGAGTACAAATGTTTTGGGCTAGTGTGTACGGGAAGCCATCACCCCTCTGAGGACCTCGACAGAATATATATATATATATATATATATATATATATATATATATATATATATATATATATATATATATATATATATATATATATATATATATATAGATATTACCATATGTGATGTTGTGATTGACTTTATATATATCTATACATATGGCATATTTATAGCCTTCTAAGTTAGGTGTATACCCTACAGATGGTTCGGACTAGAGCCTTATCTGCAGTTGGACGAGGTAGGGGTAGACCCCCTCTTCCTCCAGTAGCGATAGGACATCGTTAGATTCCCGTTGCTGATCCACCTGCAGCGGGGGAGGTCCATGAAGATGTTGTTGGGAGTGTCGTTCCTGAGACTGGGAATGGCATGGCTAGGAGACAGAGACCACAACGAGTTCAGTCAGATGACTCGGATCATGTCTCTATGGGGGGACCACAGTTCCGCGCGTACATTAGGCGAGTGGAAGATGTTGCTAGAGCGGGTAGACGTGCCCTGGATCTGCCGGCACATGAGGGATCGTCTGAGAGATCCCATGGAGCTATTCAGGTGTCAGCTATACAGGCACGTGCTTGTGAGATTACTCGAGTTTCAGAGGAGCATAGACGGCCTCGACCAGATACTTGGTTAAAGGCATTTCATCAGATGAGAGTACCCCCTTTCTTTGGGAAGGTGGGATTAGAGGTGGAGCTGTGGATTGGACATGTAGACTCAGCTCTTGAGTCTATTTGATGTCCAGGGGACCGACAGATAGAGTTAGTGTAGACTCTATTCCGAGACTTGACACAACATTGGTGGAGATCCGTGCGGAGTTAGGTTACCAGCTATGACCATATGAGGAGTTTGATCAGAAAGCGTTTATGCCCTGCCTCATTGAGGAGGGAGAAACTGGGGGATTTTATTGAGGCTGGCTTTGAGGATGTACCAGTCTCTGAGGCGATCAGGGGATTTCAGGAGGAGCTGGCTTTGCTGGGCCCAGCTTCACCTCCGGCAGATCAACATGTGTATCTTTTTTCCCGACGACTGAGGGATGCTACTTGGACCTATATGGCGGGAGTTCACTGTGAGTCCCTGATGGACTATCAGGATACAGCCTCCGATTATGAGAGGGAGTGAGCTAGACAGAGGAGAGCTTCTCAGAACGGAGGGTTTGAGAAGAGACAGCGGACTAGGCAGACCAGTGGTGCTAGTGGAGTTGCTAGCTCAGGGCGAGGCCACATACACCCGAGTTATCCCTCATCTACACCGGTTACAGATATGGGACGATAGTGCTTCAACTGTGGTTGATATGGACATATACGACCAGAGTGCACAAGGTCGTCAGTGACTTGTTACACTTGTGGCAGACCAGGTCACAAAGTTGTCTTCTGTAGACAAGGAAGAGCTTCATCAAAGCAGGGTTCTTCTCCTGCTAGTGCAGCAGAAGGTGGGCAGAGGCCACCTCAGCAGCAAACACAGGGACAACAAAGAGTCCCAGATCGTCCTATTACTCAAGGATCTGCTTCTGCGTCGAGTAGAGGTAGAGGTCGTGGTGGGAGTACCACTGACACTAGAGGAGCACAGGGTAGAGCTTTTGTGCTGAGGATTGCAGAGGAACAAGTTGCACCGGCTGCTACATGTATCATTTTGATTCATGGTTTACCTGTTAGAGTTTTATTTGATACGGGAGCTACGCATTCATTTATATCTGATGCATGTGTTGAGCTTTTGAGTCTAGTTACGACTGAGGGGATACCCTTTAGTATAGGGTTATCCGATGGTAGTAGGGTCAGAGGTACCCGTGAAATACGTGATTGTCCCATTTGTGTGGGGACTCGTGTGTTACTTGTTGATTTCTTTGTCACGCCGTTAGTGCATGAAGTAGTCATTTTGGGTATGGATTGGATGGAAAGACATCATGAGGTTTTAGATGTAGGTAGGAGGACCGTGACACTCTCTACCGAGTTAGGTCAGATAGTGGTTTTCCGAGGTTGGGACCTTGGAAAGTCAGGCATCGTGCTCAGCGCGGTACGTGCAGCGAGGTTGATTGCACAGGGTTGTGAGGCCTTCTGGTGTTATGCCATGAATGAGGAGTAGAGTCCAACGTTAGAGGATATCCCAGTGGTCTGCGAGTTTACAGATGTATTTGTTGAGCCGTCCAGTTTGCCGCCTCAGAGGAGCGTTGACTTTGGCATTGATTTGGAGCCTGGTACAAGACCGATCTCGAAGGCCCCATATCGTATGACGCCTATCAAGATGTTGGAGCCGAAGAAGCAACTCGAGGAGTTGGCTGAGAAGGGTTTTATCCGCCCTATCGTATCCCCGTGGGTAGCACATGTCCTCTTCGTACGGAAGAAGGACGGATCGTTGAGACTATGTATTGATTACAGAGAGTTGAACAAGGTGACCATCAAGCACAAGTATCCATTGCTCTGTATTGACGACTTGCTAGATCAGCTTCAGGGAGCGATAGTGTTTTCTAGGATTGACCTGCGTTCAGGGTATCACTAGCTGAGGGTAAGAGAGCAGGATGTGCACAAGACGGCATTTCGGACCAGATATGGACACTACGAGTTTGTAGTGATGCCATTTGGGCTTACGAATGCCCCAACAGTTTCATGGAGTTGATGAACAGCATATTCATCGACTTCTTGGATCAGTTTGTGGTAGTCTTCATAGATGATATTCTGGTGTACTCTCGTAGTAGAGAGGAACATGCAGGATAGTGAGGACTGTGTTACAGGATTTAAGAGATAGAGAACTTTATGCTAAGTTCTCTAAGTGCGAGTTCTGGATGCCAGAGGTAGCATTCCTAGGTCATATTGTTTCCGCCGAGGGGATCAAGGTTAATCCGGCGAAGATCGAGTTAGTGGCAGCATGGACGACACCGACGAACGTCAAGGAAGTACGTAGCTTCCTTGTCCTAGCCGGTGATTACCGACGCTTTGTGGAGGGATTTTCTGTGATTGCCCGTCCACTTACGAGTTTGCTGAGGAAGACCACCAGGTTTGTATGGTCTGAGCAGTGTATGTAGAGTTTTGAGGAGCTGAAGAGACGTCTGACTTCCGCTCATATTTTAGCACATCTAGAGGGTACAGATGATTTTGTGGTTTACAGTGATGCATCCAAGCTAGGCTTGGGATGTGTGTTGATGCAGCGAGGCAGAGTGATTGCATATGCGTCTAGACAGCTGAAGACGTATGAGGAGAACTACTCGACACATGACCTGGAATTGGCAGCGGTAGTTCATGCATTGAAGATCTGGAGACATTACCTGTATGGTGCAACATGTTAGATCTTCACAGACCATAAGAGTCTTAAGTATATTTTCACGCAGCGGGGATTGAATAACCTCCAGCGTAGGTGGCTTGAGTTGATCAAGGACTTTGATCCGGAGATTCTGTATCATCCGGGGAAGGCGAACGTTGTCGCCGACGCCCTGAGCTGGAAGACGCCTAGAGAGAAGGCGATTGGAGACTGAAAATTCAGCCTCAGTTACAGAGAGATCTGGTTTGGCTAGAGTTGGACGTCCAGTTTCCTAATGAGGACACCTAGTTGAGTACCTTAGAGGATCTCCTTGATCTGTTGAGTGAGATCCCACAGAAGCAGGGAACCTGCCCGACATTGATGAGGATCCGAGAGAGGTTGTCCCGTGGTGAGGCACCACAGTTTCTTATAGGAGCACATGGAGTTATGAGACGCCGCGGTCGCGTTTGTGTACCCGCTGATGCGGATTTGCGACAAAGGATATTATAGGAGGCTCATTGTACGCCTTATTCAGTGCAACCAGGTACGAGTAAGATGACCAGGATGTGAGACGCTCATATTGTTGGGAGGGCTGAAGCCCGACGTGGACAGATTTGTGGCACAGTGTGTGACTTGTCAGCAGGTCAAGATCGAGCATTGTAGACCTGGAGGTGAGCTCCATCCACTTCCTATACCACAAAGGAAGTGGGAGGACGTCACCATGGATTTTGTGACTGGTTTGAGACCGAGTAGGAGCTTTGCTGTCATCTGGGTTGTAGTTGACAGATTGACGAAGATGGCATGTTTTATCCCTATTCGGGAAACGTGGCCATTGAGCAGATTGGCTGAGGAGTACACTAGACAGATAATGAGACACCATGGTGTACCGATGACGATCGTCTCAGACAGAGATGGATGATTTACCTCGAGGTTTTGGCAGCAGATTAAGATTGCCCTGGGAACAAGTTTGCACTTCACGACTACATTCCATCCTCAAACAGATGGTCACTCAAAGAGGACCATTCAAACATTGGAGGATATGCTACGAGCTTGTGTGTTGTACTGGGTACAAGTGTGGACAGATCACCTCCCACTAGTTGAGTTCTCGTACAACAACAGCTGACATGCATCGATTGGGATGGCCCCATATGAGGCATTATATGGACAGAGATGTCGTACACCGTTATACTGGAGGAGCCTAGCAGTGTTAGTGGTTTGACACCTGATCAGGTTCACGATGATGTTGCTCGTGTAGCATTGATTAGAGAGAGGATGCTGACTGCACAGAGTCGTCAAAAGTCAAATGCAGATAAGAGACGTAAACCCCTAGAGTTCAGAGTAGGAGCTCATGTGTGGCTGAGAGTGTCTCCGACACGAGGTGTTAGACGTTTTGGCATTAAGGGGATGTTGAGCCCCCGATATGTCGGACCGTTCGAGATTCTGGATCGAGTTGGGAGCGCAACATACAGATTAGCTTTGCCTCCAAGATTAGAGGGTGTTCACCCTGTGTTTTACATGTCTCAGCTGAGGGAGTACATACCAGATCCGAGACACATTGTGAGTTATGATGATTTGGTGGTCGAGCCAGACCACACTTTTGTTGAGCACCCGATTGCAGTTATAGAACGAGGTATAAGACGCCTGCGTTCGAAAGACATTCCGATGTTGAGGATAAAGTGGTCGAGACGAGGACCTGATGAGGCTACCTAGGAGACTGAGGATAGTATCCAGAGTTCTACGCCGAGATGGATGTACCTGTAGGATCGAGGATTAGATTTTAGTGCTATCTTGGTGAGTGTTGTGATTATGTGTTTATGTGCTATGATGTGTTTATTTTCGTGCTAGTTATGATGTGATATATGATCTTATTAGATCTTGATGTGCTAGCACGATTGATGATTATAGCTGGAAATGGTTCTTTCCTCCATGCTATTGAGATACGATTAGGGTTTAGCTGGAGATGGTTATTCCTCCATGCTATTCTTGGTGGACATAGTTTCGCTGGAGATGTTTTTCCTCTATGCCCTTGTGATGTGATGATAGTTTGGCTAGAGATGGTTATCCTCTACGCCTTGGATAGTATAGTGATCTTGTTACTGGAGATGATGAATTCCTCCATGCTTGTGTTTGAGGTTATAGAGTGATAAAGGTTGATACCTTATGAGCGGAGATGTGATTTCTCCGATAGAGAGAGTTCTACCTCGGCATATGGGTCCGAGAGGATTTGGGATTGCACAAGTTTCGTCTGTTTTTAGGGGGGGGTGAGATGTAAGAGCCTTAATCTCTAGTGCTGAGCTAGGACCTAGTTGCCCCGGCGGGTCTTTTGCGCCACCCCAACGGGTGTCCTGTGTTCCGCCCCTGCGGCTCAAGGAGTCCGCCCCTGCGGTTTCTTGCGGCTGCAGCCGGCTTTGTTGACTCTTGACCATGCTTTACTCTTTCTTTCCCTATATTTGCTTCATTTGCTTCAAGATGAAGGGTTTATTTCATCTTCTCCAGCTGCCTCACGTTTTTCTTCCTCCTTCCTTGTCCTTTGATCTCTTCTTGAGTTTCTCCTTGAGTTTTGGCAAGAAAGTTGTGTGGCATTGATGATGATGATGATGTTGTGTGTTGGTGCAGAGCTGGAGGGCCTGCTGAGGGTGTTGTGTTGATCTTTTCCTTGGCTTAGGATCAAAGAAGTGGTGAGTATCTTCTTCTTCCTTCTTCTTCCTTTCTTTCTTTCTTCCTTTCCTCCCTTAGCTTAGGATTGGATCTCCTAGGCATATATGTTGATGTTTGTATGTATATATATATGTGTGTATGAATTGGATTGTTGGACGTTAAAGACGTGAAATCATCGAGGGAAGAGTTGTAGAGAAGTCGGGGATCAGATAATACACTGTCCCCGCACCCGCGTAAAACAACCGCCGCCCCTGTGTACACGGTCACTGCCCCTGCGTGAGAGTGCCGCCACACCTGCGCCTCCCGTTGCTTCGCCTTGCGTTCTTCCTGTCACGTAGGTGCGTCTTGTACATGATCTACCTAGAGTGGTATTGATCCTTTCCTTTCATTTCCTATTATGAGCGGGTTAGTAGCATGTTAGGTGTGTGTACGAGGATAGGATGAGGATGATCATGATATCAATATGTGCCGGTTATGGCTTTGAGGTTTGGTAACTTATAGGTTGGATATGATCCTTATGAATCCCTTGGGTCTAGGTGTGACCCCTTTGATTGATAGGAGATGTGATATCTCTTTATGCCTTGTTATTAGGCAGTGATGTTCTCCGGATAGGAGCTGATCGTGATTGCGTATATTCTGAGGTTGAGGTAAGTCCGTAGGACTTACTTAGCTACCATCCTTATGTTGGATGTGTTGCATGAGTGGTGTGTGTTATATGCTTTATAGCATGCGATGTTGATTATTACCGACCTATGGTTTAGTGACCGGCCATTGTAGTGGCCGTGACAACCTGCCTTTTCGTCCCGCTGGGAGTCTGGGAGGTTCTCTGCGGTTAGGCCAGATTTGGTACAAGGGACGGGCACTTACCACTCCCATAGGGTATACGGGAAGGTGTTACTAGGTACCACTCCTGCTGACAATAGCACCTTGAGGCGAGAGTTATATATTTCTCGTGTCACATATATTCATATACATCTATATATACGATTTGAGTGTTGGATTATATAAAGATAAATAACCGGGTAAATGTGTGACAACATGATTATGTGTTTATGATTCTCTGAATTGTGTCTGTGCTTATGCATTATCTTATATATGAATGGTTATCTAACGGTTTTATACCGTGTTGTAGATGCTTTGCAGGTTATGAGAACTGCAGAGTGATCCAGATGGGGTGATCCGTCGAGGGCTCCGTGCACTAGGTTTTGCAAGGGATATGGGGTGATTTTATGATGTATGGATATATGTTTGGTTTGTACTCAACGGTACTTTTGTATACCTTTTGATATGTATATATTACAGCTTGATGTTTGGTTTTAATCTATCTGTGCCTTGTTGTAAGATCCAGTGAACTTGTTGTCAGGCTAGGGTCAGGATCCATTGTGCGATCCTAGCCCCGGTAGTGCCCCGAGTCCCGTGGATTCGGTGTGTTACAAATCATTGGTGCAACTATTTTGAAATTGTCTCGAGGTATGATCGGTTTGAAGTGTACAAGTGATTCTTCAAGAAATGGTCTTGATTGAGTATTGAGAGGCGATGTAAAAGTTATAGGATACATGTCTCGTTAGTAGAAGCAGTGTGAAACAAAGTATTTTCTTCATTACTTAGAACTTGCACCAAGAATTGAGGAAACGTAACATCAAAGTTTGGTTTGACAAGAACCAAAGCCAACGATGTAAATTGGAAGTTGGATCTTCTTTATTAGAGACAAGCAAAGAAAAAAAATAATGGAAATGTTGTAGTGAGAAAGACCCGAGAAGGAAGTTGAGTTTCCGATACATCGGACCTTTTTGAGATCTTAACGCAAGTTGGGAAAGTGTTTTACCGGCTGGCATGGCGGCCTCCTAGGACGGTCAAGGAGATGCGCAGTTTCTTGGGCTTAGCGGGATACTCCGTGATTGCACGACCTCTCACTTCCTTGCTGAGGAAGTCTACTAGGTTCGTCTAGTCCGAGCCTTGTCAGCACAGCTTCGAGGAGCTAAAGAGGAGGTTGACCTCCGCTCCCGTGTTAGCTCAGCCTGAGGGCGTAGAGAATTTTGTATTGTATAGTGACGCCTCCAAGCTAGGGTTGGGGTGCGTTTTGATGCAGAGAGGTAGGGTTATTGCGTACGCTTCTCGGCAGTTGAAGTCGTACGAGGAGATTTACCCTACCCATTATCTTGAGCTAGCAGCAGTGATTCATGTCTTGAAGATCTGGCGACATTACTTGTACGGGGCCACGTGCCATATATTCACACACCATAAGAGTCTGAAGTATATATTCACTCAGCGGGAGTTGAATAACCGCTAGAGGAGATGGTTGGAGCTGATTAAGAACTTTGACTTAGAGATTTTGTACCATCCGGGGAAGGCGAACGTAGTCGCCGATGCTTTGAGTAGGAGGACACCTCGAGAGGAGGCTATAGCTCGGCTTACGGTTCATCCACAATTGCAGAGGGATATGATATAGGTGGAGTTGGATATCCGGTTCCCGGATACGGACTGTTGTTTGTCCGAGATAAAGGTATTACCGGACCTGTCCGGAGAGATCCGGCAGAAGCAGGAGGGATGTCCCATTTTGATGAGGATCCGGGACAGGATGTCTTGAGGAGAGGCACCACAGTGTATCACAAGGGGAGACGGGCTATTGAGACGCTAGGGACGTATTTGTGTACCGTCGGACCAGGAGTTGAGAGAACGGATTTTGCATGAGGCACATTCCACACCTTACTCGGTGCACCAAGGCACGAGTAAGATGTACCGGTATATTATGAGATTTTATTGGTGGGGCGGGCTCAAGCCCGATGTATCTAGATATGTGGCCCGATGCGCGACGTGCCAACATGTCAAGATCGAGCACTAGAGACACGGAGGAGAGCTTCACCCACTGCCCGTGACGCAGTGGAAGTGGGAGGACATATCCATGGATTTCGTTACCGGTCTGAGACCGAGTAGGAGCTTCAACGCGATATGGGTAGTAGTAGATCGGTTGAAGAAGACCGCGCGTTTCATACCTATACGGGAAACGTGGCCGGTGAGTCGTTTGGCCGAGGAGTTTACCCGTCAGATAGTGAGATTACATGGAGTACCGAGGACCATCATCTCGGACAGGGACGGGCATTTTACCTTGAGGTTCTGGCAGCAGGTACATGCCGCCCTAGGTTCGAGTCTTCGTTTCACCACCGCATACCATCCACAGACCGACGGCCAGTCTGAGCGGAGTATTCTGACTTTAGTCGATATGTTACGAGCATGTGCACTAGATTGGGGTCAGGTTTGGCCAAACCATCTCCCGTTGGTCGAGTTTCAATATAATAACAACTGGCACGCGTCGATTGGGATGGCACCGTATGAGGCATTGTATGGACGGAGATGCCGTACTCCCTTATGTTGGGACAAGCCGGGGAGTTCTAGCGTTGTAGCTCCAGATCAGGTACAAGACGACTTGGCTAGCGTTGCTTTGATCCGAGAGAGGATGTTGGCCGCGCAGAGCCGTCAGAGGTCGTATGCGGATAAGATGCGTAGACCTCTCGAGTTCAAGGTAGGAGCTCAGATGTGGTTGAGGGTATCACCGACGCGGGGCGTTAGGCGATTCGGCATTAAGGGGAAGTTAAGCCCCCGATATGTTGGTCCATTCGAAATCTTGGAGAGAGTCGGTGAGGTGGCATACCGGTTAGCAATGTCACCGCGGTTGGAGGGTATACATCCGGTATTTCATGTCTCTCAGCTGAGAGATTACATACACGACCCGAGGCACATCATTAGCCACGAGGACCTAGTGGTCGAGCCGGACCATACTTTTGTAGAGCATTCGATAGCGGTTTTAGAGCGGAGTATGAGGCGCCTTCGATCGAAGGAGTTACCGATGCTGAGAGTGCAGTGGTCGAGGTGAGGAGCCGCTGAGGCTACATGGGAGATAGAGGATAGTATCCGGAGGAACTATCCCGAGTTTTACGCATCTTTAGCGACATCAATATGACCGTCGGGTTATTCCCGAGATCTTCCCTTGTTTGTGCTATGTGTTTATGTCATGACGTGTTATGTGAGTTCGTATGAGTATATGTGTACCTTGCGAGGTCTTGATGTTATTTTATACGTAGACTTGGATTAGAGCCAATAGTTGATGTTTCATGAGTTTCACGTGGTTACGAGACGTGTTTGACCGAGAGTGCTGCGTTTAGCAACTTTCGGAACGAAACTTGTTTTTAGGGGGCTTAGTTGTAACATCCGAAGTTTCTATTCCGGACATAGAGCGTTTTGTAGACTTTTCCGCGTTAGCGGCTCAGTTTTCCCGCAGGCAAGGGGTGTTGAGTGCCGGGATTTATTCCCAAAATACCGCGCCAACCCTTCGTTTTTCCTTTTTGCTTTCCGACCCCTCGTTCCTAGATGAGGTGAGAAGAGGTCAGCTGATCCCTTGATCCCCTCTCCCTTTTTGCAGCCTTGTGATATCTCCTCTCTCTCTTCTCTTTTCACTTCACGTTCATCATCTTCCCTCTTCCTCTCTTCTCTCTCTTTTCTCTTATTCCATCTTTGGAGATCTTGCATGTGTGGACAGTAGTGGAGGAGAATCAGATCCGGTTTGGTAAGCTCATTCTTCTCCCTCCCTTCTCTTCTTTGCTGTTTAACTCTTTCTTCTTCCCTCCTTCACCCATGATCATGGATGAAGCTCTTGAGAAGCTTTTTCCTCAAATCCTTGCATGTGCTTGTTCTTAGCTCGATTAGGCCGTGGAGAGGAGTCTAGGATCAGAGGTTGGTGTTTGGAGAGACCTAGCAAGAAGAGGAGGACATTGGAGCCAAGGATCCACAGTCGAAGACGAAGAAGACGACATTCTACTGCTCAACCGCGGGGACGGATCATCAAAGGCGCGGAGGCCGATCAAGGCCACCGCAGGGGCGAATCAAGCCACCGCAGGTACGGCACCAAGGCGTAGGGGTGGCGCCAGGAAACCGCAAGGGCGGCACTAGAGCGCAGGGGCGGCGTCAGGTCCGCTGGGGCGGCAACCGGGTTCCGCAGGGGCACCAACTTCACTCCGCGGCTGCGTTTCTTCGACAGTAGGTTCCACTTTACCCTTCCTCTTCATTCTTTCCTTAGTTATGTAGGTGTATCTTGTTAGTAGAATGCCTAGTATGGATCTAGAGTAGCTTGAGAATGCCACCTAGTGGTTGAGAACATAGGAGCCCTTAAGGCTCGATGTACTTGATGGTTACGAGTGTGTTGAGCTTGATGGACCTTCTAGGCTAGCTTGTTCCTTCTTGGCGGAGGTTTAAGATCATGTGTGGTGAGTACCTTGGACCCTAGGATGCATTCCTAGCTTTAGGGTTAGGTGATCTTGCTTAGATCACTAGAGTGAAGTCTAAGACTTCTTGAGCGTGAGCATGTGTTGATATGTATGTCTTCTTGTGAGTAGGTTGTGGGCTTTCCCCTAAGGAAGCGAGAGTGTGTGAGTTGAGTGTGGTGACGAGGTAAGTCTCCGGACTTACTTAGCTCGTATTTTACGTATTAGAATCGATGTATGTTGGTGGTGGTGTGTGTGTGTTATTATTTATGATATAAACAACTAAACCGGTATTAGGACCACCGACTTTATGTTATTTTGGCACAAGTGTATGATAACGGGCGGGGACATCATCTACCTAGCTCTTGCGAGAGTCTAGGAGGTTCTCGACGACTAGCTTGTGCGGGTAGACGGTCGGATGCATCAGTACCATTCCTTGCCGGTAAGTAGGGACCGAGGTGAGACCACGGTGGTTCTCGTGTCACAAACCGAAGTTGAATTAGAACGGGATACGACTTAATAATAAAAAGATAATAAACCGGACTTGTGTGTTTTGAAGTACGTATGTGTTATGTTGATGTATGTGTGTATGTGCCTTCACCTTGTGTAGATGCCTTGCGGGTTAGGGACGCCGCCGAGTGAGGTGGATGTGTGGAATGCCCGGGTCTCCGTACATTATAAGACGGGGACGTTTTTGGGGTTATGTCTTTGTATTGTTGGATTGTGGATTATGTTGTACGGTGTAGGTTTTTTTATCGGAGTTGTGTCGTTTTGAGGACTCGGCTGAGCTCCCCCACCTTCTATCTTTACATTTCAGTTTCTCGCATACATTATAAATGGTTTGAGTTTTGCCTTTATTTGTGCCTTGTTGGAAAGGTCCGGTGAAATTGTTGTCAGGCTAACTGTCAGGACCCATTGTGAGGTCTCGCCCGTAGCATCCCGAGTCCCGCGTATTCGGGGTGTTACAATCCTAATACTATTTGGAAATAGGAGGAGTAGCCCACCGACCTTATATACTCGGCACAGAATGTCTCAATCTTTAGATGTGAGAACTTATTATCTCTAACAATGTAATATACACAATATTCACTAAATTTCAAAAATAAACCATCTAAAATCAAACGTATTCATCCAAACTTTATGAAACAATCAAATAAATTAAAAAACAATTAAATTCGCTTCTTGGGCTTCCATCTTAAAAATGTCACATATAATCACTTTAAATTTCCAGTTTTAAATTACATAATTATTTTTAAATGTAAATATCCAAAATACAATCTCGATGAACGTTTAGTTTATTTAACAAATAGTTTCAATTATATTTGCCTTTAAAAAATTATGTAACAAGATTAAATACTTTTTCAAATATAATAAACTTTATTTCGTTAATTGAGAAATGTTTATCCTATCGTCATAGTTAATAGATTAACATATGGACAATTAAAACTAAATAGATATGCCAAAAACACAAACGATTTAGGAAGACGTTCTTGAGGACAAAATTGTTTCTTTCGCTTTGTATACATCGTTTCTCCTTATCGAGTTAATTTTAGACATTGGTACTGCGGTGTCTTGAAATTAGTGATATACAACACCAAGTTGAAATCAAAAGAAACCGTAAAAACAATGTCTACAACTAACTGAACAAGAAAAGAAAAGTATCAATATTATTTGTGAAAGGTTTAGAACAAAGTATGTGTTACACCCCCAAAACAAGATAGGCGTCACAGCGCCAGGAGCCCCGGACAAGGACTCTCTCAGGCTAAGATAACGTATATAATTGTATATATATTATGATATCTAGAGGAGAATGATCTTGGAGTCTATGAGGAATGCATGATATTATTTTTGAGTTATGGGTATAGTATGATTTCAGGAGCCGGTCTAAGAAGCCTTGTGATTACATGATAATTGATTGGGATTAGTTAAAGAGGTGTTATCAAAATATTTTAGAAAAGGAACCGGTATTGTGGATTTGAGATGACTTGGTCTTTGACCTAATCGGCTTTTCTCATTTATATATGTGAGATGATTTGGTCTATGACCAGAGCGGGCAATTGCCCTTGTTTTTCTTATGTGGCCTATGACCATGACGACATTGTTGTTGGTGATACCGTTTTCATGATTCTTTTTCACTCCTCGGTTAGGGCGGACCAAGATTACCAGTAGTATGCGGTTTGAGCTGGCCGATGGTTGTGCCCGACCTTAGTGGATGGCGAGGATTCACCTGATCCGTGTTTACTATGTCCATCCCATGGTAGGGTTTAGGAGGTACCTTCGGGTTTAAGAATAGGCTTGAACTTTAGTTGATTTAGCAATTAACAAATGTATTTTGAAAACAGTTTTGAAATAAAGAATGCTGGAGCAATGTTTTGATATTATGATTTGGATTATTCTTGTTAAGATTTGCTGAAGGGGCAAGGATATACCTTGTTACCCATCTCGGTTAATTGACCTTTGGATGTGTTATACCGGTTAAGTTGGATTATAAGTTATTGAGTTGGATTAGAAGTAGTTGACATAGTTGTGAGATGTTGAGTTGAATTATGAGATGTTGAGTATTTGACAAAGTTTGTAATATGATGAGTTGGAATATGAGTAGGTGACATAGTTTATGAAATAATGAATTGGATTGCGACTAGTTGACATAGTTTATGAAATATTGTGTTGGATTATGAGTAGTCGACATAGTTTATGAGTTGTTGATTTGGATTAACGAGTATTGAGATTATATTGAGGGGAATTATTTTGAAATGTTTTATGAGTATTCTTTTGAGATATGTTAGCGGTTTAAAACCTTTCAAGTTGACTTGAGATTTCATGACATGTTTAAAATCATCTTTTCTTATGACATTATAGATGCATTGTAACACCCCGAATCCGCGGGACTCGGGATGCTACGAGCGAGACCTCACAATGGGTCCCGACCCTTAGCCTGGCAACAATTTCACCGGACCTTTCCAACAAGGCACAAATGAAGGCAGAACTCAAACCGTTTATAATGTATGCGAGAAACTGAAATGTAAAGATACAAGGTGGGAACTCAGCCGAGTCCTCAAAACGACACAACTCCGATAAGAAAATATAAACAGTACAACATAATCCACAATCTAACAATACAAAGACATAACCCCAAAAACGTCCCCGTCCTATAATGTATGGAGACCCCGGTTGTCCACTCCTCGACGTCACTCGGCGGCGTCCCTAACCTGCAAGGCATCTACAGAAATGGTTTAAAACCGTAAGATCGTATTCGAAGCATTAGAAACTAGGTGAAGGCACATACACACATACGTACTCCAAAAGACACAAGTCCGGTTTATTATCTTTTTATTATTAAGTCGTATCCCGTTTTAATTCAACTTAGGTTTGTGACACGAGAACCACCGTGGTCTCGCCTCGGTCCCTACTTACCAGCAAGGAATGGTACTGCTGCATCCGACCGTCTACCCGCACGGGCTAGTCGCCGAGAACCTCCCATACTCTCGCAAGAGCTAGGCAAATGATGTCACCGCCCGTTATCATACACTTGGGCCAAAATAATATAAATTCGGTGGTCCTATTACCGGTTTAGTTGTTTATAACATAAACAATAACACACACACCACCAACACACATCGATGCTAATACGTAAAATACGAGCTAAGTAAGTCCGGAGACTTACCTCGTCACCCCACTCAACTAATCAAGATCACCTAACCCTCAAGCTAGGAATACATCCTAGGGACCAAGGTACTCACCACACTCTCAGCACATAAAAGCAACTCACAATAGCTTATAACCTCACATGATCTTAAACTTCAGCTACGAAGGAACAAACTAGCCTAGAAGGTCCATCATGCTCAACACACTCGTAACCATCAACTACAACGAGCCTTAAGGGCTCCTAGGTTCTCAACCACTAGGTGGCATTCTTGACTACCCTAGATCCATCCTAGGGATGCCACTACCAAGATACAACTACATAACTAAGGAAGGAACGAAGAGGAAGGGAGAGGAGAAGCCTACTGTTGAAGAAAACGCAGCCGCGGAGTCAAGCTGGCGCCCTTGCGGAACCCAGTCGCCGCCGCTGCGGACTCCTGGCGCCGCCCTTGTGCCCTGGTGCCGCCCCTGCGGTGGCTTTAGCCGCCCCTACGGTGGCCTTGATCCTCCCCCGCGCCTCTGATGATCTGCCCTCGCGGTTTGAGCAGTAGAACGTCGTCTTCGACTGTGGATCCTTGGCTCCAATGTCCTCCTCTTCTTGTTGGGTCTTTTCCAAACACCAACCTCTGATCTTAGACTCCACTCCACGGCCTAATCGAGCTAAGAACACATACATGCAAGGATTCAAGGGAAAAGCTTCCTCAAGAGCTTCATTCATGGCAATGGATGAACGAGAGGGAAAGAAAGAGATAAGCAGCAATGAAGAGAAGGGAGGGAGAGGAATAAGCTTACCAAACCGGATCTGATTCTCCTCCACTGTAGTCCAAAAATCCAAGAGCTCCAAAGGTGGAAGAAGTAAAAAGAGAGAGAAGAGAGGAAGAGAGGACACAAAAGAACGTGAAATAAAAAGAGAAGAGAGAGAGAGGGGATGTCACAAGGCTGAAAAAGGGAGAGGGAATCAAGGGGTCAGTTGACCTCTTGTCACCTCAGCTAGGAACGAGGGGTCGGCAAGCAAAAAGGGAAAAACGAAGGGTTGGAGCGGGATTTTGGGAATAAATCCCGGCACTCAACACCTCGTGTCTGCGGGAAAATTGAGCCGCTAACGCGGGCAGGTCGATAAAACGCTCTCGGGCCGGAATAGAAATTCCGGATGCTACATGCATGTTGTATATTCATATCTCTTGAGTATTTGAGCCATGATGATTTTTAATTAATCTAAGTATTGATAATTTTAAAGCATGAATCATTGACATGAGTAATGAATAATTGATATGATCTTTTGAGATTGATGAAGATTAAGTTGCATGATGTTATTTCAATTCCTTGAGTAATTCTAAGATCATGTCATGTCATGTATGCTTATTCTCATATCTTGATTATATATATTACCCTGCTTATGTATTGGCTTAGTCTATTTGGAAGACTAACCCACCACGGTGGGGCTGGTTATATCTTTGACATGATCAGGTACACGAACAGTTCAGGAGCATGGAGGTCGGGAACCCTAATGAGAGTTGTGTCGGTTTTGTGGGATGGTCATGTTTCGTTAGGACTTGTTTCTAAACTTGTTTTCCGTCCTTTGGGTCGGATTGATTTTAAGTCCGGGTTGTTGGTTATTACGTTATTTACTTTGTGGGTTTGGACCCGTTTGTGGTTGACGTCATGGGACGTCTCTCGCTTTCATTTGATCTTACTTCCTTGGGCAAGTTATGCCTTGCTAGTGTGTATTTCATTATTATCCTTATCACCAAATACGTTATCTCAGCCCGAGGGAGTCCTTGTCCGGGGCTTCTGGTGTAACGCCCGGAATTTTATTCCGGACTTAGAGCGGCTTGTAGATCTTCCAGTAGGCCGAGATACCGAGTGCCTGGATTTATTCCTAAGAAAATCCCGAGCCGACTCGTCGTTTTTTCCCTTTTTTTAGCGTTCCGACCCTTCGTTCCGGGTTAAAGTGACAAGGGGTCATTTCGGACCCCTCGGTCCATGGTGAGGGACAAGAGGTCAGCTGACCCCTTGATCTCCACACCCCTTTTCAACCTTGTCTCTTATCCCTCTCTCCTCTCCCTCTTTCACGTCACTTTTCCTCCACTCTCCTTCTCTTCTCTTCTCTTCTCTTTGCTTTTTCTCCATTGTGATTGAATCTCTTGCAACTCTTGGACTGTTGACAGCTTGGAGAGGTTCCAGATTTGTTATGGTAAGCTCCTTCCTCTCCCTTTCCCCTCTTCTTTGTTGTTTTCCCAATTCTTCTTCCCTCCTTCATCCATGGCCATGGATGAAGATCTTGAGGAGTTTTTGCTCAACTCTTTGCATGCATAGGTTCTTAGCTCGATTAGGTCGTGGAGAGGAGCCTAAGACCAGTGGTGGGTGTTTGGAGAAGATCCAACAAGAAAAGAAGGACTTTGGAGCCAAGGATCCACGATCGAAAACGAAGAAGACGACGTTCTGCACAGAACCCGCGGGGCGGACCTTCACGACCGCGGGAGCGGCCAGCCGTAGGGGCGGCTCAGCACGGCCGCGGGTGCGGCTCGGCACGGCCGCAGGGGCGGCGCCAGACACCCGACTCCATGGCAGCACAAAGGCGCAGGGGCGGCTCCTGGTTCTGCGGGGCGGCTTCTGTGTTCCGCAGGGGGCGCCAGCTTGACTCCGCGGCTGCGGTTTCTTCAAACAGTAGGCTTCTCCTCTCCCTTCCTTCTCGTTCCTTCCTTAGTATTGTTGTTGAATCATGATAGTAGCATGCCTAGGATGGATCTAGAGTAGCTTGAGATGCCACTTAGTTGTTGTGAACCTAGGAGCCCCTAAGGCTCGATGTAATTGATGCATATGAGCATGTGTGCATGATGGACCTTCTAGGCTAGCTTGTACCTCCTTGGTTGAGGATTAATATCTTGTGAGGTTATAAACTATTGTGAGCTGCTTTCATGTGTGGAGAGTGTGGTGAGTACTTTGGACCTAGGATGCATTCCTAGCTTGAGGGTTAGGTGATCTTGCTTAGATCACTAGAGTAAAGTCTAAGACTTCTTGAGAGTGAGTATGTATTGATATGCATATCTCTTGTGAGCAGGTTGTGGGCTTCCTCATTAAGGAAGCAAGAGTGTGGTGACTTGAGATTGGTGACGAGGTAAGTCTCCGGACTTACTTAGCTCGTATTTTACGTATTAACATTGATGTGTGTTGGTGGTGTGTGCTTGTATTATTGTTTATGTTATAAACAACTAAACCGGTAAATAGGACCACCGACCTTATATATTTTTGGCCCAAGTGTATGATAACGGGCGGTGATATTTTGCCTAGCTCTGCGTGAAGTTGAGGAGGATCTCGGCGACTAGACCGGCGGGTTAGATGGTCGGATGCATCCGTACCATTCTTTACCGGTACAAGGGGACCAAGGCGAGACCACGGTGGTTCTCGTGTCACAAACCGAAGTTGAATTAGAACGGGACATGACTCAATAATAAAAAGATAATAAACCGGACTTGTGTGCTTTATGTTATGTGATATGTATGTGTTTGTGCCTTCGCCTCTTTTCTAATGCTTCGAATATGAGCTAACGGTTTTAAACCGTGGTTGTAGATGCCTTGTAGGTTAGGGACGCCGCCGAGTGAGGTGGAGGAGTGGACAGCCGGGGTCTCCGTACATTATCGGACGGGGACGTTTTTGGGTTGTGTTACGTTTTGGGTTGTGTGTTCGTATCTTTCGTTATGGTTTTATGTTGCACGATTTAGACTTTCGTATCGGGGATTATGTTGTTGAGGACTCAGTTGAGTTTCCACTTTGTAGTCTTTACATTTCGGTTTTCACATACATTAAAAACGTTTTGAGTTTTGCCTTTATTTGTGCCTTGTTGGAAAGGTCCGGTGAAATTGTTGTCAAGCTAAGGGTCGGGACCAATTGTGAGGTCTCGCCCGTAGCATCCCGAGTCCCACGGATTTGGGGTGTTACAAAAAGTGGTATCGGAGCCCTAGGTTGACAACAATGGCACTCACAATCTTTCTAAAGGCCGAATGAGGAATAAACAGAACCCACACGGGTTCTGACTTTTCGTTTTCAAAATCATGTGCATGAGTCGGGTTTGGTTTAGAATGTACGGGACCACCACTCCTTCCGCAAACCTCGACGACATAGATCTCTGGATTAGATGTATTTATATATTAGTACTTAGTCATATATATAAATATATGGCCTTAGGATGTTTGTGGATTTGTATGTACCTAGCTACGTATGTGGCCTTAGGATGTTTGGGCTTGTATGCCTAGGATGTATTTTGTGATTATGCTTACTTTACGCTTTTAGAAGTTTTATCATACGAGATCATAATAGTACCTACATATTTATACTTAAGTAAACATCATACGCTATTAGATAGCACGTACGAGAGCTACCCCTTACGTAGGACCCGCCAAGGGTAGACCCCCTCTTTCTCCTACCGTCCCGAGAGGGCGGTGACGTGTAGAAAGACCTCTAGGCGCGAGAGGTCGGGGACGTATCCCCATTACAGACCCGCCTGTTGTGGGTGCACCAGCAGTCGAGGTCCCCGTAGAGGACGTCGCAGAGAGCATTGTTCCCGAGGCTAGGGATAGGACCGTTGTGAGATCCTGGGCGCAAGGTTCTCCATCTGTCTAGACCGAGGAAGCGTCCGTTGGAGCTACCATGTTTAGGGACTATGTACGACGAGTTGAGGAGGCGTTTAGGACTGGAGCACCACCTCTCGTCCCACCGGCACCTGCACCTGCATCTGCGGGGTCAGTTGAGGTCTCGTAGAGGGTGACTCAGATTCGGGCTACACCAGAGGTAGTTGCACCGGCACTAGTTGCACCCGAGCCGGTTATGGAGGTTGTTAGGACGAGAGACGAGCTGAGGTCTCCGAGACCTAATTCATGGCTGAAGGCTTTCCACCAGCAGCATGTACCCTACATCGACGGGAGAGTAGGGTTAGAGGTCGAGCACTGGGTTGGGCATGTGGGTTCAGCTTTAGAGGTGATCCGTTGCCCAGAGGAGAGACAGGTTGAGATGGTCCAGTCCTTATTTAGAGAGCAAGCCCAGTATTGGTGGAGGACGGTTAGAGGAGGGGTGACCAGGATGGATCAGCTACTGAGACTTGTTAGGGAGACCTTTTGTCCGGATTCACGGAGGAGAGACAGAGTCTAGGACTTCGTGGAGGCAGGAGTCGAGGACGTCCTAGTCATTGAGACGATTAGGCAATTTCAGACGGAGTTAGCCTTGTTGGGACCCGCCGCACCTCCAGCGGACCAGCATGTATATCTTTTTCCAGGAGACTGAGGGAGTCTACCCGAGCTTACCTTGCGGGATTTCGTTGTGACTCACTGGCGGAGTACCAGGACCGAGCTTCGGCTTATGAGAGAGACCGCCTTGGGTATAGGAGGGCAGCCTAGTCCAGAGGACTAGACAAGAGACAGAGGACAGTACTAGCTAGTTCAAGGGCCGGAGTAGTGGGTCAGGGATGTGGCCAGACTCCGGGACGTTCCGGTCCTCAAACATCGAGGCAGGCAGTAGACAGGGGACGTCAGTGCTACAGTTGTGGAGATTTTGGACACATAAGGAATGCATGTAAGAAGCCGCCCGTGGCTTGTTTCACTTGTGGTCAGGTGGGTCACCGAGCCGTTTTTGCCGTCAGGGCAAGTCACAGTCGCAGTAGGGTTCCTCGCACGCTGGCATGGCAGGGGGCAGTCAAAGGCCGCCACAGTATCAGTTACAGGGCTCTCAGCAGAAGAGTCAGGGTCAGGTTCAGGCCCGTACTCAGGGATCAGCTCAAGGACAAGGCCGAGGTAGAGGTTGTGATGGAGGTACCCATGAGACCGGAGGCACACAGGCCAGGGTATTTGAGCTAAGGAGTACCGTTGATCCTCCGGCGCCGGCAGCCCCATGTACCATTCAGATTCACGGATTTTCGGTCCGAGTTTTATTTAATACGGTTGCTACGCGCTCTTTTATATCTGATGATTGTGTAGCTAGGTTGTCCTTAGCTACGGTAGAGGGGAGACCTCTATTATAAGGTTACCCGATGGAGGTAGGGTTAGGGGTACCCGAGAGGTACACGGTTGTCCCATTCGTTTGGGAAACAAAGAATTGTTAGCAGACTTCTTTGTCATGCACTTAGTGCATGAAGAAGTCATCCTTGGGATGGAATGAGTGGACCGCCATCGAGCCGTTTAGACATCAACCGGAGGACCGTGATGATTTCCAGGGAGACGGGGCACGAGGTGATTTTCCGAGGTTGGGACCTCGGGACGGCCGGTACAGTCATTAGCGCGGTCCGAGCTGCTAGACTTATCGGGCAGGGATGCGAGGCCTTCTGGTGCTATGCCATGAAGGAGGAGTCGGGACCATCACTGAAGGAGATCCTTGTGGCATGCGAGTTCGAGGACGTTTTCGAGGAGCCACCCGGGCTACCACCGCAGAGGAGCGTTGATTTTGCTATTGAGTTGGAGCTCGGCACGAGGCCGACCTCCTAGGCTCCATACCGCATGGCGCCGATCGAGATGCTGGAGTTGAAGAAGCAGCTCGAGGAGTTAGCCTAGAGGGGTTTCATACGTCTGAGCGTTTCCCCTGGGGTGCACCGGTCCTCTTTGTCTGGAAGACGGACGGATCTTGGAGGCTATGCTTTGATTTCCGGGAGTTGAACAAAGTCACCATCAAGAACAAGTACCCCCCTACCACGTATAGATGATCTACTCGACCGGTTGCAAGGGTCGGTGGTCTCTTCTAAAATCGAGTTAAGGTTTGATTGTCACCAATTGAGAAGTCGAGACTGGGGTAGTGCAAACATGGCATTCTGGACAAACCATGGTCACTACGAGTGGTAGTGATTCCATATGGGCTTACTAATGCCCGAATAGGACATTCTGGTCTACTCTCGAAGAAGAGAGAAGTTGTATGACCAGTTTTCTCGGGATGACAACCCCCGAAGGATGGGAAAGAAGTTGCTAGTTTCTTGGATGGGCTGATCATTACCGGATTGTGGAGAGATTCTCCAAGTAACACCATATATGGCTAACCTACTCCGGATGACGATAAAGTATTGAGTGGGACGAAAATGGACAATGGAGTTGTTGAGAGTTAAAAGGGGATTCATTGGTACAACTGTTTTGGAAATTGCCTCGAAGTACGATCGGTTTGAAGTGTACAAGCGATTCTTCAAGACATGGTCTTGACTGAGTATCGAGAGACGATGTAAAAGTTACATGTCTCGTTAGTAGAAGCAGTGTGAAGAAAAGTACTTCCTTCATTACTTAGAACTTGCAACAAGAATTGAGGAAAAGTAACATCGAAGTTTGGTTTGAAAAGACCAAAGCCAACGGTCTAAATTGGAAGTTCGATCTTCTTTGTTAGAGACAAGCAAAGAAGAAACAAAATGGAAATGTTGTAGTGAGGAAGACCCGAGAAGGAAGTTGAGTTTCCAATACATCGGACCTTTTCGAGATCTTAGCGCAAGTTGGGAAAGTGTTTTACCAGATGGCATGGCCGCCGAGAGAAAAGGGTGTTCATCCGGCGTTTCAAGTGTATCAATCGAGAGAGGAGGACATACCGAAGACGACATTCAGGACGAGATACGGCCATTATGAGTTTGTCGTGGTGCCATTTGGGCTCACAAATGCACCGCCGTTTTCATGGAGTTGATGAACGGGATCTTCATTGACTTCTTGGATCAGCTCGTGGTAGTGTTTATAGTCGACATCTTAGTCTACTCCCGGAGTAGGGAGGAGCATGTGGGACACCTGAGGACGGTGCTTTGAGTCCTCCAGGATAGAGAGCTTTACGCTAAGCTCTCTAAGTGCGAGTTCAAGATGTCCGAGGTGGCATTCCTGGGTCATATAGTTTCCGCCGAGGGTGTCATGGTTGACCCGGCGAAAATAGAGTCTGTTTCATCATGGCCGCCTCCTAGGACGGTCAAGGAGGTGCGCAGTTTCTTGGGGTTAGCGGGATACAACCGCCGTTTTGTTGAGGGTTTATCCGTGATTGCACGACCTCTCACTTCCTTGCTGAGGAAGTCTACCAGGTTCGTCTGGTCCGAGCCTTGCCAGCGCAGCTTCAAAAAGCTAAAGAGGAGGTTGACCTCCGCTCCTGTGTTAGCTGAGCTTGAGGGCGTAGAGGATTTTGTAGTTTATAGTGACGCCTCCAAGCTAGGATTGGGGTTCGTTTTGATGTAGAGGGGTAGGGTTATTGCGTATGCTTTTCGGCCGCTGAAGCCGCACGAGGAGAATTACCCTACCCGTGATCTTGAGTTAGCAGCAGTGATTCATGCCCTGAAGATTTGGCGACACTACTTGTACGGGGCTACGTGCCAGGTCTTCACAGACCATAAGAGTCTGAAGTTTATATTCACTCAGCGGGAGTCGAATTACCGCCAAAGGAGATGGTTGGAGCTGATTAAGAATTTTGACTTAGAGATTTTGTACCATCCGGGGAAGGCGAACGTAGTCGCCGATGCTTTGAGTAGCAGGACACCTCGAGAGAAGGCTATAGCGCGGCTTACGATTCAGCCACTGTTGTAGAGGGATTGGATAGGTTTGGAGTTGGATGTCCGGTTCCCGGATACGGACGGTTGTTTGTCCGAGTTAGAGTAGTACCTGACCTGTCCGGAGAGATCATGCAGAAGCAAGAGGGATCTCCCATTTTGAGGAGGATCCGGGACAAGGTGTCCCGAGGAGAGGCACCGCAGTTAATCACTGGAGCAGACGGGCTACTGAGACGCCAGGGACTATCCTGAGTTTTACGCAGATTTAGCGACATCTATAGGACCGTCGGGTTAGTTCCGAGATCTTCCTTGTTTGTTCTGTGTGATTATGTGATTTTGTTTGAGTTATGTGTACCTTGCGAGGTCTTGATGTGATGCTATACGTAGACTTGGATTAGGGCCGGTAGTTGACGTTTTATGAGTTCCACGTGGTTACGAGACGTGTTGGTCCGAGAGTGTTGGGTTTAGCAAGTTTCGGGACGAAACTTGTTTTTAGGGGGGTTAGTTGTAACGCCCTGAATTTTATTCCGGACTTAGAGCGCCTTGTAGATCTTCCCGTAGGCCGAGATATCGAGTGCCTGGATTTATTCCTAAGAAAATCTCGAACCGACTCGTCGTTTTTCCCTTTTTTTCGCGTTCTGACCCTTCGTTCCGGGTTAAAGTGACAAGGGGTCATTTCCGACCCCTCGGTCCGTGGTGAGGGACAAGAGGTCAGCTGACCCCTTGATCCCCACACCCCTTTTCAGCCTTGTGTCCCATCCCTTTCTCTCCTCTCCCTCTTTCACTTCACTTTTCCTCCACTCTCCTTCTCTTCTCTTCTCTTTTCATTTTCTCCATTATATTTTCCTTTCAAAAATATGTAACTAGATTAAATAATTTTTCCATTATAATAAAATTTATTTTGTTATTTGAGAAATGTTTATTTCTATCCTCACAATTAAGCGATTAATATATAGACAATTAAAACTAAAAAGATATTTCAAGAACACAAACGAGTTAGGAAGACGTTCTTGAGGACAAAATTGTTTCTTTTGCTTTGAATACATCGTTTGTCCTTATCGAGTTGATTGTAGACATTGCTACTGCGTTGTCTTGAAATTTGTGATATACAACACCAAGTGAAAATCAAAAGAAACCACAAAAACAATGTCTACAACTAAACGAACAAGAAAAGAAAAGTATCAATATTATTTGTGAAAGGTTTAGAACAAAGTATGATCCAATATTTATAGAATTTTTCAACAAAGCTCAAATCATATGATTTTCCTCTCTTTAGACTTGGTTTTTTGCTATAAATTATATTCCAAATTTTATTTAACAAATTGAAGAGATCTTAACAATTCCAAATATGTAAATAAAAATCCAATATAGATCTTTCTAAATCTTAGTAACTTTTCAAAGAAAAGTAAGTAATAATTGAGCAAGTTTTAGAACAATCTACGACCCTATATTTAGGAAATTTTTCAACAAAACACTCATCATAAGATTTTCTTGACTTTAAACTTGCTTTTTGGTATAAAATAACGTATCAAATCCTCATAAACTTTATCAAACAAAGTTAAAAGATATAATGAAATCCAAATCGTTAAAAAAACCCCGGTAAAGATCTTTCTAAATCTTAATAATTTGAAAAAAAAATTAAAGTAATTATGTCAAAGTCCCGTACAAACGGACTATAGAACAGGGTCATGTACATCGGAGAGCACATGCGCGTTACAACAAAGTCCAGCACATAAACCTGATGAGCTTCCATCCTAAAACCAATTCAAAATACGATGAGTAGCCACCGACAATATATATACTAGGCTTGGAACGTCGCAATCTTTTGATGTGGGAACTTATTATCTACAACACGCCCCTGTAAGAGAAACTAGGGTATAGAACGACTTGACAGTTTTCCACAAGTTAGGATTGTGAGCTGTAGTGAGGCTAACCGCTCAAATGCCATGTCAAAGTTCGATACAAATGGACCGTAGAGCTAGAGTCATGTGCATTCGGGCGCGCATGTGGTTCCATCCTAATACTATTTGGAAATAGGAGGAGTAGCCCACCGACATTATATACTCGGCCCGGAATGTCTCAATCATTCGATTTGAGAACTTATTATCTCCAACAAAGTATTATACACAATATGCACTAAATTTCAAAAATAAACCATCTAAAATCAAATGTATTCATCCAAAATTTATGAAACCAGCAAATAGATTAAAAGACAATCAAATTCGCTCCATGGGCTTCCATCTTAAAACTGTTACATATAATCACTTTAAATTTACAAGTTTAAATACTACATAATTATTTTAAATGTAATTATCCAAAATACAATCTCGATGATTTAACGTTTAGTTTAGTTAACCACTAGTTTCAATTATATTTGCCTTTCAAAAATTATGTAACTAGATTAAATACTTTTTCAAATATAACAAAATTTATTTCCTTAATTGAGAAATGTTTATTTCTATCCTCATAGTAAAGCGATTAACATATGGACAATTAAAACTAAAAAGATGTGCCAAAAACACAAACGAGTTAGGAAGACGTTCTTGAGGACAAATGTGTTTCTTTTGCTTTGAATATGATACGGGATTAGCCGTGAGGTTTCCCGATCTTTCAACACCTGAACTGAAAGGAGAGATATGAAAGAAAGATGGATAGATGGACGAATGATCCGGTGATTTTGATGGATCGTAGATGGATAGATCTGGTCGAGCCCTTGAAGTAACCGTGAGCACACTAGGGAAACTAAGGCCCTAACACACAACATGGAATGATTGAAGAAGCCTCTCCGCTATAATCTCACACAGAAGGTAAAGCGATTGTCCCTAAAGCATGAGAAGTCACCTGAAGATGATTGAGAGCACCAACTTGCCAATCCAAGTGACACAACTCAAAACAGTCCAAGTTGCTGGGCGAACGAGATTCCACCAATCCGCACAGTAAAGATGTCTCGATTCCACGAGAAGACTAAGGGGAGAAGAGAGAACAATACTCAAAGGTATTAGGTTTAATTTCATTCAAGGGTGAGTCAAAAGGACGTCCAACCTATGCTTTATATAGGCTATGAGTTGGATCCAATATCGAGCCCAATCTAATTAAAAAGAAAAGATCAAATAAGATCAAATCTTTAAGAGATATGATCTTCTAACTAAATGATATGATCAATCTTTAAGAGATAAGATCATCTAAAGGGTTGAACTAATAAGTCTAAAAGCCCAAAACAATTAAATAAAACAAGTCCAATTATTTAAAAAGAGTCTATAAAATGGGCTGAAAATAATAAGCAAACTAGGCCTAATTTAGCCACTTAAATTAGCCCGATATCTTCTATCTTCCAAGGCAGCCCAACGTGCTTCTTCTTCTTCTTCTTCTTCCATTCTGCGTGAATATCGATCATGATCAACTCTTGGGTCTCGGCCGTGGCTGTCGTGATCTTTGGTATCTCGGCCGTGATTTGGACTCACATCGGGGTTGTCATAATCTCGCTTTTCTCAGTGGTAATTTGTCTCCTCTTGTTCATGTGTTCATTTGTAGAAGAGAATGAAGTCAAATTGCTAGATGCTCCTGCATCATTCTCCCTCTCTTGAAAAGGATTTGACCACGAATCCATAAAGTATGGACTTGAACCGTGCTGCACTGGTTCATCTGGAATATTCAGATATGTCGGATCGTCATTCTCGTCTTGCGTCTTATCTTGCTTCATTTCAGTCTCCTTAATCTCTACATTGACATTCTCTTCAGGTACTTCTTTTAGCTCTGGAACCTGAGTGTCTAAATCCTGCTGGGATGCACTTTCTTCCCGACTTGATTGCTCCTCTCCTTCTGTCCATTCATTGGTACCTACATAAACAGTAAAAGTACAACAACCATCAGTTTTAGGAACGAACTTAACATCAATAAGTCTCAGGGTCTTATCTTGAAGAGATGACAAGAACTCCTTGTGAATGGCATTGTATTGATATGGAGTGGGTTTCCGTGTGGATAGTTCGACCTCTACACTTACTTTCAGCTTAAATTCTTGAAAGTATGTGACAATGTCCAAATGTGGATACTCATTAGCCAAATGAGCACAATGATAGATAGACAAGGACTTGCGAATGCCATATAGTAACTCATCGAAACTCTCTAATAGTCCCATGTCTCGTATCAAAGACCAGATCTCTGTAACACCCCAAATCCGTGGGATTCGGGATGCTACGGGCGAGACCTCACAATGGGTCCCGACCCTTAGCTTGACAACAATTTCACCAGACCTTTCCAACAAGGCACAAATAAAGGCGAAAACTCAAAACGTTTTTAATGTATGTGAAAACCGAAATGTAAAGACTACAAAGTGGAAACTCAGACGAGTCCTTAAAACAACATAACTCCAAGAAGAACCACAACCGTACAACATAAACCCACAACGAAATACAACCCAAAAACGTCCTTGTCCTATAATGTACGGAGACTCCGGCTGTCCACTCCTCCACCTCACTCGGCGGCGTCCCTAACCTGCAAGGCATCTACAACCACGGTTTAAAACCGTTAGCTCATATTCGAAGCATTAGAACAGAGGTGAAGGCACAAACATATACATAGCACATAACCCAGAAGGCCTCGCATCCCTGCCCGATAAGTCTAGCAGCTCGTACCGCGCTAATGACTGTACCGGCCTTCCTGAGGTCCCAACTTCAGAAAATCACCTCGTGCCCCGTCTCCGTGGAAATCGTCACGGTCCTCCGGGTCTAAAACGGCTCAATGGCGGTCCATCCAATCCATCCCAAGGATGACTTCTTCATGCACTAAGTGCATGACAAAGAAGTCGGCTAACCAATCTCGGTTTCCCAAACGAATGGGACAACCGCGTACCTCTCGGGTACCACTAATCCTACCTCCATCAGGTAACCCCATGATTAAGGGTCTCCCCTCTACCGTAGCTAAGGACAACCTAGCTACACAATCATCGGATATAAAAGAGTGCGTAGTACCCGTATCAAATAAAACTCGGACCGAAAAGCCGTGAATCTGAATGGTACCTGGGGCTTCCGGCGTCGGAGGATCAACGGTACACCTCAGCTCAAATACCCTAGCCTGTGTGCCTCTGGTCTCCTGGGTACCTCCACCACAACCTCTACCTCGGCCCTATCCTTGAGTTGATCCTTGAGTACGGGCCTGAACCTGACCTTGGCCCCTCTGCTGAGAGCCCTGTGACTGATACTGTGGCGGCTTTTGATTGCCCCCTGCCATGCCAGCAGGCGAGGAACCCTGCTGCGACTGTGACTTGCCCTGATGGCAAAAAGCGGCTCGGTGATCCACCTAACCACAAGTGAAACAAGCCACGGGCGGCTTCCTACATGCATTCCTTATGTGTCCAAACCCTCCACAATTGTAGCACTAACGTCCCCTGTTTGTTGCCTGCCTCGACGTCTGAGGACCGGAACGTCCCAAAGTCTTGCTACGTCCCTGACCCGCTACTCCGGCCCCTGAACTAGCTGGTATTGTCCTATGTCTCTTATCTGTTCCTCCGGACTAGGCTGCCCTCCTATACCCAGGGCGGTCTCTCTCATAGGCCGAAGCTCGGTCCTTGTACTCCGCTAGTGCGTCACAACGAAACCCCGTAAGGTGAGCACGGGTGGACTCCCTTAGTCTCTTGGAAAAGAGATAGACGTGCTGGTCCGATGGAGGTGCGGCGGGTCCCAACAAGGCTAACTCTGTCTGAAATCGCCTAATCGTCTCAATGGCTGGGACATCCTCAAATCCTGCCTCTACGAAGTCCTGGACTCTGTCTCTCCTCCGTGAATCCTGACAAAAGGTCTCTCTGACAAGTCTCAATAGCTGATCCATCCTGGTCACCCCTCCTCTAACCGTCATCCACCAATACTGGGCTTGCTCTCTAAATAAGGTCTGGACCATCTCAACCTGTCTCTCCTCTGGGCAACGGATCGCCTCTAAAGCTGACCCCACATGCCCAATCCAGTGCTCGACCTCTAACCCTACCCTCCCGTCGAAGTAGGGTACATGCTGCTGGTTGAAAGCCTTCAACCATGAATCAGGTCTCGGAGACCTCAGTTCGTCTCTCGTCCTAACAACCTCCATAACCGTCTCGGGTGCAACTACTGCCGGTGCGACTATCTCTGGTGCAGCCCGAATCTGAGTCACCCTCTGCAAGACCTCAGCTGACCCCGCAGATGCAGGTGCAGGAACCGGTGGGACGGGAGGTGGTGCTCCAGACCTAAACCCCTCCTCAACTCGTCGTACGTAGTCCCTAAACACGGTAGCTCCAACGGACGCTTCCCCGGTCCTTGCAGATGGAGAACCCTGTGCCTCGGACCTCACAACGGTCCTATCCCTAGCCTCGGGAACAATGCTCTCTACGACGTCCTCTACGGGGACCTCGACTGCTGGTGCACCCACAACTGGCGGGTCCGCAATGGGGATACGTCCCCGACCTCTCGCGCCTTGAGGTCTCTCTACACGTCCCTGCACTCTCGGGACGGTAGGGGAAAGAGGGGGTCTACCCCTGGCGGGTCCTACGTAAGCGGTAGCTCTCATACGTGCCATCTAATAGCATATGACGTTTACTTAAGTATAAATATGTAGATACTATTATGATCTCGTATGATAAAACTTCTAAAAGCGTAAGGTAAGCATAGTCACAAAATACATTCAAGGCTTACAAGCCCAAACATCCTAAGGTCACATACGTAGCTAGGTACATACAAATCCACAAACATCCTAAGGTCATATATCTATATGTATAACTATGTACTAATATATACATACTTCTAATCAAGAGATCTATGTCGCCGAGGTTTGCGGAAGGAGTGGTGGTCCCGTACATTCAAACCCAAACCCGAATCATGCACATGATTTGAAAACGAAAAGTCAGAACCCGTGTGGGTTCTGTTTATTCCTCATTCGGCCTTTAAAAAGATTGCGAGTGCCATTATTGTCAACCTAGGGCTCTAATACCACTTTTGTAACACCCAAATCCGCGGGACTCGGGATGCTACGGGCGAGACCTCACAATGGGTCCCGACCCTTAGCTTGACAACAATTTCACCGACCTTTCCAACAAGGCACAAATAAAGGCGAAAACTCAAACGTTTTTAATGTATGCGAAAACCGAAATATAATGACTACAAAGTGGAAACTCAGTAGAGTCCTCAAAACAAAATAACTCCAAGAAGAACCACAACCGTACAACATAAACCCACAACGAAATACAACCCAAAAACGTCCCCGTCCTATAATGTACTGAGACCCCGGCTGTCCACTCCTCCACCTCACTCGGCGGCGTCCCTAACCTGCAAGGCATCTACAACCACGGTTTAAAACCGTTAGCTCATATTCGAAGCATTAGAACAGAGGTGAAGGCACAAACATATACATAGCACATAACATAAAACACGCAAGTCTGGTTTATTATCTTTTTCTTATTAAGTCATATCCCGTTCTAATTCAACTTCGGTTTGTGACACGAGAACCACCGTAGTCTCGCCTCGGTCCCCTTGTACCGGAAAAGAATGGTACGGATGCATCCGACCATCTAACCCGCCGGTCTACTCGCCGAGATCCTCCTCAACTTCACGCAGAGCTAGGCAGAATGTCACCGCCCGTTATCATACAATTGGGCCAAAATATATAAGGTCGGTGGTCCTATTTACCGGTTTAGTTGTTTATAACTTAATCAATAATACAAGCACACACCACCAACACACATTAATGCTAATACGTAAAATACGAGCTAAGTAAGTCCGGAGACTTACCTCGTCACCAAACCCAAGTCACCACACTCTTGCTTCCTTAAGGAGGAAGCCCACAACCTGCTCACAAGAGATATGCATATCAATACATGCTCACTCTCAAGAAGTCTTAGACTTCACTCTAGTGATCTATGCAAGATCGCCTAACCCTCAAGATAGGAATGCATCCTAGGTCCCAAGTACTCATCACACTCTCCACACATGAAAGAACAAAGGAGGAATAAGCTAGCCTAGAAGGTCCATCATGCTCACATGCTCATATCCATCAACTATATCGAGCCTTAGGGGCTCCTAGGTTCACAACCACTAAGTGGCTTTCTCAAGCTACTCTAGGCCATCCTAAGCATGCTACTAACATGATTCAACAACAATACAAAGGAAGGAACGAAGAGGAAAGGAGAGGAGAAGCCTACTGTTGAAGAAACCGCAGCCGCGGAGTCAAGCTAGCGCCCACTACGGAACACAGAAGCCGCCCCTGCGGGACACAAGAGCCGCCCCTGCGCCTTGATGCCGCCCTTGAGTCGCGTGTCTGGCGCCGCCCCTGCGGCCGTGACGAGCCGCACCCGCAGCCGTGCTGAGCCACACCCGCGGCCGCCGCGGTTGTGAAGATCCACCCCCGCGGGTTCTGTGTAGAACGTCGTCTTCTTTGTTTTCGATCGTGGATCCTTGGGTCCAAAGTCCTTTTCTTGTTGGATCTTCTCCAAACACCCACTAGGCTCCTCTCCACGACCTAATCGAGTTAAGAACCTATGCATGCAAAGATTTGAGCAAAAACTCCTCAAGATCTTCATCCATGGCCATAGATGAAGGAGGGAAGAGAATGGGGAGCATCAGCAAAGAAGAGAGGGGATGAGAGGAAGGAGCTTACCACAAACATATCTGGAACCTCTCCAAGCTGTCCACAGTCCAAGAGTTGCAAGAGATTCAATCCCAGTGGAGAAAGAGCAAAGAGAGCACGGACCGAGGGAAAAGAACGTGAAAGAGAAGAGAGGAGAGAGAGAGAGAAGGGAGAAGGGCTGCAAAGGGTGTGGGATCAAGGGGTCATCTGAGCTCTTGTCTCTCACCACGGACCGAGGGTCGCGAAATGACCCCTTGTCACTTTAACCCGGAACGAAGGGTCGGAACGCGGAAAAGAACGTGAAAGAGAAGAGAGGAGAGAGAGAGAGAAGGGAGAAGGGCTGCAAAGGGGTGTGGGGATCAAGGGGTCATCTGAAGCTCTTGTCTCTCACACGGACCGAGGGGTCGGAAATGACCCCTTGTCACTTTAACCCGGAACGAAGGGTCGGAACGCGGAAAAAAGGGAAAATCATCGAGCTGGCTCGGGATTTCCTTAGAATAAATCCGGCACTCGCATCTCGGCCAACGGGAAGATCTACAAGGCGCTCTAGTCCGGAATAAATTACCGGGCGTTACAATCTCATTGTAAATTTAGCTATAAATGGGACATGTATAAGGCTTAGGTTCTAAATTTTCGTGAGAATCCGTGTTGGTAATGACCAACGTCTTCTTCCTGGCCTCCTCTTTTGTATTCTTCTTCTTATCATAGTATTCAGTAAACCTCCGTGGGAGTCATTGGCTTCAGTATGAAATCTTTACCTGAAAAGTAAAACAATATCGATTAGTTTTCCCTTTATGAGTAACATATCTATCATACTTCCATGGTCTTCCAAGAAAGATGTGACAGCAATGCATGGGTTTATGTCACATAGGGACTGTGTCCTCATAGGCCTCCAATCTTCAGTGTGATATGGGCCTGCTGATTGATCTTGATGATTCTCCACAGTCATTCATCCATCCGAGCTTGTATGGTTGTGGTGTTGAGTGGAATTCAACTGCCGCTTACTAACAACTTCCGTGCTTATAGATTGCTGCC
This sequence comes from Fagopyrum tataricum, assembly GCA_002319775.1. Classification (NCBI taxonomy): domain Eukaryota; kingdom Viridiplantae; phylum Streptophyta; class Magnoliopsida; order Caryophyllales; family Polygonaceae; genus Fagopyrum; species Fagopyrum tataricum. The sequence continues at coordinate 22,744,913 of CM008286.1, forward strand.
AACTCCCACTATCAATGATTATATTGCATACTCTCCCTGAACCAAACAACGTGTATGAAACAAGTTTTCCGTTTATTAATGTATGATACTCAAAAGCTCTCCTAATCACAAAACAGTCAATCAAATCAAGCATTAATAACAGGGTGAGGGCACACATAATACTCGTTAACTTTTTCTCCCTATGAGCCGTGGGTATGGCCTCATGTTCGGGCCTCAGTCGGGCCTTCCCTGTCTCATATTCAGCTGGATGCTTCAACAAAATCAGCAAGTAAATCAATTGCATCAACGGGACTAACATATGTGAATTATTTCAGCAAATATTCCTTTAGAATTTCAGCATTCATAGTAGGTGCTATTACATCATTAAAACACATAGATTATGATGTGGATAACTCAGTAGTGGTATATCATTTAAGCACTTAGATAGCTCCTTATCATCATTAGAAATTTCAGCATGTAGGTCTAGATCATGTGTAGAAATAGAAATCTCAGGAAGAAACATAATCTAAAGTACTCAAAGTAATACTGTAACACCCCGAATCCGCGGGACTCGGGGATGCTACGGGCGAGACCTCACAATGGGTCCCGACCCTTAGCCTCACAACAATTTCACTGGACCTTTTCAACAAGGCACATATAAGGCAAAACTCAAACCGTTTATAATGTATTCAGAGAAAACTGAATGTAAAGATACAAGGTGGAAACTCAACCGAGTCCTCAAAACGACACAACTCCGATAAGAAAAACCTAAACCGTACAACATAAAACCACAATCCACAATACAAAGACATAACCCCAAAACTCCCCGTCCGATAATGTACGGAGATCCCGGCTGGTCCATTCCTCCACCTCACTCGGCGGCGTCCCTAACCTGCAAGGCATCTACACAAACGGTTCAAAACCGTTAGCTCATATTCGAAGCATTAGAACGAGGTTCAAAAACCGTTAGCTCGTCGGCCATATATCTAGCTACATCAGGCTTGAGCCCGCCCCACTAATAAAATCTCCTAATATCCCTGGTACATCTTTCTCGTGCCTGGGTGTACCGAGTAAGGTGTGGAATGTGCCTCATGCAAAATCCGCTCTTTGAACTCCTGGTCCGACGGTACACAAATACGTCCCTTGCGTCTCAATAGCCCGTCTACTCTTGTGATAAACTGCGGTACCTCTCCTCGGGACATCTTGTCACGGATCCTCATCAAAATGGGACATCCCTCCTTCTTCTTCCGGATCTCTCCGGACAGGTCAGGTAATACCTAAAACTCGGAAAAACAACAGTCCGTATCCGGGAACCGGATAACCAACTCCAACTCTATCAAATCCCTCTACAACTGTTGCTGAACCGTAAGCCGAGTTGTAGCCTCCTCTTGAGGTGTCCTTCTACTCAAAGCATCGGCGATTACGTTCGCATTCCCCGGATGGTACAAAATCTATAAGTCAAAGTCCTTAATCAGCTCCAACCATCTCCTCTGGCGGTTATTCAACTCCCGCTGAGTGAATATATACTTCAGACTCTTATGGTCTGTGAAGATCTGGCATGTAGCCTCGTACAAGTAATATAGCCAGATCTTTAGGGCATAAATCACTGCCGCTAGCTCAATATCATGGGTAGGGTAATTCTCCTCGAACGGCTTCAGCTGCCGAGAAGTGTACGCAATAACACTACCCCTCTACATCAAAACGCACCCCAAGCCTAGCTTGGAGGCGTCACTATACACTACAAAGTTCCTCTACGCCCTCATGCTGGGCTAACACGGGAGCGGAGGTCAACCTCCTCTTCAGCTCCTCGAAGTTACGGTGACAAGGCTCGGACCAGACGAACCTGGTAGACTTCCTCAGCAAGGAAGTGAGCGGTCGTGCAATCAAGGAGAAACCCTCAACAAAACGGCGGTAGTATCCCGCTAAGACCAAGAAACTGCGCACCTCCTTTACCGTCCTAGGAGGCGGCCATGCCAGCCGGTAAAACACTTTCCCAACTTGCGCTAAGATCTCAAAAAGGTCCGATGTATAGGAAACTCAACTTCCTTCTCGAACTTCCAATTTACACCGTTGGCTTTGGTTCTTGTCAAACTAAACTTTGATGTTACGTTTCCTCAATCCTTGTTGCAAGTTCTAAGTAATGAAGGAAATATTTTTCTTCACACTGCTTCTACTAACGGGACATGTATACTATAACTTTTACATCGTCTCTTAGTACTCAATCAAGACCATGTCTTGAAGAATCAATTGTACACTTCAAACCGATCATACCTCGAGGCAATTTCAAAACAGTTGCACCAATGAATCTCTTCTTAACTCTCAACAACTCTATTGTCCATTTTCGTCCCACTCTATACCTCATCGTCATCCGGAGTAGGTTAGCAATAGATGGTGTTACTTGCAGAATCTCTCCACAAATCCGGTAATGATCAGCACATCCAAGAAAACTTGTAACTTCTTTCACATCCTTCGGGAGTTGTCATCCCGAGACAACTGGTCATACAACTTCTCTCTTCTTCGAGAGTAAACCAAAATGTCTTATTCAGGGCTTTAGTAAGCCCATATAGAATCACTACAACTGGTAGTGACCATGGTTTTTCCGGAATGCCGTGTTTGCAATATCCTAGTTTCGACTTCTCAATTGGTGACAATCAAACCTTAACTCGATCTTAGAAGAGACAACCGACCCTTGCAACCGGTGGAGTAGATCATCTATACGTGGTAAGGGGGTACTTGTTCTTCATTGTCATCTTGTCCGGCTCATTGCAATCGTTGTACAAATGGAGATAACCGTCTCTCTTTTCGCAAACTGGTGTTGTCCATAACAACTTCAAATCAAGAGTTTAAGATATAATCCAATATGAACTTCAAATCAAGAGTTTAAGATATATTCTAAGTTCTTATTACCATTTCTTTATGATCCCACAACCTGGTTACTCTCCCCCACACTCATCCCTAGACCACCCGCACATGCGCGTTCTCGGTTGTCACCAATTAGTTGATAACTGACCTTCTCCTATGTCAATGACTTACCATTCTTCTATGCTTCCATGTTACCATTCTCATGAAGGTTACCCTCTCGGGGTACTCTACCTTAAACTCCGTTAGCTCATTCTTCATTCCACGCTTCCTTTTCCTTATGCGAGATAAATATACCCTTCTCGGCGTTGTTGTGTCACATGACTCACCTTCAGAGGCTTGACCGCGCTTCATGATATCTTGTAAGTGCGTCTTCTCAAAATCTCTAACGTTAGTTAGCATCCACGTGTTGCTCTCATCTTCTTAGGATCATCATTGATATACACTTCCTCATTTTTGGCGTTTCTTCGCCTTATCGTCATGACGGAAACCGGTCAACTCTGCATGAATCCCCACCTTGCCATTCTTGTCATAACTCTCGTAATGTTGACTCTTCACTTAATGGTACCTCGTAAGCTTAACTTATGGTATCTTACATCTTTCACACTTGGTTCGATCACGTTTCTCATATTGACTCCAAAGCTTAGGAGCGTCTAAGGAAAGTTTCACTTCTCGTGATGGAACACCGCCTTTAACCTTGTTATAATGCACCCATCTCTTCCTCGATTCGCATCTTTAGTTGTCCACGCATCTTCTTCAAGAACTTAAGTTTGTTATCTCCATTGTTCTCGTCGTCGTTCGATCATGGCTTCTTTAGAACCGCTTATACACTTTAATGTTGCTCCCTTCTCTTGTAGTGCTTCCATCTTGATTGCTCTTAAGTTGTCTCGAGTTTTCTTTCACTTGGTTGCCCTTCGCTTACGTCATCTCTACTCCTCCTCTTCGACATCCTTTTAAAGGAATCCGCGAAACGTCATGGTGTTCGTTAGCACGAAAATATCAACTCGATACTTGAGCGTACTCCTCCACGTATGAACGATATCCCACGCCAACGACGTTGTCTCAAAGGTGATGATATCGTATTATCCTCTTTCTATTAGGTTTGTATCTCCATATGCTACTATATATATAAGAATCTGTATATAAGACTATATATGTCCTATGTCCACATTACTACAAATATAACACACCCGGAATCCATCACAACAAAACAAGGTCCAAAACGTATAATAATCCTCCTATATAACTATACATATAAATCAAGTCCATCACGCAACTACAATCCACATATACATATCTACGTATCTACCTATATACATATATATATCAATAATCCAAACATCCTAAGGCCGTATATATATATATATATATATATATATATATATATATATATATATATGTATAACTATGTAATAATATATATACATACTTCAAATCCAGAGATCTATGTCGTCGAGGTTTACGGAAGGAGTGATGGTCCCGAACATTCTAACCCAAACCAGACTCATGCACATGATTTTGAAAACGAAAAGTCAAAACCCGTGTAGGTTCTGTTTATTCCTCATTCGGCCTTTAAAAGATTGCGAGTGCATGCCATTGTTGTCAACCTAGGGCGTTGATACCACTTTGTAACACCCCCAATCCGCGGGACTCGGGATGCAACGGGCGAAACCACGCAATGGGTCCCGACCCTTAGCCTGACAACAATTTAACTGGACCTTTCCAACAAGGCACAAATAAAGGACTAACTCAAACCGTTTATAATGTATGCGAGAAACTGAAATGTAAAGATACAAGGTGGAAACTCAGCCGAGTCCTCAAAACGACACAACTCCGATAAGAAAACCAAAACCGTAAAACATAAACCACAATCGACAATACAAAGACATAACCTCAAAACGTCCCCGTCCTATAATATACGGAGACCCCGGTTGTCCACTCCTCCACCTTACTCGGCGGCGTCCCTAACCTGCAAGGCATCTACACATACGGTTTAAAACCGTTAGCTCATATTCGAAGCATTAGAACTATAACACCCGAACCCGCGGGACTCGGGATGTTATGGGCGAGACCTCACAATGGATCCCGACCCTTAGCCTGACAACAATTTCACCGGACCTTTCCAACAAAGCACAAATAAAGGCAAAACTCAAACCGTTTATAATATATGCGAGAAAATGAAATGTAAAGATACAAGGTGAAAACTCAGCCGAGTCCTCAAAACGAAACAACTCCGATAAGAAAACTTAAACCGTACAACATAAACCACAATCCACAATACAAAGACATAACCCCAAAAACGTCCCCGTCCTATAATGTACGGAGACCCCGACTGTCCACTGCCCCACCTCACTCGGCGGCGTCCCTAAGCTGCAAGGCATCTACACAAACGGTTTAAAACCGTTAGCTCATATTCGAAGCATTAGAAAAGAGGTGAAGGCACATACACACATACATCAACACAATACATACGTAATCCAAAACACACAAGTCCGGTTTATTATCTTTTTATTATTAAGTCGTATCCCGTTCTAATTCAACTTAGGTTTGTGATGCGAGAACCACCGTGGTCTCGCCTCGGTCCCTACTTACCGGCAAGTAATGGTACTGATGCATCCGACCGTCTACCCATACGGGCTAGTCGCCGAGAACCTCCAATACTCTCGCAAGAGCTAGGCAGATGATGTCACCGCCCGTTATAATACACTTGGGCCAAAATAATATAAAGTCGGTGATCCTATTACCAGTTTAGTTGTTTATAACATAAACAATAACACACACACACACACCACCAACACACATCGATGCTAATACGTAAAATACGAACTAAGTAAGTCCGGAGACTTACCTCGTCACCACACTCAACTCACAACACTCTCGCTTCCTTAGGTAAGAAGCCCAAAAACCTGCTCACAAGAAGATATACATATCAACACATGCTCACGCTCAAGAAGTCTTAGACTTCATCTTAGTGATCTAAGCAAGACCACCTCACCCTCAAGCTACGAATGCATCCTAGGGTCCAAGGTACTCACCACACTCTCAGCACATGAAAGCAACTCACAACAGTTTATAACCTCACATGATCTTAAACCTCAGCCAAGAAGGAACAAGCTAGCCTAGAAGGTCCATCATGCTCAACACACTCGTAACCATCAACTACATCGAGCCTTAAGGGCTCCTAGGTTCACAACTACTAAGTGGCAGTCTCAAGCTACTCTAGGCCATCCTAGGCATGCTACTAACATGATACAACTACATAACTAAGGAAGGAACGAAGAGGAAGGGAGAGGAGGAACCTTCTGTCGAAGAAAACGCAGCCGCGGAGTCAAGATGGGGCACTTGCGGAGAAGTCACCCCACTTGCGGCCTCATGGTGCCGCCCCTGTGCCTCCTGGCCCCCTGGAGCCGTCCCTGCGGTGGATGGAGCCGCCCCTGTGGGGGCTGGAGCCGCCCCTGCGGGGGCTGGAGCCGCTCCTGCAGCTCTGATGGTCCGCCCCGCGGTCGGAGCTGCAGAAGCTCATCTTCGACTATGGATCCTTGGCTCCAATGTCCTCCTCTTCTTGCTGGGTCTTCTCCAAACACCAACCACTGATCTTAGACTCCTCTCCACGACCTAAACGAGCTAAGAACAAGTACATGCAAGGATTTGAGGAAAAAGCTTCTCAAGAGGTTCATCCATGGACATGGATGAAGAAGGGAAGAAGGAAGGGTAAACAACTAAAGAGGAAAAGGAAGGAAGAGGAAGAAGCTTACCACACTGGATCTGATCCTCCTCTACTACAGTCTCCACAAGCAAGAGCTCCAAGGTGCAGGAAGAGAAAGAGAGAGAAGAGAGGAAGATCATGAACAAAAGAACGTGAATGAAAAACCAAGTGAGAGAGAGAGGGGATGTCACAAGGCTGAAAAAAGGAAGAGTGGATCAAGGGGTCAGCTGACTTCTTGTCACCTCAGCTAGGAACGAGTGGTTGGAAATAGAAAAAGGGAATAACGAAGAGTTGGCTCGGGATTTAGGAATAATTCCCGGCACTCAGCACTTCGTACTTGCGGGCAAACTGAGCCGCTAACGCGGAAAGGTCGACAAAACACTCTAAGTCCGGAATAGAAATTCCGGATGTTACAACTAACCCCCCTAAAAACAAGTTTCTTCCCGAAACTTGCTAAACGCAGCACTCTCGGTCAAACACGTCTCGTAACCACGTGGAACTCATAAAACGTCAACTATCGGCTCTATTCCAAGCCTACGAATAAAATCACATCCAGACCTCGCAAGGTACACATATACTCATACGAACTCACATAACACGTCATGACATAAACACCTATCACAAACAAGGGAAGATCTCGGGACTAACCCGACGGTCCTATCGATGTCGCTAAATCTGCGTAAAACTTGGGATAGTTCCTCCGGATACTATCCTCCGTCTCCCATGTAGCCTCGCAGCTCCTCGCCTCGATCACTACACTCTCAGCATAGGTATCTCCTTCGATCGAAGGCGCCTCGTACTCCGCTCTTAAAACAGCTATCGGATGCTCTGCAAAAGTATGGTCCGGCTCGACCACTAGGTTGTCGTGGCTAATAACGTGCCTCGGGTCGTGTATGTAGTTGAGAGACATGAAATACCGGATGTATACCCTCCAACCGCGGTGACAATGCTAACCGGTATGCCGCCTCACCGATTCTCTCCAAGATCTCGAATGGACCGACATATCGGGGACTTAACTTCCCCTTAATGCCGAATTGTCTGACGCCCCACGTCGGTGATAACCTCAACCACACCTGAGGTCCTACCCTGAACTCGAGATGTCTACGCTTCCTATCCACATACGACCTCTAACGGCTCTGCGCGGACAACATCCTCTCTTGGATCAAAGCAACTCTAGCCAAGTCGTCTTGTACCTGATCTAGAGTTACAACGCTAGAACTCCCCGGCTCGTCCCAACATAAGGGAGTACTGCACCTCCTTCCATACAATGCCTCATACGGTGCCATCCCAATCGACGCGTTCTAGCTTTTATTATATGAAAACTCAACAAACGGGAGATGGTCTGGCCATACCTGACCCCAATCTAGTGCACATGCTCGTAACATGTCCTTTAAGGTCTGAATACTCCGCTCATATTGGCCGTCGGTCTGTGGATTGTATGCGGTGGTGAAATGAAGACTTGAACCTAGAGAGGCGTGTACCTACTGCCAGAACCTCGAGGTAAAACGCCCGTCCCTGTCCTAGATGATGGTCCTCGGTACTCCATTTTTTTCTCACAATCTGACAGGTAAACTCCTTCGCTAAACGACTCACCGACCACGTTTCCCGTATAGGGATAAAACATGCGGTCTTCGTCAAACGATCTACTACTACCCATATCGCATTGAAGCTCCTACTTGGTCTCAAACCGGTAACGAAATCCATGGATATGTGCTCCCACTTCCACTGCGTCACGGGCAGTGGGTGAAGCTCTCCTCCGTGTCTTTGGTGCTCGATCTTAACCTGCTGGCAGGTCGCGCATCAGGCCACATATCTAGCTACATTGGGCTTGAGTCCGTCCCACCAATAAAATCTCCTAATATCCTGGTACATCTTACACGTGCCTGGGTGCACCGAGTAAGATGTGGAATGTTCCTCCTGCAAAAATCCGCTCTCTCAACTCCTGATCCGACGGTACACAAATACGTCCCTGACGTCTCAATAGCCCGTCTGCTCCTGTGATAAACTGTTGTGCCTCTCCTCGGGACATCCTGTCCTGGATCCTCATCAAAATGGGACATCCTTCCTACTTCTTCCGGATCTCTCAGAACAAGTCAGGTAATACCTCTAACTCGGACAAACAACAGTCCGTATCCGGGAACCGGATATCCAACTCCAACTCTATCAAATACCTCTACAACGGTGGCCGAACTTTAAGCCGAGCTATAGCCTCCTCTCAATGTGTCCTCCTACTCAAAGCATCGGCGACTACGTTCGCCTTACCCGGATGGTACAAAATCTCTAAGTTAAAGTCCTTAATCAGCTCCAACCATCTCCTCTGGCGGTTATTCAACTACCGCTGAGTGAATATATACTTTAGACTCTTATGGTCTGTGAAGATCTGGCAAGTAGCCCCGTACAAGTAATATCGCCAGATCTTCAGGGCATGAACCACTGCCGCTAGCTCAAGATAATGGGTAGGGTAATTTTCCTCGTACGGCTTCAGCTACCGGGAAGCGTACGCAATAACCCTACCTCTCTGCATTAAAACGCACCCCAAGCCTAGCTTGGAGGCATCACTATAAACTACAAAATCCTCTACGCCCTCAGGTTGGGCTAACACGGGAGCGGATGTCAACTTCTTCTTCAGCTCTTCGAAGCTGCGCTGACAAGGCTCGGACCAGACGAACCTGGTAGACTTCCTCAGCAAGGTAGTGAGCGGTCGTGCAATCACGGAGAAACCCTCAACAAAACGGTGGTAGTATCCCGCTAAGCCCAAGAAACTGCGCACCTCCTTGACCGTCTTAGGAGGCGGCCATGCCAGTTGGTCAAATACTTTCCCAACTTGCGCTAAGATCTCAAGAAGGTCCGATGTATCGGAAACTCGGCTTCCTTCTCGGGTCTTTCTCACTACAACATTTCCATTATGTTTCTTCTTTGTTTGTCTCTAACAAAGAAGATCGAACTTCCAATTTACTCCGTTGGCTTTGGTTCTTGTCAAACCAAACTTTGATGTTACGTTTCCTCAATTCTTGTTGCAAGTTCTAAGTAATGAAGGAAATACCACTAGTACACAATTTTCCTTTTATCTCAATTAACTAATCACGGTTTTGTATATCCCATTATAAATACTACTAACGGTATATAATATCTCGGTTGTTAAATTATCCGAGATAAAAAGTTATACGTTACAATTTAGTCTTGATCTAACATCCCGGTTTCTTAAAAAGCAGTATATTTGGGCCTTGAAAAAAAATCTAACATCCCGGTTTCTTGAAAAGTGGAATAATTGGGCCCAAAAGAAAAGTGACGCGGGAGATTTAATTTTTTTATCTTCTCAAACCGGACAATTGGGATTTTACCAAAAGCAGCAGATTGACCTCAACCCTAACAGTGCTCAATTTTTCTTTCGTTCTAAAATCGATCCCTGTTTCGTGTGCTTTGAAGGTTTGAGTGCTCTAACTATTGCAACTGGTAAGATTACCGAAAGCTTTAGCCTTTCCTTGCAATCTCTTGTTATTTTGCTCTTACATTAGTCTATTGCATATCACAGAGAATTTCTCTTCACCGACAACCTTCCGCTGCTTTAATTGTTCAAACCTAGCCATCAAACGTACATCTATTTCTTTAGATAAGCATTTATCTGTTCAAGTTTTTTGTTTTCTTGAACTACTTAGACCTAAACCCCTAAACATCGCTTGAGCGATCTTTCACTGTTTGATTTCTTCTTTAAGGATCTATACATCGTAAGGTAATCATTATTTCTAGTTGAATTACACTTCCACTGCTTGAATCATTATAAAATATTATAATTTCCATTATTGAGTTGCTACAGAATTTTGTCTTTAATCATCATACTTACTCCTAGTTAATTTTCTAATAGTGGAGCCTTATATGATTTAGTTTAAAGCAATAAATGGGCATACACTGTTTAATTAAGAATAAGCCACCACCCTTACGGTTGAGTATCTACGATGGTTTATAGAAAAATATTTTTGGTTTTAACCCTACTGTTAAACATCTGTGTGTTTAAAGGGCAATTCTACAGGGTACTTCTTTTTGACCAAGTTGGCTGGATATCACAATCTAGCCTTGAAAATAAGAGACAAAGTTTATACTTATTTGTATATGTGTGTTAAAAATAATTACTATTAACAAGTTGTAACATATTATTACCTTTGAAATTTTCTAAATACTACTATTGTGTGAAACTAAATTAGATTGGATGCTAGACAGTGTACATATATATATAATGATTACCCTCTTGTGATTATGTTCATATGATAATAACTTAACCTCTTAATTAATCCAATTATATACTTTAATTTTCCATAAACTATCTAATAGCATAGCCTCTTGCACTTATGTGATGCTTAGGGGAATCCAAATGTGAATGTTGGTATGTTCTCTCATTTAGACTAATGAGATGTTTTCTATAAGGATACATGCTTGCTTAGGTGCATATTATTTTGGGGAATAGACAATGATTTTATAGTTATATTACTTTGGAGAATGTTATCTTAATAACATTGGTGAAATTACTATCTTTTTCTGCTTTCATCACAATTAAGTCGAATGGCATGCTATTTGAAACAAAACCAAGACTGTTAATAGAGTAATTTATAGGTGACTAGCTACTAATTTATCTTTTCTTGATTATAAAAATTATTTTGAAAGAAGAGTTTAAGTGTACAATGTCATGGAATAGAATACAAGTTACAAAAGGAATAAACCTACCACTGAATATCTATAAGTGATTTATCGAACAATTAGTTTATATTCATGTCAGGAAAATTACTACTCTAAAGTTGGTAGTAAGCTTCATAGGTTCGTCCACTATATGGACTCCAAAGCTATAATATATTAATTCGTATGAGCTACTTTGGTGGACTGAGCTACTTTTTTCTAGTAACTAATTATAAGTGATTTATAGAACAATTTAGATTATTCATGCATGTCAGCAAAATTTTCTAGTAACTAATTATATATTTACTATGGATTGGGCTACTTTGGTGGACTTAAATACAAATTGTTTGCTAGTTAATGTTTGGAGATTACGTACTACGGGTTGAGGAGGTATTTAGGACTGGAGTACCACCTCCCGCACCACCAGTGCCTGCACCTGCACCTGCGAGATCAGCTGAGGTCACACAGCGGGTGACCCAGATTAGGGCTGCACCAGAGATAGTTGCACCGGCAGTGGTTGCACCCGAGCCAGTTGTGGAGGTTGCTAGGGCGAGAGACGAGTTGAGGTCTCCGAGACCGGATTCATGGTTGAAGGCTTTCAACCAGCAGCATGTACCCTACTTCGACGGGAAGGTAGGGTTAGAGGTTGAGCACTAGATTGGGCACGTAGAGTCAGCTTTAGAGGCGATCCGTTGCCCAGAGGAGAGGAAGGTTGAGATAGTCCAGACCCTATTTCAAGAGCAGGCCTAGTATTGGTGGAGGACAGTTAGAGGAGGTGTGACCAGGATGGATCAGCTACTGAGCCTCGTTAGGGTGACCTTTTGGCCAGCTTCACTGAGGAGTGACAGAGTCCAGGATTTCCTGGAGGCAGGATTCGAGGATGTCCCAGTCATTGAGGCGATTATACGATTTCGGGCGGAGTTAGCCTTGTTGGGACCTACCGCACCCCCAGAGGACCAGGAGACTGACGGAGTCCACCCGTGCTTACCTTGCGGGATTTCGTTGTGCCTCACTGGCGGAGTACGAGGACCGGGCTTCGGCCTATGAGAGAGACCGCCCTGGGTCTAGGAGAGCAGCACAGTCCGGGGGACCGTACAAGAGACAAAGGACAGTACCAGATGGTTTAGGGGCCGGAGTAGCAGGTCAAGGACGTAGCCAGACTCCGGGACGTTCTGGTCTTCAGACATCGAGATATGCCTCAGACGGGGGACGTCAGTGCTACGGTTGTGGAGAGTTTGGACACTTGAGGAATACCTGTAGGAAGCCGCCCGTGGCTTGTTTCACTTGTGGTCAGATAGGGCACCGAGCCGCTTTTTGCCGTCAGGTCAAGTCCTAGTCACAGCAGGATTCTTCGCCTGCTGGCGTAGCAGGGGGTAGTCAGAGGCAGCCACGGTACCAGTCACAGGGCTCTCAACAAAGGGGCCAGGGTCAAGGCCAGGCCCGTACTCAAGGATCAGCTCAGGGACAGGGCCGAGGTAGAGGCCGCAGTGGAGGTACCCAGGAGACCAGAGGCACACAGGCCAGGGTATTTGAGCTGAGGAGTGCCGTTGATCCTCCGGCGCCAGCAGCCCCAGGTACCATTCAGATTCACGGCTTTTCGGTCCGAGTTGTATTTGATACGGGTGCTACGCACTCTTTTATATCCGATGATTGTGTAGCTAGGTTGCCCTTAGCTACGGTAAAGGGGAGACCCTTTATTATAGGGTTACCCGATAGAGGTAGGGTTAGTGGTACCCGAGAGGTACGCGGTTGTCCCATTCGTTTGGGAAACCGAGATTGGTTGGTTGAGTTCTTTGTCATGCACTTAGTACATGAAGAAGTCATACTTGGGATGGATTGGATGGACCGCCATCGAGCCGTTCTAGACATCAGCCGGAGGACCGTGACGATTTCCACGGAGACGGGGCACGAGGTGATTTTCCGAGGTTGGGACCTCGGGAAGGCCGGTACAGTCATTAGCGCGGTCCGAACTGCTAGACTTATCGGACAGGGATGCGAGGCCTTTTGGTGTTATGCCATGAAGGAGGAGTTGGGACCATCGCTGGAGGAGATCCCTGTGGCATGCGAGTTCGAGGACGTTTTCGGGGACCCAACCGGGCTACCACCGCAGAGGAGTGTTGATTTTTCTATTGAGTTGGAGCCCGGAACGAGGCTGATCTCCAAGGCTCCATACCGCATGGCGCCGATCGAGATGCTGGAGCTGAAGAAGCAACTCGAGGAGTTAGCCGATAGGGGTTTCATACGCCCGAGCGTTTCCTCTTGGGGTGCACCGGTCCTCTTCGTTAGGAAGAAGGACGGATCTTTGAGGCTATGCATTGATTACCGGGAGTTGAACAAAGTCACCATCAAGAACAATTACCCGTTACCGCGCATTGATGATTTGTTGGACTAGTTGCTAGGAGCCTCCGTGTTTTCACGTATTGAGTTGAGGTCGGGATATCACCAGCTTAGGGTGAGAGAGGAGGACGTGCCGAAGACGACATTCATGACGAGATACGTCCATTATGAGTTTGCCGTGATGCCATTTGGGCTCACGAATGCACCCGCCGTCTTCATGGAGCTGATTAACGGCATCTTCATCGACTTCTTGGACCAGTTCGTGGTAGTGTTCATTGACGACATCTTAGTCTACTCCCGGAGTAGGGAGGAGCATGAGGGACACTTGAGGACGGTGCTTTGAGTCCTCCGGGATAGAGAGCATTACGCTAAGCTCTCTAAGTGTGAGTTTTGGATGTCCGAGGTGGCATTTTTGGAACATATAGTTTCCGCCGAGGGTGTCATGGTCGACCCGGCGAAGATAGAATCTATTTCCTCATGACCGCCTCCTAGGACGGTCAAGGAGGTGCGCAGTTTCTTGGGCTTAGCGGGATACTACCGCCGTTTTGTTGAGGGTTTCTCCGTGATTGCACGACCGCTCACTTCCTTGCTGAGGAAGTCTACCAGGTTCGTCTGGTCCAAGCCTTGCCAGCGCAGCTTCGAGGAGCTGAAGAGGAGGTTGACCTCCGCTCCTGTGTTATCCTAGCCTGAGGGTGTAGAGGATTTCGTGGTATATAGTGACGCCTCCAAGCTAGGCTTGGGGTACGTTTTAATGTAGAGAGGTAGGGTTATTGCGTACGCTTCTCGGCAGTTGATGCCATACGAGGAGAATTACCCTACCCACGATCTTGAGCTAGCGGCAGTGATTCATGCCCTGAAGATCTGGCAACACTACTTGTACGGGGCTACATGCCAGATCTTCACAGACCATAAGAGTCTGAAGTATATATTCACTCAGCGGGAGTTGAATAACCGCCAGAGGAGATTGTTGGAGCTGATTAAGGACTTTCACTTGGAGATTTTATACCATCCCGGGAAGGCGAACGTAGTCGCCGATGCTTTGAGTAGGAGGACACCTCGAGAAGAGGCGATAGCTCGGCTTACGGTTCAGCCTCAGCTACAGAGGGATTTGGTGGGTTTGGAGTTGGATATCCGGTTCCCGGGTACGGACTGTTGTTTGTCCGAGTTGGAGGTACTACTTGACCTGTCCGGAGAGATCTTGCAGAAGCACGAGAGATGTCCCATTTTGATGAGAATCCGGGACAGGATGTCGCGAGGAGAGGCACCGCAGTTTATCATGGGAGCAGACGGGTTATTAAGACATCAGGGACGTATTTGTCTACTGTCGGATCAGGAGGTGAGAGAGCGGATTTTGCATGAGGCCCATTCCACACCTTACTCGGTGCACCCAGGCGCGAGTAAGATGTACCAAGACATTAGGAGATCTTATTCGTGAGGCGGGATCAAGCCCGATGTAGCTAGATATGTGGCCCGATGCGCGACCTGCCAGCAGGTCAAGATCGACCACAAGAGACCCGGAGGAGAGCTTCACCCACTGCCCGTGCCGCAGTGGAAGTGGGAAGACATATCCATGGATTTCGTGACCGGTCTGAGACCGAGTAGGAACTTTGACGCGATATGGGTGGTAGTAGTCCGGTTAACGAAGACCGCACGTTTCATTCCTATACGGGAAACGTGGCCGGTGAGTCGTTTAGCCGAGGAGTTTACCCGTCAGATTGTGAGATTACATAGAGTACCGAGGACCATCATCTCGGACCGGGACGGGCACCTCGAGGTTCTGGCAGCAGGTACACGCCGCCCTAGGTTCGAGTCTCCATTTCACCACCGCATACCATCCTCAGACCGACGGCCAGTCCGAGCGGACTATTCAGACATTAGAGGATATGCTACGGGCATGCGTACTAGACTGTGGACAAATATGGCCAGATCACCTCCCGTTGGTCGAGTTTTCGTATAGTAACAGCTGGCACGCGTCGATTGGGATGGTGTAACGCCCGGAATTTTATTACGGACTTAGAGCGCCTTGTAGATCTTCCCGTAGGCCGAGATTAATTCCTAAGAAAATCCTGATCCGACTCGTCGTTTTTCCTCTTTTTCCGCGTTCCGACCCTTCGTTCCGGGTTAAAATGACAAGGGGTCCTTTCCGACCCCTCGGTCCGTGGTGAGTGACAAGAGGTCAGCTTACCCCTTGATCCCCACACCTCCTTTTTAGCCTTATGTCTCTCTCTCTCCCCTCCCTTACCCTCTTTCATGTCTTTTTTCTTTTCTTTCACTCTTCTTCTCTTCTCTTCTCTTCTCTTCTGTTCTATTCTCTTCTCTTCTTCCATTGTTGATTGAGGAGCTGCATGTGTGGACTGCAGCAGGAGAACTACAGATTTGGTTTGGTAAGCTCCTTCCTCTCCCTCCCCTCTCCTCCTTGTTGTTTTTCCCTTCTTCTTCTTCCCTCCTTCATCCATGGCTATGGAGGAAGATCTTGAGGAGTTTTTGCTCAACGCTTTACATGCGTAGGTTCTTAGCTCGATTAGGTCAATGAGAGGTGCCTAAGACCAGTTGTGGGTGTTTGGAGAAGATTGAGCAAGAGAAGAAGGACTTTGGAGCCAAGGATCCACGATCGAAGACGAAGAAGACGACGTTCTGCACAGAACCCGCGGGACGGCTCAGCACGACAGCGGGAGCGGCCAGCCGTAGGGGCGGCTCAGCAAGGCCGTGGGTGCGGCTCAGCACGCCGCGAATACGGCTCGGCACGGCCGCAAAGGCAGCGCCTGACACTCGACGCAGTCCACCGCGGGTACGGCTCCTGGTTCCGCGGGACGGCTCCTGTGTCCGCAGGGGGAGCCAGCTTGACTCCGCAGTTGCGGTTTCTGCAACAGTAGACTTCTCCTCTCCTTCACTCTTCGTTCCTTCCTTAGATTTGTTGTTGAATCATGTTAGTAGCATGCTTAGGATGGCCTAGAGTAGCTTGAGAATGCCACTTAGTGGTTGTGAACCTAGGAGCCTTAAGGCTCGACGTAATTGTTGGATATGAGCATGTGAGCATGATGGATCTTCTAGGCTAGATTGTGCCTCTTTGGTTGAGAATTAATATCTTGTGGAATTATGAACTATTGTGGGATGTTTCATGTGTGGAGAGTGTGTGGTGAGTACTTGGGTCCTAGGATGCATTCTAGTTTGAGGGTTAGGTGATCTTGCATAGATCACTAAGAGTGAAGTCTAAGACATATTGAGAGTGAGTATGTATTGATATGCATATCTCTTGTGAGCAGGTTGTGGGCTTCCTCCTTAAGGAAGCAAGAGTGTGGTGACTTGGGTTTGGTGACGAGGTACCTCTCCGGACTTACTTAGCTCGTATTTTTGTATTTGCATTGATGTGTGTTTGGTGGTGTGTGTTTATGTTCTTGTTATAAACAACTAAACCGGTAAATAGGACCACTGACCTTATATGTTGGCCCAAGTGTATGATAATGGGCGGTGACATCTTCTGCCTAGCCTTGTCTAGGGCTAGAAGGATCTTGGCGACTGGCCCGGCAGGTATACGGTAAGCTGCATCTGTACCATTCCTTGCCGGTAGGAGGGACCGAGGCGAGACCACGGTGGTCTCGTGTCACAAACCGAAGTTGAATTAGAACGGGATATGACTTAATAATATAAAGATAATAAACCAGACTTGTGTATTTTATGTTATGTGCTATGTATGTGTTTGTGCCTTCACCGCTTTTCTAATGCTTTGAATATGAGCTAACGGTTTTAAACCGTGGTTGTAGATGACTTGCAGGTTAGAGACGCCGCCGAGTGAGGTGGAGGAGTGGACAGCCGGGGGTCTCCGTACATTATAGGACGGGGACGTTTTTGGGATATGCCTTTGTATTGTGGATTATGTAGTACTGTTTGGTTTTCTTATCAGAGTTGTGATGTTTTGAGGACTTGGCTGAGTTTCCACTTTGTAGTATTTACATTTCGGTTTTCTCATGCATTAAAAACGTTTTGAGTTTTCGCCTTTATTTGTGCCTTATTGGAAAGGTCCGGTGAAATTGTTGTCAAGCTAAGGGTCGGGACCCATTGTGAGGTCTCGCCCATAGCATCCCGAGTCCCGCAGATTTGGGGTGTTACAAAAGTGGTATCAGAGCCCTAGGTTGACAACAATGACACTCACAATCTTTTTAAATGCCGAATGAGGGATAAACAGAACCCACACGGGTTCTGACTTTTCGTTTTCAAAATCATGTGCATGGGTCGGGTTTGGGTTAGAATGTACGGTACCACCACTCCTTCCGCAAACCTCGGCTACATAGATCTCTTGATTAGAAGTATGTACTTATATTATTATATAGTTATATATATATGACCTTAGGATGCTCGTGGATTTGTATGTACCTAGCTATGTATGTTACCTTAGTATGTTTTGGATGTGCTTTATGACTATGCTTACCTTTATGCCGTTAGAAGATTTATCATACCGAAATCATAAGTAGTACCTACGCATTTATACTTAAGTAAACGTTACACGCTATCAGATGGAACGTACGAGAGCTACCGCTTACGTAGGACTCGCCAAGGGTAGACCCCCTCTTTCCCCTACCGTCCCGAGAAGGCAGGGGCGTTTAGAAAGACCTCCAGGCGCGAGAGGTCGGGGATGTATCCCCATTGCGGAACCGCTAGTTGTGGGTGCACCAGTAGTCGAGGCCCCCGTAGAGGACATCGCTGAGAGCATTGTTCCCGAGGATAGGGATAGGACCGTTTTGAGGTCTGGGACGCAGGGTTCTCCACCTGTCAGGACCGGGGAAGCGTCCGTTGGAGCTATCGTATTTTGGGACTACGTACGACGAGTTGAGGAGGTGTTTAAGGCTGGAGCACCACCTCCCGTCCCACTGGTGCCTGCACCTGCACCTGCGGGTCAGCTGAGGTCTCGCAGAGGGTGACTCAGATTAGGGATGCACCAGAGATAGTTGCACCGGCAGTAGTTGCACCCGAGCCGGTTATGGAGGTTATTAGGGCGAGAGACGAGCTGAGGTCTCTGAGACCTGATTCATTGTTGAAGGCTTTCAACCAGCATCATGTACCCTACTTCGACGGGGGGGTAGGGTTAGAGGTTGAGCACTGGATTGGGCATGTGGAGTCAGCTTTAGAGGCGATCCGTTGCCCATAGGAGAGGCAGGCTGAGATAGTCTAGACCCTATTACGAGAGCAGGCCCAGTATTGGTGCAGGATAGTTAGAAGAGGTGTGACCAGGATGGATCAGCTACTGAGACTTGTTAGGGAGACCTTTTGCCCGGATTGACGGAGGAGAGACACAGTCCAGGACTTCGTGGAGGCAGGATTCGAGGACGTCCCAGTCATTGAGGCAATTAGGCGATTTCAGACGGAGTTAGCCTTGCTGGGACCCGCCGCACCTCCAGCGGACCATCATGTCTATCTCTTTTCCAGGAGACTGAGGGAGTCCACCCGTTCTTACCTTGTGGGATTTCGTTGTGACTCACTGGCAGAGTACCAGGACCGAGCTTCGGCCTTTGAGAGAGACCGCCCTGGGTATAGGAGGGCAGCCCAGTCCGGAGGACCGGAAAAGAGACAGAGGACAGTACCAGCTAGTTCAGGGGCCGGAGTAGTGGGTCAGGGACGTGGCTAGACTCCGGGTCGTTCCGGTCCTCAGACGTCGAGGCAGGCAGTAGACAGGGGATGTGAGTGCTACAGTTGTGGAGATTTTGGACACATAAGGACTTCATGTAGGAGGCCGCCCGTGGCTTGTTTCACTTGTGGCCAGGTGGGTCACCGAGCCGCTTTTTTCCGTCAGGGCAAGTCACAGGACTCTCAGCAGAGGGGCCAGGGTAAGGAGCAGGCCAGCACTCAAGGATCAGCTCAGGGACAAGGCCGAGATAGGGACCGTGGTGAATGTACCCAGGAGATTAGAGACACACAGGCCAGGGTATTTGGGTTGAGGAGTGTCGTTGATCCTCCGGCGCCGGCAGCCCCATGTACCATTCAGATTCATGGCTTTTCGGTCCGAGTTTTATTTAATACGGGTGCTACGCACTCTTTTATTCTATGATTGTGTAGCTAGGTTGTCCTTAGCTACAGTAGAGGGGAAACCCTCTATTATAGGGTTACCCGATGGAGGTAGGGTTAGGGGTACCCGAGAGGTACGCGGTTGTCCCATTTGTTTGTGAAACGAGATTGGTTAGCAAACATCTTTTTCATGCACTTAGTGCATGAAGAAGTCATCCTTGGGATGGAATGGGTGGACCGCCATCCAGCCGTTTAGACATCAACAGGAGGACCGTGACGATTACCACGGAGGCGAGCACGAAGTGATTTTCCGAGGTTGGGACCTCGGGAAGGCCGGTACAGTCATTAGCGTAGTCCGGGCCACTAGACTTATCGGGCAGGGATGCGAGGCCTTCTGGTGTTATGCCATGAAGGAGGAGATGAGACTGTCGTTGGAGGAGTTTCATGTGGCAGACAAGTTCGAGGACGTTTTCGGGGAGCCACCCGGGCTACCGCCGTAGAGGAGCGTAGATTTTGCTATTGAGTTGGAGCTCGGCACGAGGCCGACCTCCAAGGCTCCATACCGCATGACGCCGTTCGAGATGCTGGAGCTGAAAAAGCAGCTCAAGGAGTTAGCCTAGAGGGGTTTCATAGGCCCGAGCATTTCCCCTTGAGGTGCACCGGTCCTCTTCGTTAGTAAGAAGGATGGATCTTGGAGGCTATGCTTTGATTACCGGAAGTTGAACAAAGTCACTATCCAGAACAAGTACCCCCTTACCACGTATAGGTGACCTACTCGACCAGTTGCAAGGGTCGGTGGTCTCTTCTAAGATCGAGGTAAGGTTTGATGGTCACCATTTGAGAAGTTGAGACTGGGATATTACAAACACGGCATTCAGGACAAACCATGGTCACTACGAGTTGTAGTGATTCCATATGGGCTTACTAAGGCCCTGAATAAGACATTTGGGTTCACTCTCGAAGAAGAGAGAAGTTGTATGACTAGTTGTCTCGGGATGACAACCCCCGAAGGATGTGAAAGAAGTTCCTAGTTTTCTTGGATGTGCTGAGCATTACCGGATTTGTGGAGAGATTCTCCAAGTAACACCATCTATGGCTAACCTAATCCGGATGAAGATGAAGTATTGAGTGGGACGCAAATGGACAATAGAGTTGTTGAGAGTTAAGAGGAGATTCATTGGTGCAACTATTTTGAAATTGCCTCTAGGTATGATCGGTTTGAAGTGTACAAGTGATTCTTCAAGACATGGTCTTGATTGAGTATTGAGAGACGATGTAAAAGTTATAGCATACATGTCTCGATAGTAGGAGCAGTGTGAAGCAAAGTGTTTCCTTTATTACTTAAAACTTGCAACAAGAATTGAGGAAACGTAACATTAAAGTTCGGTTTGACAAGAACCAAAGCCAACGGTGTAAATTGGAAGTTCGATCTTCTTTGTTAGAGACAAGCAAAAAAGAAACATAATGGAAAGGTTGTAGTGAGAAAGACCCGAGAAGGAAGTTGAGTTTCCGATACATCGGACGTTTTTGAGATCTTAGCGCAAGTTGGGAAAGTGTTTTACCGGCTGGCATGGCCCCCTCCTAGAACGGTCAAGAAGGTGCGCAGTTTCTTGGGGCTTAGCGGAATACTACCGCCGTTTTGTTGAGGGTTTCTCTGTGATTGCACGGCCGCTCAGTTCCTTGCTGACGAAGTCTACCAAGTTCGTTTGGTCCGAGCCTTGTCAGCACGGCTTCGAAGAGCGGAAGAGGAGGTTGACCTCCACTCCAGGGTTAGCCCAGCCTGAAGGCGTAGAGGATTTTGTAGTGTATAGTGACGCCTCCAAGCTAGGATTGGGGTGCGTTTTGATGCAGAAGGGTAGGGTTATTGCGTACGCTTTTCGGCATCTGAAGCCGTACGAGGAGAATTACCCTACCCATGATCTTGAGCTAGCGGCAGTGATTCATGCCCTGATGATCTGGCGACACTACTTGTACGGGGCTACGTGCCAAATCTTCATAGACCATAAGAGTCTGAAGTCTATATTCACTCAGCGGGAGTCGAATAACCGCCAGAGGAGATGGCTGGAGCTGATTAAGGATTTTGACTTAGAGATTTGCACCATCCGGGGAAGGTGAACGTAGTCGCCGATGCCTTGAGTGGGAGGACACCTCGAGAGGAGGCTATAGCTCGGCTTACGATTCATCCACAGTTGCAGAGGGATTGATAGGTTTGGAGTTGGATATCCGGTTCCCGGATACGGATGGTTCTTTTTCCGAGTTAGAGGTAGTACCCGACCTGTCCGGAGAGATCCTGCAGAAGCAGGAGGGATCCCCCATTTTGAGGAGGATCCGGGACGGGGTGTCCCGAGGAGAGGCACCGCAGTTTATCACAGGAGCAGACGGCTACTGAGACGCCAGGGACGTTGTAATTGTGTACCGTCGGATCAGGAGTTGAGAGGGCGGATTTCGCACGAGGCACGTCATTAGCCACGAGGACTTAGTGGTCGAGCCGGACCCTACTTTTGCAGAGCACCCGATAGCGGTCTTAGAGCGGAGTACGAGGTGCCTTCGATCGAAGGAGATACCGATGCTGAGAGTACAGTGGTCGAGGCAAGGAGCCGATGAGGCTACATAGGAGACGGAGGATAGTATCCGGAGGAACTATCTTGAGTTTTACGCAGATTTAGCGACATCGATAGGACCGTCGGGTTAGCCCCGAGATCTTCCTTGTTTGTTCTGTGTGATTATGTGATTTTGTTTGAGATATGTGTACCTTGCGAGGTCTTGATATGATGTTATACGTAGACTTGGATTAGAGCCGATAGTTGACGTTTTATGAGTTCCACCTAGTTACGTGACGTGTTTGTCCTAGAGTGTTGGGTTTAGCAAGTTTCGGGACGAAACTTGTTTTTAGGGGGGTTAGTTTTAACGCCCGAAATTTTATTCCGGACTTAGAGCGCCTTGTAGATCTTCCCGTAGGCCAAGATGCCGAGTGCCGGAATTTATTCCTAGGAAAATCCCGAGCCGACTCGTCGTTTTTCCTCTTTTTCCGCGTTTCGACCATTCGTTCCGGGTTAAAATGACAAGGGGTCATTTCCGACCCCTCGGTCCGTGGTGAGGGACAAGAGGTAAGCTGACCCCTTTGATCCCCACACCTCCTTTTCAGCCTTATGTCTCTCTCTCTCTCTCTCTCTCTCTTCTCCCTAACCCTCTTTCACGTCTTTTTTCTTTTCTTTCACTCTTCTTCTCTTCTCTTCTCTTCTCTTCTCCCATTGTTGATTAAGGAGCTGCATGTGTGGACTGCAGCAGGAGAACTACATATTTGGTTTGGTAAGCTCCTTCCTCTCCCTCCCCTCTCTTCCTTGCAGTTTTTCCCTTCTTCTTCTTCCCTCCTTCATCCATGGCTATAGAGGAAGATCTTGAGGAGTTTTTGTTCAACTCTTTGCATGCATAGGTTCTTAGCTCGATTAGGTCAAGAAGAGGTGCCTAAGACTAGTGGTGGGTGTTTGGAGTAGATCCAGCAAGAAAAGAAGGACTTTGGAGCCAAGGATCCATGATCGAAGACGAAGAAGACGACAGAGGCGGCCAGCCACAAAGGCGGCTCAGCAAGGCCGCGGGTGCGGCTCAGCACGCCGCGGGTGCGGCTCGGCACGGCCGCGGGTGCGGCTCGGCACGGCCGCAGGGGCGGCACCTGACACTCAAGGCAGTCCACCGCGGGTGCGGCTCCTAATTCCGCGGGGGCGGCTCCTGTGTCCGCAGGGGGCGCCAGCTTGATTCCGCTGTTGCGGTTTCTGCAACAGTAGGCTTCTCCTCTCCTTTCCTCTTCGTTCCTTCCGTAGTATTGTTGTTGAATCATGTTAGTAGCATGCTTAGGATAGCCTAGAGTAGATTGAGAATGCTACTTAGTGGTTGTGAACCTAGGATCCCCTAAGGCTCGATATATTTGATGGATATGAGCATGTGAACATGATGGACCTTCTAGGCTAGCTTGTTCCTCCTTGGTTGAGGATCGAGATCTTTGAGGTTATAAACTATTGGGTGTTACTTTCATGTGTGGAGAGTGTGATGACTACTTGGGACCTAGGATGCATTCCTAGCTTGAGGGTTAGGTGTTCTTGCTTAGATCACTAAAATGAAGTTTAAGACTTCTTGAGAGTGAGTATGTATTGATATGCATATCTCTTGTGAGCAGGTTGTGGGCTTCCTCCTTAAGGAAGCCAGAGTGTGGTGACTTGGGTTTGGTGACGAGGTAAGTCTCCGGACTTACTTAGCTCGTATTTTACGTATTAACATTGAGGAAGCCCACAACCTGCTCACAAGAGATTTATGCAAGATCACCTAACCCTCAAACTAGGAATGCATCCTAGGTCCCAAGTACTCACCACACACTCTCCGCACATTAAACAGCCCACAACAGTTCATAATTCCACAAGATATTAATCCTCAACCAAAGAGGCACAAGCTAGCCTAGAAGATCCATCATGCTCACATGCTCATATCCAACAATTACATCGAGCCTTAAGGGCTCCTAGATTCACAACCACTAAGTGGAATTCTCAAGCTACTCTAGGCCATCCTAAGCATGCTAATAACATGATTCAACAACAAACCTAAGGAAGGAACGAAGAGTGAAGGAGAGGAGAAGCCTACTGTTGCAAAAACCGCAGCCGCGGAGTCAAGCTGACGCCCCCTGCGGACACAGGAGCCGCCCCCGCGGAACCAGGAGCCGCACCCGCGGTGGACTGGGTCGAGTGTCAGGCGCCGCCCCTGCGACCGTGCCGAGCCGCACCCGCAGCCTTGCTGAGCCGCCCCTGCGGCTGGCCGCTCCCGCGGTCGTGCTGAGCCGCCCTCGCGGGTTCTGTGCAAAACGTCGTCTTCTTTGTCTTCGATCGTGGATCCTTGGCTCCAGAGTCCTTCTTCTCTTTCTGGATCTTCTCCAAACACCTACCACTGGTCTTAGGCTCCTCTCCTTGACCTAAACGAGCTATGAACCTACGCATGCAAAGAGTTGAGCAAAAATCCTCAAGATCTTCATCCATAGCCATGGATGAAGGTGGGAAGAAGAAGAAAGGAAAAACAACAAAGAAGAGAGGGGAGGGAGAGGAAGGAGCTTACCAACAAACTGAGATCTTCTTCTTCAGTCCACAGCTTAGATCCTCAAGCAACAAGGAATTAGAGAAGAGAAGAGAGGAGAAGAAAGGAGGAGAGAAGTGAGGAAGAGTGAATGAGAGGAAGTAACGTGAAATGTGAGCAAGGGAGGAGAGAGAGAGAGACAAGGACTGAAAAGAAGGTGTGGGGATCAAGGGGTCAGCTAACCTCTTGTCCCTCACACGGACCGAGGGGTCGAAAATGACCCCCTTGTCATTTTTAACCCGGAACGAAGAGTGGGAACGCGGAAAAAGAGGAAAAACGACGAGTCGGCTCGGGATTTTCTTAGGAATAAATCCTGGCACTCGGCATCTCGAGCGTACGGGATAAACTACAAGGTGCTCCAAGTCTGGAATAAATTCCGGGCGTTACAACTAACCCCCCTAAAAACAAGTTCCGTCTCGAAACTTGCTAAACCCAACACTCTCGGACCAACATGCCTCGTAACAACGAGGAACTCATAAAACGTACACTACCGGCTCTAATCCAAGTCTACGTATTGCATCCCATCAAGACCTCGCAAGGTACTCATAACTCAAACAACAACACATAACATATAAAGCAAACAAGGAAGATCTCGGGACTAACCCGACGGTCCTATCGATGTCACTATGTCTGCATAAAACTCGGGATGGTTCATCCGTATATTATCCTCCGTCTCCCATGTAGCCTCATCGGTTCCTCGCCTCGACCACTATATCCTCAACATCGGTATCTCCTTCGATCGAAGGCGCCTCATACTCCGCTCTAAGACCGCTATCGGGTGCTCTGCAAAAGTATGGTCCGGCTCGACCACTAGGTCCTCGTGACTGATGATGTGTCTCGGGTCGTGTATGTACTCTCTCAGCTGAGAGACATGAAAGACCGGGTGTATACCCTCCAACCGCGGTGACAGTGCTAACCGGTATGCCACCTCACCGACTCTCTCCAAGATCTCGAATGGACCGACATATCGGGGGCTTAACTTCCTCTTAATGCCGAATCGCCTGACGCCCCGCGTCGGTAATACCCTCAACCACACCTGAGTCCCTACCCTGAACTCGAGAGGTCTACGCCTCCTATCCGCATACGACCTCTGGCGGCTCTGCGCGGCCAACATCCTCTCTCGGATCAAAGCAACTCTAGCCACGTCGTCCTGTACCTGATCTGGAGCTACAATGTTAGAACTCCCCGGCTCATCCCAACATAAGGGAGTACGGCATCTCCGCCCATACAATGCCTCATAAGGTGCCATCTGTAACACCCCAAATCCGCGGGACTCGGGATGCTGCGGGCGAGACCTCACAATGGATCCCGACCCTTAGCTTGACAACAATTTCACCGGACCTTTCCAACAAGGCACAAATAAAAGCGAAAACTCAAAACGTTTTTAATGTATGAGAAAACCAAAATGTAAAGACTACAAAGTGGAAACTCATCCGAGTCCTGAAAACATCACAACTCCGATAAGAAAACCAAACCGTACTACATAATCCACAATACAAAGGCATATCCCAAAAACGTCCCCATCCTATAATGTACGGAGACCCCCGGCTGTCCACTCCTCCACCTCACTCGACGGCGTCCCTAACCTGCAAGTCATCTACAACCACGGTTTAAAACCGTTAGCTCATATTCAAAGCATTAGAAAAGCGGTGAACACACAAACACATACATAACACATAACATAAAACACACAAGTCTGGTTTATTATCTTTATATTATTAAGTCATATCCCGTTCTAATTCAACTTCGGTTTGTGACACGAGACCACTGTGGTCTCGCCTCGGTCCCTCCAACCGGCAAGGAATGGTACGGATGCACCCGACCGTATACCCGCTGGGCCAGTCGCCAAGATCCTCCTAGCCCCAGGCAAGGCTAGGCAGAAGATGTCACCGCCTGTTATCACACACATGGGCCAACATATATATAAGGTCGGTGGTCCTATTTACTGGTTTAGTTGTTTATAACAAGAACATAAACACACACCACCAAACACACATCGATGCTAATACGTAAAATACGAGCTAAGTAAGTCCGGAGACTTACCTCGTCACCAAACCCAAGTCACCACACTCTTGCTTCCTTAAGGAGGAAGCCCACAACCTGCTCACAAGATATATGCATATCAATACATAATCACTCTTAAGAAGTCTTACACTTCATTTTAGTGATCTAAGCAAGAACACCTAACCCTCAAGCTAGGAATGCATCCTAGGTCCCAAGTAGTCATCACACTCTCCACACATGAAAGTAACACCCAATAGTTTATAACCTCAAAGATCTTGATCCTCAACCAAGGAGGAACAAGCTAGCCTAGAAGGTCCATCATGCTCACATGCTCATATCCATCAAATATATCGAGCCTTAGGGGATCCTAGGTTCACAACCACTAAGTGGCATTCTCAAGCTACTTTAGGCCATCCTAAGCATGCTACTAACATGATTCCACAACAATACTAAGGAAGGAACGAAGAGGAAAGGAGAGGAGAAGCCTACTGTTGCAGAAACCGCAACCGCGGAGTGAAGCTGGCGCCCCCTGCGGGCACAGGAGCCCGCGGAACCAGGAGCCGTACCCGCGGTGGACTTGCGTCGAGTGTCAGGCGCCTCCCCTGCGGCCATGCCGAGCCGCACCCGCGGCGTGCTGAGCCAAACCCGCGGCCTTGCTGAGCCGCCCATTCGGCTGGCCACTCCCGTGGTCGTGCTGAGCCGCCCCCGCGGGTTCTGTGCAGAACGTCGTCTTCTTCATCTTCGATCGTGGATCCTTGGCTCCAAAGTCCTTTTTCTCTTGCTGGATCTTCTCCAAACACGCACCACTGGTCTTAGGCACCTCTCCTCAACCTAATCGAGCTAAGAACCTATGCATGCAAAGGGTTGAGCAAAAACTCCTCAGATCTTCATCCATAACCATGGATGAAGGAGGGAAGAAGAAGAAGGGAAAAAACAAAAAGGAAGAGAGGGGAGGGAGAGGAATGAGCTTACAAACAATATTGGGATCTTCTTCTGCAGTCCACGGCCTAGATCCTCAAGCAACAATGGAAGAAGAGAAGGAAGGAGAAGAGAAGAGAAGAGAAGAGAGGGAAGGAAGGAAGTGACGTGAAATGAGAGCAAGGGAGGAGAGAGAGGGAGCATAGGCTGAAAAGGGTGAGAGGACCAAGGGGTCAGCTGACCTCTTGTCCCTCCCCACGGACCGAGGGTTCGGAAATGACCATTTGTTATTTGTAACCCGGAACGAAGGGTCGGAATGCGGAAAAAGGGAAAAACAACGAGTCGGCTCAGGATTTTCTGAGGAATAAATCCCGGCACTCGGCATCTCGGGCCTACGGCATAAACTACAAGGTGCTCTAAGTCCGGAATAAAATTCCGGGCGTTACAACTAATCTCCCTAAAAACAAGTTTCGTCCCGAAACTTGCTAAACCCAACACTCTCCGACCAACCCGTCTCGTAACCACGTGGAACTCATGAAACATCAACTACTGGCTCTAATCCAAGTCTACGTATCGCATCACATCAAGACCTCGCAAGGTACTCATAACTCAAACAAAATCACATAATATATAAAGCAAACAAGGAAGATCTCGGGACTAACCCGACGGTCCTATCGATGTCACTATGTGTGCATAAAACTCGGGATAGTTCCTCCGTATATTATCCTCCGTCTCCCATGTAGCCTCATCGGCTCCTCGCCTCGACCACTGTATCCTCAACATCGGTATCTCCTTCGATCGAAGGCGCCTCATACTCCGCTCTAAGACCGCTATCGGGTGCTCTGCAAAAGTATGGTCCGGCTCGACCACTAGGTCCTCGTGACTGATGATGTGTCTCGGGTCGTGTATGTACTCTCTCAGCTGAGAGACATGAAAGACCGGGTGTATACCCTCCAACCGCGGTGAAAGTGCTAACCGGTATGCCACCTCACCGACTCTCTCCAAGATCTCGAATGGACCGACATATCGGGGGGCTTAACTTCCTCTTAATGCCGGATCGCCTAAAGCCCCGCGTCGGTGATACCCTCAAGCACACCTACCTCCTACTCTGAACTCGAGAGGTCTACACCTCCTATCCACATACGACCTCTGACGGCTCTGCGCGGTCAACATCCTCTCTCGGATCAAAGCAACTCTGGCCATGTCGTCCTGTACCTGATTTGGAGCTACAACGGTTAAACTCCCCCGCTCGTCCCAACATAAGGGAGTACGGCATCTCCGTCCATACAATGCCTCATACGGTGCCATCCCGATTGACCCGTGCCAACACCTCAAGGTAAAACGTCCATCCCTGTCCGGGATGATGGTCCTCGGTATTCCATGTAATCTCACAATCTAACAGTTGTGGATATGTCCTCCCACTTCCACTATGGCACGGACGGTGGGTGAAGCTCTCCTCCGTCTCTGGTGCTCGATCTTGACCTGCTGGCAGGTTGCGTATCGGGCCACATATCTAGTTACATCGGGCTTGAGCCCGCCCCACCAATAAGATCTCCTAATATCTTGGTACATCTTACTCGCGCCTGGGTTCACCGAGTAAGGATTTGAATGTGCCTCATGAAAAATCCGCTCTCTCAACTCCTGATCCGACGGTAAACAAATACGTCCCTGACGTCTCAATAGTCCGTCTGCTCCTGTGATAAACTACGGTGCCTCTTCTCGGGACATCGTGTCCCGGATCCTCATCAAAATGGGACATCTCTCCTGCTTCTGCATGATCTCACCGGACAGGTCAGGTAATAACTCTAACTCGGATAAACAACAGTCCGTACCCGGGAACCGGATATCCAACTCCAAACCTATCAAATCCCTCTGCAACTGAGGCTGAACCGTAAGCCGAGCTATAGCCTCCTCTCGAGGTGTCCTCCTGCTCAAAGCATCGGTGACTACGTTCGCCTTCCCCGGATGGTACAAAATCTCTAAGTCAAAGTCCTTAATCAGCTCCAACCATCTCCTCTGGTGGTTATTCAACTCCCGCTGAGTGAATATATGCTTCAGACTCTTATGATATGTGAAGATCTGGCACATAGCCCCGTACAAGTAATGTCGCTAGATCTGCAGGGCATGAATCACTGCCGCTAGCTCACGATCATGGGTAGGGTAATTCTCCTCGTACGGCTTTAGCTGCCGAAAAGCGTACGCAATAACCCCACCCCTCTGCATCAAAATGCACCCCAATCCTAGCTTGGAGGCGTCCCTATCCACTACAAAATCCTCCACGCCCTCATGCTGGGCTAAAACAGGAGCGGAGGTCAACCTCCTCTTCAGCTCCTCGAAACTGTGCTGACAAGGCTCGGACCAAACGAACCTGGCAGACTTCCTCAGCAAGGAA
Source organism: Fagopyrum tataricum (assembly GCA_002319775.1). Lineage (NCBI taxonomy): Eukaryota > Viridiplantae > Streptophyta > Magnoliopsida > Caryophyllales > Polygonaceae > Fagopyrum > Fagopyrum tataricum. Next base: position 22,774,882 of record CM008286.1, read on the forward strand.
GTGAGCGGTCGTGCAATCACTGAGAAACCCTCAACAAAACGGCGGTAGTTTCCCGCTAACCCCAAGAAACTGCGCACCTCCTTGACCGTCCTATGAGGCGGCCATGATGAAACAAACTCTATCTTCACCGGGTCAACCATGACACCCTCGGCGGAAACTATATGACCCAAAAATGCCACCTCGGACATCCAAATCTCGCACTTAGATAGTTTAGCGTAAAGCTCTCTATCCCGGAGAACTCGAAGCACCGTCCTCAGGTGTCCCTCATGCTCCTCCCTACTCCAGGAGTAGACTAAGATGTCGTCTATAAATACTACCACAAACTGGTCTAAGGAGTCGATGAAGATGTCGTTCATCAACTCCACGAAGACGGCGGTGCATTCTTGAGCCCGAATGGCATCACGACAAACTCATAATGGTCGTATCTCGTCTTGAATGCCGTCTTCGGCACGTCCTCCTCTCTCGATTGATACACTTGAAACGCCAGGTAAACACACTTTACTCTCGGCGGCCATGCCAGCCGGTAAAACACTTTCCCAACTTGCGCTAAGATCTCAAAAAGGTCCGATGTATCGGAAACTCAACTTCCTTCTCCGGTCTTCCTCACTACAACATTTCCATTATGTTTCTTCTTTTCTTGTCTCTAACAAAGAAGATCGAACTTCAAATTTACACCGTTGGCTTTGGTTCTTGTCAAACCAAACTTCGATGTTACTTTTCCTCAATTGTTTTTGCAAGTTCTAAGTAATGAAGGAAGTACTTTGCTTCACATTGCTTCTACTAACGAGACATGAATGCTATAACTTTTACATCGTCTCTCGATACTCAGTCAAGACCATGTCTTGAAGAATCGCTTGTACACTCCAAACCGATCATACCTCGAGGCAATTTCCAAAACAGTTGTACCAATGAATCCCCTTTTAACTCTCAACACCCAGTTGAAATCAAAAGAAACTGCAAAAACAATGCCTACAACTAACTGAACAAGAAAAGAAAAGTATCAATATTATTTGTGAAAAGTTTAGAACAAAGTATGAGCCTATATTTATAGAGTTTTTGTAACACCCCAAATCCGCGGGACTCGGGGTGCTACGGGCGAGACCTCACAATGGGTCCCGACCCTTAGAGCGGAGTACGAGACGCCTTCGATCGAAGGAGATACCGATGCTGAGGATTCAGTGGTCGAGGCGAGGAGCCGATGAGGCTACATGGGAGACGGAGGATAGTATCCGGAGGTACTATCCTGAGTTTTACACAGATTTAGCGACGTCGATAGGACCGTCGTGCTAGTCCCGGGATCTTTCCTTGTTTGTTTTGTGTAGTTATGTTATGTTGTGTTATGTGAGTGCGTGTGAGTATATTTGTACCTTGCGAGGTCTTGATGTGATTCTTTACGTAGACTTGGATTAGAGCCGATGGTTGACGTTTTATGAGTTCTACATGGTTACGTGACGTGTTTGTCCGAGAGTGTTCGGTTTAGCAAGTTTCGGGACGAAACTTGTTTTTAGGGGGGTTAGTTGTAACGCCCGGAATTTTATTCCGGACTTAGAGCGGTTTATAGATCTTTCCGCAGGGCCGAGATGCCGAGTGTCGGGATTTATTCCTAAGAAAATCCCGAGCCGACTAGTCGTTTTTCCCTTTTTCCGCGTTCCGACCCTTCGTTCCGGGTTAAAATGACAAGGGGTCATTTCCGAGCCCTCGGTCCGTGGGAGGGACAAGAGGTCAGCTGACCCCTTGGTCCCCTCACCCCTTTTCAGCCTATGTTCCCCGTCTTTCTCCTCCCTTGCTCTCTCTCACGTCATTTCTTTCCCTCACTTTCTCTTCTCTTCTTCATTTTTGCTTGAAGAGCTTGCATGTGTGGACTGCAGAAGGAGAAGTGTTGATCTGGTGTGGTAAGTCTCCTTCCTCCCTTCTTTCCTTCTTCTCCATGGTTGTCCATTCCTTCCTTCTTCCCTCCTTCATCCATGGCCATGGATGAAGCTTTTGAGGAGTTTATGCTCAAATCTTTGCATGCATAGGTTCTTAGCACGATTAGGTCGAGGAGAGGTGCCTAAGACCAGTGATGGGTGCTTGAAGAAGATCCAGCGAAGAAGAGGGAGTTTGGAGCCAAGTATCCACGATCGAAAACGAAGAAGACGACGTTCTGCACAGAACCTGCGGGGGCGGATCATCACGGCCGCGGGCGCGGACGGCCGCAGGGGCGGCTCAGAACGGCAGCGGGAGCGGCACAGCACCGCCGCGGGTGCGGCTCGGCATGGCCGCGGGGACGGCGGCAGGCTCACGGCCCAGCACAGCCGCGGGCGCGGCTCGGCACGGACGCGGGGGCGGCTCCGAGGCTCCAGGTCACGACGGCCGAGGGGTGGCTCCCTTCCGCCGCGGGTGCGGCCGGCAGCGCCGTAGGGGGCGGCCTCTGGTTCCGCAGGGGCGGCTCCTGCTCCGCCGGGGAGCCAGCTTGACTCCGCGACTACGTATCTTCGACATTAGGTTCCTCCTCTCCTTTCCTCTTCGTTCCTTCCTTAGTATTAATGTTGGATCATGTTAGTAGCATGCCTACGATGGATCTAGAGTAGCTTGGAATGCCACTTAGTGGTTGTGAACCTAAGAGCCCTTACGGCTCGATGTAAGTGATAGATATGAGCATGTGAGCATGATGGACCTTCTAGGCTAGCTTGTGCCTATTTGGTTGAGGATTACTCTTGTGGAATTATGGACTGTTGTGGGCTGTTTCATGTGTGGAGAGTGTGATGAGTACTTGGGACCTAGGATGCATTCCTAGTTTGAGGGTTAGGTGATCTTGCATAGATCACTAGAGTGAAGTCTAAGACTTCTTGAGTGGGAGTATGTATTGATATGCATATCTCTTGTGAGCAGGTTGTGGGCTTCCGCCTTAAGGAAGCGAGAGTGTGGTGACTTGGGTTTGATGACAAGGTAAGTCTCCGGACTTACTTAGCTCGTATTTTATGTATTAACATTGATGTGTGTTTGGTGGTGTGTGTTTATTTTATGTATAAACGTTTTCGAGTTTTGCCTTTATTTGTGCCTTGTTGGAAAGGTCCGGTGAAATTGTTGTCAGGCTAAGGGTCGGGACCCATTGTGAGGTCTCGCCCGTAGCATCCCGAGTCCCGCGAATTTGGGGTGTTACAGCGGAGGCGGCTCCAGGGCGGCAGCAAGGCGCAGGGGCAGCTCTTGGGTCCGCAGGGGCGGCTTCTGTGTTCCGTAGGGGGCGCGAACTTGACTCCGCGGTTGCGGTTTCTTCAACAGTAGGCTTCTCCTCTCCCTTCCTCTTCGTCCCTTCCTTATCTTTGAGGTTATATCATGTTAGTAGCATGCCTATGATGGACCTAGAGTAGCTTGAGAATGCCACTTAGTGGTTTTAAACCTAGGAGCCCTTAAGGCTCGATGTAGTTAATGATTACGAGTGTGTTGAGCATGATGGACCTTCTAGGCTTGCTTGTTCCTTCTTGGCTGAGGTTTACGATCATGTGAGGTCATCTTGCTTAGATGACTAGAGTGAAGTCTAAGACTTCTTGAGCGTGAGCATGTGTTGATAGCATATCTCTTGTGAGCAGGTTGTGGGCTTCCTCCTTAAGGAAGCGAGAGTGTGGTGATTTGAGTGTGGTGACGAGGTAAGTCTCCGGACATACTTAGCTCATATTATGTATTAGCATCGATGTGTGTTGGTGGTGTGTGTTTGTTTTATTGTTTATGTTATAAACAACTAAACCGGTAAATAGGACCACCGACTTTATATTATTTTGGCCCAAGTTGATGATAACGGGCGGTGACATCATCTGCCTAGCTCTTGCGAGAGTCTAAGAGGTTCTCGGCGACTAGCCCGGGTGGGTAGACGGTCGGATGCATCAGTACCATTCATTGCCGGTAAGTAGGGACCGAGGCGAGACCACGGTGGTTCTCGTGTCACAAACCTAAGTTGAATTAAAACGGGATATGACTTAATAATAAAAAGATAATAAACCGGACTTGTATGTTTTGTGTTATGTTGATGTATGTGTGTATGTGCCTTCACCTCTTTTCTAATGCTTCGAATATGTGCTAACGGTTTTAAACCGTTCGTGTAGATGTCTTGTAGGTTAGGGACGCCGCCGAGTTAGGTGGAGGAGTGGACAGCCGGGGTCTCCGCACATTATAGGACGGGGACGTTTTTGGGTTATGTTTTCGTATTGTTGGTTTGTGGATTTTGTTGTACGGTTTAGATTTCCGTATCGGAGTTATGTCGTTTTGAGGACTCGGCTGAGTTTCCACCTTGTATCTATACTTTTCAGTTTTCCGCATACATTATAAACGGTTTGAGTTTTGCCTTTATTTGTGCCTTGTTGGAAAGGTCCGGTGAAATTGTTGTCAGGCTAAGGGTCGGGACCCATTGTGAGGTCTCGCCCGTAGCATCCCGAGTCCCGCGGATTTGGGGTGTTACAAATGTGGTATCAGAGCCCTAGGTTGACAACAATGGCACTCGCAATCTTTTTAAAGGCCGAATGAGGGATAAATAGAACCCACACGGATTCTGACTTTCGTTTTCAAAATCATGTGCATGAGTCGGGTTTGGGTTAGAATGTACAGGACCACCACTCATTCCGCAAACCTCGGCGACATAGATCTCTAGATTAGAAGTATGTATATATGTTATTATTACATAGTTATATATATATATATATATATGACCTTAGGATGTTTGTGGATTTGTATGTACCTAGCTATTTATGTGGCCTTAGTATGTTTTGGACTTGTATGCCTTGGATGTATATTGTGATCATGCTTACCTTTACGCTTTTAAAAGTTTTATCATACCGAGATCATAAGTAGTACCTACGTATTTATACATAAGTAAACGTCATACGCTATCAGATGGCACGTACGAGAGCTACCGCTTACGTAGGACCCGCCAAGGGTAGACCCCCTCTTTCTCCTACCGTTCCCGAGACGGGGACGAGTAGGAAGACCTCCAGGCGCGAGTGGTCGGGACGTATCCCCATTGCGGACCCACCAGTCGTGGATCCACCAGTAGTTAAGGTTCCCGTAGAGGACGTCACCGAGAGCATCGTTTCCGAGGCTGGGGATAAGACCGTTGGGAGGTCCGGGCGCAGAGTTCTCCATCTGCCAGGACCAGGGGAGCGTCCATTGGAGCTACCGTGTTTGAGGACTACGTACGACGAGACAATAGAGATAACCAACTTAAGTTCTTCAAGAAGACGCGTGGACAAGTAAAGATGCGAATCGAGGAGGAGATAGGTGCATTCTAACAAGCTTAAGGCGGTGTTCCATCACGAGAAGTGAAACTTTCCTTAGACGCTCCTAAGCTTTGGAGTCAATATGAGAAACTTGATCGAACCAAGTGTGAAAGATGTAAGATACCGTAAGTTAAGCTTACGAGGTACCATTAAGTGAAGAGTAAACATTACGAGAGTTATGAGAAGAATGGCAAGGTGGGGATTCACGCGGAGTTGATCGGTGTTCGTTATGATGATAAGGCGAAGAAACGCCAAAAAGGAACAAGTGTGTATAAATGATGATCCTAAGAAGATGAGAGCAACACGTGGATGCTAACTAACATTAGATATTTTGGTGATCTTGTGTCTTTTGGGATTTATTTCTCGTATTTGGTTTTATGCCAGTTGGGTTGGAAAACTGTTTATTCCCAAACCTTGTTTTTGTTCTTGGCTATGGATTTCACCAATTGTCGTTATATCTCGTGCATGGGATAACTTTGGGTTGCTATACCTTTATGTTGCAGGATTATGGATATTTGTTTATGAGTTTCAGTTTATCTTTCTGCCTTTATCTTGATTCATTTAGCCTTAGGAAATCCTAGTTCGGGTTCCTAGCGCTGTAGTGTTTCCCATTTTTGGGGCGTTACAATTTCAAAAATAAACCATCTAAAATAAAACGTATTCATCCAAACTTTATGAAACAACCAAAGAGATTAAAAAAACTATCAAATTTGCTCCATGGCCTTCCATCTTAAAACTGCTACATATAATCACTTTAAATTTCAATTTTAAATACTACAAAATTATTTTTAAATGTAAATATCCAAAATACAATCTTGATGAATTATCGTTTAGTTTATTTTACCACTAGTTTCAATTGTATTTGCCTTACAAAAATTATGTAACTAGATAAAATACTTTTTCAAATATAATATAATTTATTTTGTTAATTGAGAAATATTTATTTATATCCTCATAGTTAAGCGATTAACATATGGACAATTAAAACTAAAAATATATGCCAAAAACACAAACGAGTTTGGAAGACTTTCTTGAGGACAAAATTTTTTCTTTCGCTTTGAATACATCGTTTCTCCTTATCGAATTGATTGAAGACATTGGTACTGCGGTCTCATGAAATTTAGTGATATACAACACCAAGTTGAAATCAAAAGAAACCGCAAAAACAATGTCTACAACTAACTGAACAAGAAAAGAAAAGTATCAATATTATATGTGTAAGGTTTAGAACAAAGTATGAGCCTATATTTATAGATTTTCTCAACGTAGCTCACATCATATGATTTTCCTCTCTTTAAACTTGGTTTTTTTCTATAAACTATATTTCGAAATTTATTTAACAAACTGAAGAGATCTTTAACGATTCCAAATATGTGTTAACGCCCGGAAATTTAAGAAAACGAATTATCATGTTATTCCTATTTCCGTAAGTTATTCTACGGGAATATCCGACTTTGATTCCGAAGCCGTGAACCATAAATTATTTTTACGAGAATGTCGGAAAATATTCCGACCCGTAACACCCGTTACGGAATTAGTTTAACGAGTTGTTTTCCCGCCCGGTTTTCTTCTTCCTTCCTTCTTCTTACCGAAAAATCCCGGCCAAGATAAGCTCGGCCTGCATATCTCGGCCGAGACCGACGCCCAACCGAGGCTTTTGGGAACGTGCCGCCCGCCCAGCCTACGCCTAGGCCTGCAGGAGGGCAGAGCCGACAGGCCGACCCTTCGGCCCGGGGTTTGGCGTGCTGCACCAAGCCGACCCCTCGGTCCAGCCTCCCCCTCTCCTACTCCCTCTCTCGGCCTCTCCCAACTCACTCTCACTTCCACACCTCACTCCCTCCCTCAGCTCTTTCTCACCATCCTTCTCCCGCTGCTCTCACCCCGCCGTCCAGCCGTCGTAACCTCGCCACCTCCACGCCCCGAGCCCTTGGAGTACGTCGGAGAGCCACCAGCCGGAAGCTCCTCTCCCTCTTTCTGCGTCGGGGATGCTCAGGCAAGGAGAGCCGCAGCAAGCCGTCGCCGCCCCGAGGAAACCTTCGCCGTCGCCGTGCCTCGCCTGCACGGGCCTAGCCGGAGCCACCGACGCCAGTCGCCCTCCCCTCCGCCACGCCTTCTCCTTCAGCCTCGGGTGAGCAACAGCTCACTTCTCCCCTCCATTGCAGCGTCCTCGCCGGAGTTGGAGGCCGGCCGCCACCGCCGAAGGAAAGCCCACGACTCAAGCCGTCCAGGGAGACCATCGCAGCCACCTTGCCGCCGCCCTAGCCTCGCCGGAGAAGCAGTGAAACCGCGGAGACACCACTGCAAAATCTCGGCCGAGATCTTCTGGGTAATCTCGGTCGGCCACCCTCACTTTCGGTATAATTACGCTTTGACCCCCTCATTTATATTAATTACAGTTTTGGCCCACATGTCTTAGGAAATGCAGAATTCCCCGGAAATTAGGTTAGCGAGTTTTAACCTCGGGTTTTTGGAACGAATTTATATTAGGTCGATATATAAACTTTGATGATCAATTTAGCATATGGGCTAAATGGGGTAGTTTCATACTAGGTCCGGATCCCGATAAAAAGCCATGAATTCGTATCGATCCTTATATGCTTAGTAGTATCATGATAGGTTGGAATTGCATAACTTAGTGGAAATGCCAAGTAGCGGCTTTTGTGACCTTAAGAGAATGTGAGGAGCGGGATTAGACCTAGTTGGCTTTTACGTCATTATTGATGGTAATTATGTTGGACTCTAGGATGTGGTCCTAGAATGCGAGTCAAATAATCCTGCGTAGGTCATTTGTGTAGAAGTCCTAGACTTCTCGAGTTGAGCGGGTTTTTATGATACCTTGTTGTGAACAGGTTGAGTACTTCTTCCCAAGGGAAGCGTGAGCGTTTTGTGAGATAGCGTTTGGGACGAGGTAAGTCTCCGGACTTACTTAGCTCATATTTTATGTATTAGTATTGCTCTGTGTTTGGTGATGTATGTTATTTTATGTTATAACGGTGAAACCGGTAATTAGGACCACCGACTTTATATATATGTTTATATTGGCCCAAGTGTATGAGAACGGGCAGTGACAATACTGCCGAGCCCATAGTGAGGTCTAGGGGATTCTCGGCGACTAGCCCGGCGGGTTAGATGGATGGATGCATCCGTACCATTCCTTGCCGTTAAGTAGGGACCGAGGCGAGACCATTGGGGTCTCGTGTCACAAAAGAAGTTGAACTAGATTAGAATACGACATAATAATAAAAGATAAGGTACCGGACTTGTGTGATTTATGTTTTGTGTTATGGGTGTGGTTGTGCCTTCACCGCTTTTCTAATGCCTAGAATATTAGCTAACGGTTTTAAACCGATTGTGTAGATGACTTGCAGGCTAGGGATGCCGCCGAGTGAGGCGGAGGAGTGGACAGCCGGGGTCTCCGTACATTATAGGACGGGGATGTTTTGAGTCTTTTCATGTCGTCTTTTATGGATATTGTCGTTTGTTAGAATTCAGATTTATTTACGTGTTTTGAGGACTCGGCTGAGTTTCCAAGTTGTAGTTGCGTACTTTTCGTTTCCGCATACATTAAAACATATTTGAGTTTTCGACCTTTATTTGTGCCATGTTGGAAGGTCCGGTGAAATTGTTGTCAAGCTAAGGGTCGGGACCCACTGTGAGGTCTCGCCCGTAGCGCCCCGAGTCCCGCGGATTTGGGGTGTTACAATATGTAAATAAAAATCCAATAAAGATCTCTCTAAATCTTAGTATCTTTTCAAATTAAAGTAAGTAATATTTGAGCAAGTTTTAGAACAATCGACGACACTATATTTAGGCAGTTTTTCAACAAAGCACTCATCGTAGGATGTTCTTAACTTTAAACTTGCTTTTTGTCATAAAATAACGTATCAAATCCTTATAAAAATTTATCAAACAAAATTAAAAGATATAATCAAATCAAAATCGTTAAAAAAAAACCCGGTAAAGATCTTTCTAAATCTTAATAATATGAAGAAAGAAAAAAAAAAGTAATTATGTCAAAGTCCCATACAAACGGACCGTAGAACAAGGGTCATGTATATACGAGAGCACATACGCGTTAGGCCAACGTCCAGCACATAAACCTGATGACCTTTCATCTTGAAACCAATTGCACATAAGATGAGTAGCCAACAACAGTATATATACTAGGCTCGGAATGTCGCAATCTTTCGATGTGGGAACTTATTATCTACAACATGCCCCTATAAGAGAAACTAGGGTATAGACTGAGTTGACAATTTTCCACAAGTTAGGATTACGAGCCGTACTAGGGCTAACCGCTAAAATGCCATGTCAAAGTTCGATACAGATGAAACGCCCTAATATATGGTGCGTTTTATATAAATATTTTTCGTATTTTATTATTATTTTAATACCATAAATTTAAAAATTTTCACGAGTTGATATTCTATTTACAAATTTAAATAAGAATAAATATATATTCCGTAAAATTATTTTACAGAAATGTTCGGAAAATACTCCGACCCGTAACATCCGTTACGGAATTATTTTAACGAGTTTTGATTTATTGTATTTATTTATTTCATTATTCCTTTTCCCTTTTCCTTTATTTTTTTTTCTTCTTTTTCATTCCCTCTCCCTTTCCGCCTCAGCCTGGGCCCCACCTCCACGATGGCGCCTTTCTTCCGGGCCCGCCTGGCTCTTTCCTTCCCTTTCCTCCCTTCTCCCAACTGCCTTTGCACGACTCCCCTTCATCTAGCCCTACTCTCACCTCCCCACTACACTACCCTCTAGCCGACCCCTCGATCTCTCCCTGTTCACTAGTCCTCTCCTCTCTCAGTCTACCCCGCTCTCCCGACCACTCGTCCCTCTCACCATCTCCCTATGTCACTCTTCTCCTCTCCCCTTCTCTATCCTAGCCATCGACCCACTGCACCACTCCATCTCTCATCTCCCTCGTCCTCCCTACGTCTCTCACCTTTCACCACCACCGGGCGCCACCACGCCGGGAAGGCTCGCCACCAACACCGCAGAAGCGGTTGCAGCTTCCCTCCTCCGATTCTGAGCTCCTTACTGTTAGTCAGCATTTAGATTAGTCAACCCTAAAGGGTGTTAGTCAGCATTTATTGTACATTAAGATTAGTCAACCCTAAAGGGTGTTAGTCAGTATTTATTGTACATTAAGATTAGTCAACCCTAGAGGGTGTTAGTCAACATTTCTTGTGTACCTTGTAATCTCTATTTATACCGTTTAATAATAACAGTTGAGTCACGGACTCCATTCACAAATTACATGGTATCAAAGGTTCCAAAATAAACCCTAAATACCTACACGATCCCCTGCTTCCGCCGCAACACCTTCGTCCCTCCCAAGGCTACCGCCAACCATATCTCACACCGGCGACGTCACTGACCCACCGCCGCACACCAGCGCCGCCACTCCCGCCGCCGATCGCCTCCACCCGGCCCAAATAGTGAACAATAATAAGAATATAATCCCGCTAACCCTTGATCTCTCCAAGGTTCACTATCATACATGAGCGGAGTTGTTTCAAATTACTGCTACGGGTAATGATTTTCTCTATCATATCGATGGTTCCCTGACTCGATCCGGATCCATCGGGAACAACCACCACCTCCGGGGTAAGGTCCGCCTCATCGCTGCCCTAAAACCACCGGAGAGCTCTGCCGCGTTCGCTTCGCCTGCCGGAGCTTCCTTCGCAGTCGCCGAGAGTCACGCAGAGCCGGAGCCTCTTCTCCCTTATTCCGGATCGGGCCCCCAGCTTTATGGTATAATTACAAAAACCCTCCCAAAGGATCTATTTACAGATTTAGCCCATATTTCCATTATTTGTAATTATACCCTCTGACTTTAATTTGTAGATTTTAACCCAAGATTTTATTTACATAAATGGCCCCAAAAGTTTCTGATTTTACGAATATGACCCAAACTTATGGTTTTGTATACTTATTCCCCTGATATTATAATTATGATTTATAACCCCGGTTTTAATTACGGGTTTTAACCCAAATTTATATATGTTGCGTTTTTATGACCCAAGTTTAGATTTAGTAAGTTAAACTTGTTTAGTTGTATGGTTTAGGTTCGATTACAATTTCGGGAAGCTTTAGCTAAAGTCGAAGTTCGACAACCGTCGATCGACTTTCGGTTCTACGACGCTACGTTAGTATTCTCTAAACTTTTTAAATGTTGCATGCTAAGTTGGAATATGGATTGATGTGCCTAATTGGACATTCTAGGTACTTTCTTGATTTGGATAACGGGTTTTGGGCAAACCCTAAGTAAAGTGCAACCCAAATACGAGTTGGGACTACGTAAGTCACTCTTACACCTATGATGGTGTTGTGATTTTAATATAGTATATAGAATATATATTGATTACGTGATCTTATGCTTGCCTAGATTGTTTGACGAGTTTAATTGACATTATCGCTTTGGCTTGGAGCCGTTGAGTAAACTTTACCGAGACAAGTACTTGTGAGCTTTTGTATACGAGCATGATTATGTTTAATCCTTCATGATATTGCATGTATGATTGAGATGTTTTAAATTATGATTTGACATGATGAGCATGATTATGTATAAGCCTTCATGATATTGCATGTATGATTGAGATGTTTTAAATTATGATTTGACATGATGAGCATGATTAAGTTTAAGCCTTAATGATATTGCATGTATGATTGGGATATTTGAGTTATGATCTGGCATGATGAGTATGATTAAGTTTAAGCCTTCAAGATATTGCATGTATGATAGAGATGTTTTAAATTATGATTTTACATGATGAGCATGATTAAGTTTAAGCCTTCATGATATTGCATGTATGGTTGGGATGTCTTAAATTACGTTTTGGCATGATGAGCATGATAAGTATATAATTGAATATATATTATGATAGCTAGAAGAGGATGATCTTGGATTCCATGAGGAATACATGATATTACTTTTGAGTTATGGGTATAGTATGATTTGAGGAGTTTGTTTAAGAAGCATTGTGATTACATGATAATTGATTGGGACTGGTTAAAGAGGTGTTTATCAAAATATATTAGAAAAGGAAACGGTTATGATATTGAGGATTTTGAGATGACCTGGTCTTTGACCTAATCGGCTTTTGCCATATATATATGTGAGATGATTTGGTCTATGACCATAACGGGCAATTGCCCCTGTATTTACGTGGTCTATGACCATGACGACATTGTTGTCGGTATACCATTTTCATGATTCTTATTCACTCCTCGGTTAGGGCAGACCAAGATTACCAGTGGTATGTTGTTTGAGCGGGCCGATGGTTGTGCCCGACCTTAGTGGATGACGAGGATTCACCTGATCCGTGTTTACTATGTCCATCCCGTGTTAGGGGTTTAGGAGGTACCTTCGGGTTCAAGAATAGGCTTGAACTTTAGCTAATTTAGCAATTAACAAAATGTATTTGAAAACAATTTTGAAATAAAGAATGCTCGAGCATGTATTGATATTATGATTTGGATTATTCGTGTTATGATTTGATGAAGGGGCAAGGATATACCTTGTTACCCATTTCGGTCGATTGACCTTTTGATATGTTATACCTATTTAGTTGGATTATAAGTTATTGAGTTGGTTTAGGAGTATTTGACATAGTTTGTGAGATGTTGAGTATTTAACATAGTCTATAATATGATGAGTTGGAATATGAGTAGGTGACATAGTTTATGAAATATTGGTTTAGATCATGAGTATTGACATAATATACGAGTTGTTGATTTGAATTATGAGTTTTGGATTTGAAGCATGATTCATTGACATGACTTATGTATATTTAATATGATCTTTTGAGATTGATGATGATTAAGTTGTATGATTTTATTTCAATTTATTGAGTAATTCTAAGACCATGTCATGTCATGTATGCTTATTCTCATATCTTGATCATATATATTATATTGCTTATCTATTGGCTTAGTCTATGTGGAAGACTAACCCCACCACGGTGGGGCCGGTTATGTTTTTGGACAAAATCAGGTATAGGATCAGTTCAGGAGCATGGATGTCTGGAACCCTAGTGAGAATTGTGTCGGTTTTGTGGGATGGTCATGTTCCGTTAGGTCTTGTTCCTAAACTTGTTTTCCGTCCTTTGGGTTGGATTGTTTTTAAGTTCGGATAGTTGGTTATTACGTTATTTACTTTGTGAGTTTGGATCCGTTTGTGGTTGACGTTTCGGAACGTCTTTGGGATTTCTATCTTTTTGCAAGTCAAGGCCACTCATGGTTTACATTTTATTCGGATATGTCATATTCATTTATCTTGAGGGAGCCCTCTGCTCTGGGGATCCTAGCGCTGTGACGCCTATCCTATTTTGGGGGCGAAGTTGGTATCAGAGCGAGGTTCGCGGTTTTTGTTTGGTTTTGGCGTTTTTTGGATCTGTCGAGTCCTGTTTGAGTGATGAGTTGAATTAGGGTTCCACTTCGCCATGCTCTCCCCTGTACTTGTTACTTATTGAACTATTTTAGTATAACCTTATCTACGTTATATTATGGATGACTAAGAGTTAGAGCTTCGGTGCGAGTGGACTGAGATTCTTCTTCAAAGTAATGAAGTTGGCATGAGACATACAAGAAGTATATGAAATATTGATGCTAAGGACTTCGTTATCGGATTGATGTTGCGAATGAAATGAAGCATATGTTCCTACACCCGCAAGAAGAAGGAATGCCAGTAGAGCAAGTGGATGCAAAGTGCAATCAGCTCCTTCATATGTTATATATGATGTGAAAAGAGAAGATAAGATCGAGTATTTTGAGGAATGGTTGAGTCCTTCAATTAGGACATGGATGGCTAGACATAAATGTGAGGCCGTGGAAAAATACTATAACCATGCACTCAAGTGGAGAGGAAGATTTAAGTTGAAAGGTTGTTTAACCAAGGCCCAAAAGACAAAAGACCGAGATGAATACTTCGAGTTCTAGAATTGATGGATTCAAGAGACCCTCAACTATGGATGGGTCGATGTAGATGTCGGGATCTGAAAGATCTAGTGATTTCCGTTGTTTGTGAATTTCCCGATGTTTTTCGTGACGACTTACCAAGAATTTCCACCACGTCGGGATGTTGATGTTTTCATTGTCTCTCAAATTTCCAAAGCACCGTACAAGATGACACCCATAGAGATGCTAGAATTGAAGAAAAACAATTACACGAACTTGATGATAAAAGGTTTATTAGACCGAGTGCATTGTCATGGAAAGCGCAAGTGTAGTTTGTAAAAAAGGAAAATGGTTTGCTAGTGATTAATTAAGCATAGTTGAACATAGTAACGGTGAAGAACAAGTATCGTTTACCCAAGATATATGACCTACTCGACCGGTTGCAAGGGTCGTAGTATTTTCTAAGATAGACTTGTGGTCCATTTACCACCAGTTGAGGATTCGAGATAAGGATATTGCAAAAAACGGTATACCGAACGAGGTAGGGACGTTATGAATTGTAGTGATTCATTCTGGGCTCACTAATGCGCCATCTATGTTTATGGAATTGATGAATCGAGTGTTTCGGGAATACTTAGACCGTTTTGTTGTGGTGTTTATTAAGAACGTTTTGATATACTCTCAAGTCGAAAGGAGCATACATATCATCTTTGAGTTGTCATTGAAGCTTTAAGAAATGAGAAGTATATGTTAAGTTATCCAAATGTGAACGTAGCATTTCATGGTCATGTGATCTCAGCAGCAGATGTGATGGTAGATCTACAAAAGATGGTAGCATCTCATAATTGCATCCACCTAAGACCGAGAAAGAAGTGAGAAGCTTCCTTGAACTTGTCGGTTATTATCGGGAAATGGTGAAAGGATTCCCCAAATTACCTCAACCGATGACTATTTATTTCGTAAGACAAAGAAGTTCGAGTGGGATGAAAAGTGCCAAAAGGGTTGTGAAGAGCTTAAGAGAAAACTTACTAGTGTGTTAGTTCTTACTTTACACCAAGGTATTGATGGGTTTACATGTTTATAATGATGCTTCGGGACAAGCCTTGGTTGTGTATTGATGCAAAATTTCAAGGTAATAGCTTATGCATCTCGCCAGTTGAAGCCGTATAAGAGGGAGTTAAATATGAGATAAAGACGATGGCTAGAGTTGTTTTAGATGTTTTTAGTAAGAAGTCGAGGCAAGAAAAGATAATAGCGTGTTTGACTGTGCAACCTAAGTTACAATAAGAAATGATGAAGCTTGACAAGAAAGTTTGGTTTAGCAAAAAAAAACCAAGGACATATGTGTAGGTTGAAAATTTGAACATTTATGTTGGGAACTATCAAGAGAAACAAGTTGATGATGTATCTTTGAAGGAGATTCGAGAAATTGTTAAGAAAGGAAAACTCTCCATACAGTTATGGGAATAGAGTTGAGATTTAGAACCGTTTTTCATCCGTAAACAGGTGGAGAACCTAAAAGGACCGTTCCCATTTTGGAAGATAAGTTGTGAGTTTATACTTTGGTTTTGACCATGAAAGTGGGAGACACGTTTGAATTTGGTAGAGTTACATACAATAACAGTTGGCATGTGTAAATTCAGAAGACACCGTATGAAGTCTGGTATAGAAGAAAGTGTAAGTCACGATTGGGTTGGGATGACCAATCAGATAAGTGTGTTATAGGGCCGGAAATCCTACCACGCACTCAAGATGAGATTGTTTTGTTTAAGAAACAATTATTGTTTGCGCATAGTCTTCATAAGTCATGTACAGAAACACCTCATTGACATGTACAATTTGATGTTCAGAAGCAAGTGTTAGTGCGAGTTACACCAACTAAAGGTGTGTTCAGGTTTGACAAGAAAGATAAAAGTTAAGCTCTCGTTATATGGGACCTGTGGGATTATCGAGTATATTTAACCTTAGCCTATTGAGTGGTATTGTCACCATCCATGAGTCGGGTACATAATGTCTTTTATATATCCAAGTCGAGAAAGGAAATTTCAAATCCTAATTCTTAAGAAAGTGTTCAAATATGAAGACTTATAGTTTAGAGAGGATGCTACTTATGAGGAGCATATTCTCGAGTTTGTGACTAAGAAGTCCATATACAAAGTGATACCGTTGGTGAAAGTTATATGGTCTCGAGATGGTACTAATACGCTTACCTAGGAAATAGAAGCGATGATGACTGATGAGGGAGCTTTACCCGTCGCTCTTCAAGTTCTAGTTTCGGGGACGAAACTCTTTTTAAGGGGAATGATGAAACGCCCAAATATATGGTGTGTTTTATATAAATATTTTTCGTATTTTATTATTATTTTATACCATAAATTTAAAAAATTTCACGAGCTGATATTCTATTTATAACTTTAAATAAGAATAAAAATATATTTCGTAAACGTATTTTACGGAAATTTTCGAAAAATATTCCGACCCGTAACATCCGTTACGGAATTATTTTAACGAGTTTTGATTTTTTTTATTTATTTATTTCATTATTCCTTTTCCCTTCTTTTTCTTCTTTTTCTTTCCCTCTCCCTTTCCACCTCAGCATGGCCCCACGCCACGCTGGCGACATGTCACACGGGCCCCACCTCCACGATGGCGCCTTTCTTCCCTTCTCCTTGGCCCGCCTGGCTCTTTCCTTCCCTTCTTCTCCACGCTAACCCTCTCCCGCCCAGCTGCCTCTACACCACCCCCCTTCTTCTAGCCCTACTCTTACCTCCCCGCTACTCTACCCTCTAGCCGACCCCTCGATCTCTGCCTGTTCACTAGTCTTCTTCTCTCTCAGTCTACCCCGCTCTCCCGACCACTCGTCCCTCTCACCATCTCCCTCCGCCACTCTTCTCCTCTCCCCTTCTCTATCCTAGCCATCGACCCACTACACCACTCCATCTCTCATCTCCCTCGTCCTCCCTACATCTCTCACCTTTCACCACCACCAGGAGCCACCACCCCGGGAAGGCTCGCCACCAACACCGCAGAAGCCGCTACAGCTTTCCTCCTCCGATTCCGATCTCTTTACCACCGGCCTTCTTCCTCTCTATTTGGATCGAAGCTCGCCGGATCCACCGGGAACGACCACCACCTCCGTAGTGAGGTTCGCCTCATCGCTACCCTAAAACCACCGGAGATCCCTGCCGCCTTCGCTTCGCCTACCGGAGCTTCCTTCGCCGTCGTCGAGAGTCACGCAGAGCCGGAGCCTCTTCTCCCTTATTCCCGATCGGGGCCCCCAGCTATATGGTATAATTACAAAAATCCTCCCAAAGGTTCTATTTACAGATTTAGCCCATGTTTCCAATTTTTGCGGTTATAACCTCTGCCTTTTATTTGCAGATTTTAACCCAGGATTTTATTTACGTGAATGGCCCCAAAAGTTTCTGATTTTAAAAAAATGACCCAAACTTATGGTTTTGCATACTTATTCCCCGGATATTATAATTATGATTTATAACCCCGGTTTTAATTATGGGTTTTAACCCATATTTATATATGTTGCGTTTTATGACCCAAGTTTAGATTTAGTAAGTTAAACTTGTTTAGTTTTATGGTTTAGGTTCAATTACGATTTCGGGAAGCTTTAGCTCAAGTCGAAGTTCGCCAACCGTCGATCGACTTTCGGTTCTACGACGCTACGTGAGTATTCTCTAAACTTTGGAAATGTTGCATTCTAAGTTGGAATATTGATTGATGTGCCTAATTGGACATTCTAGGTACTTTCTTGATTTGGATAACGGGGTTTGGGCAAACCCTAATTAAAGTGCAACCCAAATACAAGTTGGGACTACGTAAGTCACTCTTACACCTATTAGATAGTGTTGTGATTTTAATATAGTATATATAATATATATTGATTATGTGAGGTTATGCTTGCCTAGATTGTTTGACGAGTTTAATTGACATTATCGCTTTGGCTTGGATCCGTTGAGTAAACTTTACCGAGACAAGTACTTGTGAGCTTTAGTATACGAGCATGATTAAGTTTACGCCTTTATGATATTGCATGTATGATTGAGATGTTTTAAATTATGATTTGAAATGATGAGCATGGTTAAGTTTAACCTTCATGATATTGCATGTATGATTGAGATGTTTTAAATTATGATTTGACATGATGAGCATGATTAAGTATAAGCCTTCATGATATTGCATGTATGATTGGGATGTTTGAATTATGATATGGCATGACGAGTATGATTAAGTCTAAGCCTTCAAGATATTGTATATATGATTGAAATGTTTTAAATTATGATTTGACATGATGAGCATGATTAAGTTTAAGCATTCATGATATTGCATGTATGGTTGGGATGTCTTAAATTACGTTTTGGCATGATAAGTATTTAATTGTATATATATTATGATATCTAGAGGAGGATGATCTTGGAGTCAATGGGGAATGCATGATATTACTTTTGAGTTATGGGTATAGTATAGTATGATTTAAGGAGTCGGTTTAAGAAGCATTGTGATTACATGATAATTGATTGGGACTAGTTAAACAGGTGTTTATCAAAATATATTAGAAAAGGAAACGGTTATGATATTGAGGATTTTGAGATGACCTGGTCTTTGACCTAATCCGCTTTTGCCATATATATATATGTGAGATGATTTGGTCTATGACCACAACGGGCAATTGCCCTTGTTATTTACGTGGTCTATGACCATAACGGGCAATTGCCCTTGTTATTTACACGGTCTATGACCATGACAACATTGTTGTTGGCATACCGTTTTCATGATTCTTATTCACTCCTCGGTTAGGGCGGACCAAGATTACCAGCGGTATGCGGTTTGCGAGGGCCGATGGTTGTACCCGACCTTAGTGGATGGCGAGGATTCACCTGATCCGTGTTTACTATGTCCATCCCGTGTTAGGGGTTTAGGAGGTACCTTCGGGTTCAAGAATAGCTTGAACTTTAGCTAATTTAGCAATTAACAAAATGTATTTGAAAACAGTTTTCATATAAAGAATGCTCGAGCATGTTTTGATATTATGATTTGGGTTATTCGTGTTATGATTTGATGAAGGGGCAAGGATATACCTTGTTACCCATTTCGGTCGATTGACCTTTGGATATGTTATACCTGTTGAGTTGGATTATAAGTTATTGAGTTGGTTTAGGAGTAGTTGACATAGTTTGTGAGATGTTGAGTATTTGACATAGTTTATAATATGATGAGTTGGAATATGAGTAGGTGACATTGTTTAGGAAATATTGGTTTAGATCATGAGTATTTGACATACTATACGAGTTGTTGATTTGAATAATGAGTTTTGGATTTGAAGAATGATTCATTGACATGCCTTATGTATGTTTAATATGATCTTTTGAGATTGATGATGATTAAGTTGTATGATTTTATTCCATATCATTGAGTAATTCTAAGACCATGTCATGTCATGTATGCTTATTCTCATATCTTGATCATATATATTACACTGCTTATGTATTGGCTTAGTCTATGTGGAAGACTAACCCCACCACGGTGGAGATGGTTATGTTTTTTGACATAATCAAGTACAGGATCAGTTCAAGAGCATGGATGTATGGAATCCTAGTGAGAGTTGTGTCGGTTTTGTGGGATGATCATGTTTCGTTAGGACTTGTTCCTAAACTTGTTTTCCGTCCTTTAGGCCGGATTGTTTTTAAGTTCGGATTGTTGGTTATTACGCTATTTACTTTGTGGGTTTGGACCCGTTTGTGGTTGACGTTTCGGAACGTCTTTGGGATTTCTATCTTTTGGCAAGTCAAGGCCGCTCATGGTTTACATTTTATTCGGATATGTCTTATTCATTTAGCCTAAGGGAGTCCTTATCCGGGGCTCCTAGCGTTGTGATGTCTATCCCATTTTGGGGGCGTTACAACAGACGGACCGTAGAGTTGGGATCGTGTCCATCCGGATGTGCATGTGGTTCCATCCTAATACTATTTGGAAATAGGAGAAGTAGCCCACCGACCTTATATACTAGACTCGGAATGTCTCAATCTTTGGATGTGAGAACTTAATATCTCCAACAAAGTATTGTACACAATATGCACTAAATTTTAAAAAAGAACCATCTAAAATAAAACGTATTCATCCAAACTTTAAGAAACAACCAAATAGATTAAAAAACAATCAAATTCGCTCAATGGGCTTCCATCTTAAAATTGTTACACATAATCACTTTAAATTTCAATTTTAAATACTATAGAATTATTTTTAAATGTAAATATCCAAAATACAATCTCGATGAATTATCGTTTAGTTTATTTAACCACTAGTTTCAATTATATTTGCCTTACAAAAAATTATGTAACTAGATTAAATATTTTTTCAAATATAATAAAATTTATTTTGTTAATAGAGAAATGTTTATTTCTATCCTCATAATTAAGTGATTAACATATGGACAATTAAAACTAAAAAGATATGTCAAAAACACAAACGAGTTTGGAAGACGTTCTTGAGGACAAAAATTTTTCTTTCTCTTTGAATACATCGTTTCTCCATATTAAGTTGATTGTAGACATTGGTACTGCGGTCTCATGAAATTTAGTGATATACAACACCAATTTGAAATCAAAAGAAACCGCAAAAACAATGTCTACAACTAACTAAACAAGAAAAGAAAAGTATCAATATTATTTGTGAAAGGTTTAGAACAAAGTATGAGCCTATATTTATAGAGTTTTTCAACAAAGCTCACATCAAATGATTTTCCTCTCTTTAAACTTGTTTTTTTTTCTATAAGTTATATTTCAAAATTTATTTCACAAACTGAAGAGATTATAAAAAATCCAAATATGTAAATAAAAATTCAATAAAGATCTTTCTAAATCTTAGTATTTTTTCAAATTAAAGTAAGTAATATTTGAGAAAGGTTTAGAACAATTAACGAGCCTTTATTTGGGAGTTTTTCAACAAATCACTCATCGTAGGATTTTCTTAACTTTAAACTTGCTTTTTGTTATAAAATAACGTATCAAATTCTTATAAAACTTTATCAAACAAATTTAAAAGATATAATCAAATCCAAATCATTAAAAAAAAACCGGTAAAGATCTTTCTAGATCTTAATAATTTGAAATAAAATAAAATAAAGTAATTATGTCAAAGTCCCATACAAACGGACCGTAGAACAAGGGTCATGTACATCCGAGAGCACATACGCGTTAGGCCAAAGTCCAGCACATAAACCTGATGAGTTTCCATCCTGAAACCAATTGCAAATAAGATGAGTAGTCAATGACAGTATATATACTAGGCTCGCAATGACGCAATCTTTCGATGTGGGAACTTATTATCTACAACAGGCCCCTGTAAGAGAAACTAGGGTATAGACTGAGTTGACACTTTTCCACAAGTTAGGATTGCGATGTAATAACCGGAAAACTTTAATAATTTTCCTTGTAATTGTAATTTTATTTTAATTTAAATTAAATTATTTAAACCGAGAACCTGAATCGAATCGAATCCAATAAACAATCCATGTAACACCCCAAATCCGCGGGACTCGGGGCGCTACGGGCGAGACCTCACAATGGGTTCCGACCCTTAGCTTGACAACAATTTCACCGGATCTTTCAAAATGGCACAAATAAAGGCAAAACTCAAAACGTTTTAATGTATGCGGAAACCGAAAGTAAGAAGTACAAAGTGGAAACTCAGCCGAGTCCTCAAAACGATAGAACCTAAATACGAAAGTCTAAACATGCAACAACATCCAACTAGCGACATAAACAACATAAACCCAAAAACCGTCCCCGTCCTATAATGTACGGAGACCCTGGCTGTCCACTCCTCCACCTCACTCGGCGGCGTCCCTAACCTGCAAGTCATCTACAACCACGGTTTAAAACCGTTAGCTAATATTCTAAGCATTAGAATAACGGTGAAGGCACAAACACATACGTATCACAAAACATAAATCACGCAAGTTCGGTTTATTATCTTTTTATTCTTAACTCGTATCCCGTTCTAATTCAACTTCGGTTGTGACACGAGACCCCAATGGTCTCGCCCCGGTCCCGACTTACCGGCAAAGAATGGTACGGATGCATCCGACCATCTAACCCGCCGGGCTAGTCGCCGAGAATCCCCTAGACTTCCCTTGAGCCAGGCAGTATTGTCACCGCCCGTTATCATACACTTGGGCCAAAATTACATATAAGGTCGGTGGTCCTATTTACCGGTTTAATAGTTATAACAAGTACATAAACACACACCACCAAACACACATCATTCTAATACGTAAAATACGAGCTAAGTAAGTCCAAAGACTTACCTCGTCACCAAACCCAAGTCAACCACACTCTTGCTTCCTTAAGGAGGAAGCCCACAACCTGCTCACAAGAGATATGCATATCAATACATACTCACACTCAAGAAGTCTTAGACTTCACTCTAGTGATCTACGCAAGATCACCTAACCCTCAAACTAGGAATGCATCCTAGGTACCAAGTACTCATCAGACTCTCAACACATGCAACAGCCTACAACAGTCCATAATTCCACAAGAGTAATCCTCAACCAAACAGGCACAAGCTAGCCTAGAAGGTCCATCATGCTCACATGCTCATATCCATCACTTACATCGAGCCTTAAGGGCTCCTAGG
Organism: Fagopyrum tataricum; assembly: GCA_002319775.1. Classification (NCBI taxonomy): domain Eukaryota; kingdom Viridiplantae; phylum Streptophyta; class Magnoliopsida; order Caryophyllales; family Polygonaceae; genus Fagopyrum; species Fagopyrum tataricum. The sequence goes on from CM008286.1 coordinate 22,797,693, forward strand.
TTCACAACCACTAAGTGGCATTCCAAGCTACTCTAGATCCATCCTAGGGATGCTACTAACATGATCCAACATCAATACTAAGGAAGGAACGAAGAGGAAAGGAGAGGAGGAACCTACTGTCGAAGAAACGCAATCGCGGAGTCAAGCTGGCGCCCCGGCGGAGCTGGAGCCGCCCCTGCGGACCTAGAGGCCTCCCCCTGCGGCGCTGCCGGCCGCACCCGCGGCGCTATTGGCCGCACCCGCGGCTCTGCCGGCCGCACCCGCGGCGGTCTTGTCCTGGAGCCGGAGTCCGCCGCCGCCCCGCGGCCATGCCGAGCCGCACCCGCGGCGGTGCTTGGCCGCACCCGCGGCTGTGCTGAGCCTCCCCCGCGGCCTGCCGCGTCCGCGGCGTGATGGTCCGCCCCCGCGGTCGTGTTGCAGAATGTCGTCTTCGATGTCTTCGATCGTGGCTTCTTCGCTCCAAAGTCTTTCTTCTCTTGCTGGATCTTCTCCAAACACCCACCACAGGTCTTAGGCACCTCTCCTCGACCTAATCGAGCTAAGAACCAAGACATGCAAAGAGTTGAGTAAAAACCTCTCAAAAGCTTCATCCATGGCAATGGATGAAGGAGGGAAGAAGAGAGGGATGATCGGCCATGGGAAAGAAGGAAGGAAGGAAGGAGAGAAGCTTACCACTCCAGATCTGTAGTTCCCTTGCTGCAGTCCACACATGCAAGCTTCAAGCAACAATGGGGAAGAGAAGAGGAGAAAAGAGGGAGTGTGGAAGAGTGAAAGTGATGTCTAACGTGAAAGTGAAGGAAGGAGAGAGAGGGAGGGGAACAAGGGCTGAAAAGTCTTGAGGGGACAGCAGTTGTCTTGTCCTTTTTGCTCGGAACGAGGGGTCGGAAATGACCCCTTGTCACTTCGACTCGGAACGAATGGTCGGAACGCAGAAAAAAAAAAAGGAAAAACGAAGAGTCGGCTCGGGATTTTCTTAGGAATAAATCCCGGCTCTCGGCATCTCGGGATTACGGGATAACTACAAGGTGCTCCAAGTCCGGAATTAAATTAATAAAATTCCGGGCGTTACAACTAACCCCCTAAAAACAAGTTTTGTCCCGAAACTTGCTAAACCAACACTCTCCAACCAACCCATCTCGTAACCCCGTGGAACTCATCAAACTTACACTATCGGCTCTAATCCAAGTCTACAGATCGCATCACGCAAGACCCCGCAAGGTACTCATAACTCAAACAAAATCACATAAACACACAGGACAAGCAAGGAAGATCTCGGGACTAGCCCGACAGTCCTATCGATGTCGCTAAAATCTGCGTAAAACTCAGGATAGTTCCTCCGGATACTATCCTCCGTCTCCTATGTAGCCTCGTCGGCTCCTCACCTCTACCACTGCACTCTCAGCATCGGTATCTCCTCCGATCGAAGGTGCCTCGTACTTCGCTCTAAAACTGCTATAGGATGCTCTACAAATATATGGTCCGACTCGACCATTAGGTTCTCGTGACTAATGATGTGTCTCGGGTCGTGTATGTACCCTCTCAGCTGAGAGACATGAAATACCGGATGTGTACCCTCTAGCAGAGGTGGCAATGCTAACCGGTATGCCACCTCACCGACTCTCTCCAAGATCTCTAATGGATCGACGTATCGGGGCTTAACTTCCCCTTAATGCCGAATCGCCTAACGCCCTGCGTCGGTGATACCCTGAACCACACCTGAGCTCCTACCCTGAACTCGAGAGGTCTACACCTCCTATCCACATACGACATTTGACGGCTCTACGCGGTCAACATTCTCTCTCGGATCAAAGCAACTCTAGCCAAGTCGTCCTGTAACTGATCTGGGCTACAACGCTAGAACTCCCCGGCTCGTCCCAACATAAAGGAGTACGGCATCTCCGTCCATACAATGCCTCATACGGCGCCATCCCGATTGACGCGTGCCAGCACCTCGAGGTAAAACGCCCGTCCCTGTCCGAGATGTTGGTCTTCGGTATTCCATGTAATCTCACAATCTAACAGTTGTGGATATGTCCTCCCACTTCCATTGTGGCATGGGCGGTGGGTGAAGTTCTCCTCCGTCTCTGGTGCTCGATCTTGACCTGCTGGCAGGTCGCGCATCGGACCACATATCTAGCTACATTGGGCTTGAGCCCGCCCCACCAATAAAATCTCCTAATATCCTGGTACATCTTACTCGTGCCTGGGTGCACCGAGTAAGGTGCGGAATGTGCCCCATGCAAAATCCGTTCTCTCAACTCCTGGTCTGACGGTACACAAGTACGTCCCTGGCGTCTCAATCGCCCGTCTGCTCCCATGACAAACTGCGGCGCCTCTCCTCGGGACATCTTGTCCCGGATCCTCATCAAAATGGGACATCTCTCCTGCTTCTGCAGGATCTCTCCGGACAGGTCAGGTAGTATCTCAAACTCGGACAAACAACTGTCCGTACCCAGGAACTGGATATCCAACTCCAAACCCACCAAATCCCTTTGCAGCTGAGGCTGAACCGTAAGCCGAGCTATCAACTCCTCCCGAGGTGTCCTCCTACTCAAGGCATCGGCGACTACGTTCGCCTTCCCGGGATGGTATAAAATCTCCAAGTCAAAGTCCTTAATGAGCTCCAACCACCTCCTCTAGCGGTTATTCATCTCCCGCTGAGTGAATAGATACTTCAGACTCTTATGGTCTGTGAAGATCTGGCACGTATCCTCGCACAAGTAATGTCGCCAGATCTGTAGGGCATGAATCACTGCCGCTAGCTCAAGATCCTGGGTAGGGTAATTCTCCTCGTACGGCTTCAGCTGCCGAGAAGGGTACGCAATAACCCTACCTCTTTGCATCAAAACGCACTCCAATCCTAGCTTGGAGGCGTCACTATACACTACAAAAACCTCACGCCCTCAGGCTGGGCTAAAACAGGAGCGGAGGTCAACCTCCTCTTCAGCTCCTTGAAGTTTCGCTGACAAGACTCGGACCAGACAAACCTGGTAGGCTTCCTCAGCAAGGAAGTGAGCGGTCGTGCAATCACGGAGAAATCCTCAACAAAACGGAGGTAGTATCCCGCTAAGCCTAAGAAATTGCGCACTTCCTTTGCCGTCCTAGGAGGCGGTTATGAGGCAACAACTCTATCTTCGCCGGGTCAACCATGACACATTCGGCGGAAACTATATGACCCAGGAATGCCACCTAGGACATCCTGAACTCGCACTCGGAGAGCTTAGCGTAAAAGCTCTCTATCCTGGAGGACTCGAAGCACCGTCCTCAGGTGTCCCTCATGCTCCTCCCTACTCCGGGAGTAAACTAAGATGTCGTCTATAAAACACTACCACAAACTGGTCTAAGAAGTTAATGAAGATGCCGTTCATCAACTGCATGAAGACGGCGGGTGTATTCGTGAGCCCAAATGGCATCACGACCAACTCATAATGGCCGTATCTCGTCCTGAATGCCATCTTCGGCACATCCTCCTCTCTCGATTGATACACTTGAAATGCCGGGTGAACACCCTTTACTCTCGGCGGCCATGCCAGCCGGTAAAACACTTTCCCAACTTGCGCTAAGATCTCAAAAAGGTCCGATGTATCGGAAACTCAACTTCCTTCTCGGGTCTTCCTCACTACAACATTTCCAAAATGTTTCTTCTTTGCTTGTCTCTAACAAAGAAGATCGAACTTCCAATTACACCGTTGGCTTTGGTTCTTGTCAAACCAAACTTCGATGTTACTTTTCCTCAATTCTTGTTGCAAGTTCTAAGTAATGAAGGAAATACTTAGCTTCACACTGCTTCTACAAACGAGACATGTATGTTATAACTTTTACATCATCTCTCAATACTCAGTCAAGACCATGTCCTGAAGAATTGCCTGTACACTTCAAACCGATCGTACCTCGGCAACTCCATTGTCCATTTTCGTCTCACTCGATACTTCATCGTCATCCGGAGTAGGTTAGCCATAGATGGTGTTACTTGGAGAATCTTCCCATAACCCGGTAATGATCAGCCCATCCAAGAAACTTGCAACTTCTTTCACATTCTTCGGGGTTGTCATCCCGAGACAAATGGTCATACAACTTCTCTCTTCTTCGAGAGTAGACCAGAGTGTCCTATTCGGGCATTAGTAAGCCCATATGGAATCACTACAACCCGTACTGACCATGGTTTGTCCAGTATGCGAGGTTTGCACTACCCCAATCTCGACTTCTCAATTGGTGACAAACAACCTTCACTCGATTTTTGAAGAGATCACCGACCCTTGCAACCGGTCAAGTAGATCATCTACACGTGGTAAGAGGGTACTTGTTCTTCATTGTAATCTTGTTCGGCTCATTGTAGTCGATGTACAAATGGAGATAACCGTCTCTCTTCCCGCAAATTGGTGTTCTCCATAACAACTTCAAAACAAGAGTTTAAGATATAATCTAAGCTCTTGTTACCGTTCCTTTAGGATTCCACAGCCTGGTTACTCTCCCCCACACTCATCCATAGACCACCCGCACATGCGCGTTCTCGGTTGTCACCAATTAGTTGGTAAATGACCTTCTCCTACGTCAAAGACTTACCATTCTTCTATGCTTCCATCTTACCATTCTCATGAAGGCTACCCTCTCGGGGTACCTTAAACTCCGTTAGCCCATTCTTCATTCCACGCTTCCTTTTCCTTATGCGAGATAAAAATACCCTTCTCGGTGTTGTTGAGTCACATGACTCGCCTTCATAGGCTTAACCGCGCTACATGATGTCTTGTAAGCGCGTTTCCTCAAAATCTCTAACATTAGTTAGCATCACGTCTTGCTCTCATCTTCTTAGGATCATCATTTATACACACTTCCTCCTTTTTGGTGTTTCTTCGCCTTATCATCATAAAGGAAACCGGTCAACTCCGGGTGAATCCCCACCTTGCCATTCTTCTCATAACTCTTGTAATGTTGACTCTTCACTTGACGGTACCTCGTAAGCTTAACTTACGGTATCTTACATCTTTCACCCTTGGTTCGATCACGTTTCTCATCTTGACTCCAAAGCTTAGGAGTGTCTAGGGAAATTTTCACTTCTCGTGATGGAACACCGCCTTTAACCTTGTTTAGAATGTACCTATCTCCTCCTTGCTATCTCCATTGTTCTTGTCGTACGTGGTCCTCAAACACGGTAGCTCCAATGGATGCTTCCTTGGTCTTGGCAGATGGAGAACTCTGCGCCCGGACCTCCCAACGGTCCTACCCCTAGCCTCGGGAACGATGCTCTCGGAGACGTCCTCTACGGGAACCTTATCTACTGGTGGATCCACAACTGGCGGGTCTGTAATGGGGATACGTCCCCGACCTCTCGCGCTTGGAGGTCTTCCTACTCGTCCCCGTCTCGGGATGGTAGGAGAAAGAGGGGGTCAACCCCTAGCGGATCCTACGTAAGCGGTAGCTCTTGTACGTGCCATCTAATAGCGTATGGCATTTACTTATGTATAAACGTGTAGGTACTAATGTAATCTCGTATGATAAACTTCTAAAAACGACACAACTCCAATACGAAACTTAAACCGTACAACATAATCCACAATACGAAAACATAACCCAAAAACGTCCCCGTCCTATAATGTACGGAGACCCCGGCTGTCCACTCCTCCACCTCACTCGGCGGCATCCCTAACCTGCAAGTCATCTACACAAACGGTTTAAAACCATTAGCTCATATTCTAGGCATTAGAAAAGCGGTGAAGGAACAAACACATACATACCACACATCATAAAACACGCAAGTCCGGTTTATTATATTTTTATTATTAAAAAACAATCAAATTCGCTCAATGGGTTTCCATCTTAAAACTGTTACATATAATAACTTTAAATTTACAATTTTAAATACTACAGAATTATTTTTAAATGTAAATATCCAAAATACAATCTCGATGAATTATCGTTTTGTTTATTTAACCACTAGTTTCAATTATATTTGTCTGTTAAAAAATATGCAACTACATTAAATACTTTTTCAAATATAATAAATAAAAAAATCGTAAATTGAGAAATGTTTATTTCTATCCTCATAGTTAAGCGATTAACATATAGACAATTAAAACTAAAAAGATATGCCAAAAACACAAACGAGTTAGGAAGACGTTATGGAAGACAAAATTGTTTCTTTCGCTTTGAATACATCGTTTCTCCTTATCGAGTTGATTGTAGACATTGGTACTGCGGTCTCTTGAAATTTAGTGATATACAACACCAAGTTGAAATCAAAAGAAACCGCAAAAACAATGTCTACAACTAACTAAACAAGAAAAGAAAAGTATCAAAATTATTTGTGAAAGGTTTAGAACAAAGTATGAGCCTATATTTATAGAGTTTTTCAACAAAGCTCACATCATATGATTTTCCTCTTTTTAAACTTGGTTTTTTTTCTATAAATTATATTCCAAAGTTTATTTAACAAACTGAAGAGATCTTAACGATTCCAAATATGTAAATAAAAATCCAATAAAGATCTTTCTAAATCTTAGTATCTTTTCAAATAAAAGCAAGTAATATTTGAGCAAGGTTTATAACAATCTAGGAGCCTATATTTAAGAAGTTTTTCAACAAAGCACTCATCATAGAATTTTCTTAACTTTAAACTTGTTTTTTGTTATAAAATAACGTATCAAATCCTTATAAACTTTATCACACAAACTTAAAAGATATAATCAAATCCAAATCGTTAAAAAAACCCCGGTAAATATCTTTCTAAATCTTAATAATTTGAAGAAAAAAAATGAAAGTAATTATGTCGAAGCCCCATACAAATGGACAATAGAACAGGAGTCATGTACATCCGAGAGCACATGCGCGTTAGGCCAATGTCTAGCACATAAACCTGATGAGCTTCCATCCTGAAAACAATTGAAAATAAGATGAGTAGCCACCGACCTTATATACTAGGCTCGGAATGTCGCAATCTTTCGATGTGGGAACTTATTATCTACAACACGCCCCTGTAAGAGAAACTAGGGTATAGACCGAGTTAACACTTTTCCACAAGTTAGGATTGCAAGCCGTACTGAGGCTAACCTCTCAAATGCCATGTCAAAGTTCGATACAGACGGACCGTAGAGCTGGGGTCGTGTGCATCCGGGCGCGCATGTGTTCCATCCTAATACTATTTGGAAATAGGAGGAGTAGCCTACCGACCTTATATACTCGGCTCGGAATGTATCAATCTTTCGATGTGAGAACTTATTATCTCCAACAAAGTATAATACACAATATTCACTAAATTTCAAAAATAAACCATCTAAAATCAAACGTATTCATCCAAACTTTATGAAACAACCGAATAGATAAAAAACAATCAAATTCGCTCCATGGGCTTCCATCTTAAAACTGTTACATATAATCACTTTAAATTTACAATTTTAAATACTACAGAATTATTTTTAAATGTAAATATCCAAATACAATCTCAATGAATTATCGTTTAGTTTATTTAACCACTAGTTTCAATTATATTTGCCTTTCAAAAATTATGTAACTAGATTAAATACTTTTTCAAATATAATAAAATACATTTCGTTAATTGAGAAATGTTTATTTCTATCCTCATAGTTAAGCGATTAACATATGGACAGTTAAAACTAAAAAGATATGTCAAAAACACAAAAGAGTGGGAAGACGTTCTTGAGGAAAAAATTGTTTCTTTCGCTTTGATACATCGTTTCTCCTTATCGAGTTGATTGTAGACATTGGTATTGCGGTCTCTTGTAATTTAGTGATATACAACACAAAGTTGAAATCAAAAAAAACCGCAAAAACAATGTCTACAACTAAGTTAACAAGAAAAGGAAAGTATCAATACTATTTGTGAAATGTTTAGAACAAAGTATGAGCCTATATTTATAGAATTTTTCAACAAAGCTCACATATATGATTTTCCTCTCTTTAAACTTGGTTTTTGCTATAAATTATATTCCAAAATTTATTTAACAAACTGAAGAGATCTTACCGATTCCAAATATGTAGATAAAAATCCAATAAAGATCTTTCTAAATCTTAGTATCTTTTCAAATAAAAGTAAGTAATATTTGTGAAATGTTTAGAACAAAGAGATCTTACGAGCCTATATTTAGGGAGTTTTTAACAAAGCACTCATCATAGGATTTTCTTAACTTTAAACTTGCTTTTTGTTATAAAATAACGTATCAAATCTTTATAAAACTTTATCAAACAAACTTAAAAGATATAATCAAATACAAATCGTTAAAAAAAAAACGGTAAAGATCTTTATAAATCTTAATAATTTGAAAAAAATAAGAAAGTAATTATGTCAAAGTTCAATAAAAACGGACCATAGAACATGTATGAAGAATTTTTTCTAACATGAATATCAATTCACGGTATAGGAAGAGAGAAACTTCATTGTCTCAACTTAGAGGTCGAAACCTCGCGCAAAATGCAAATGAGAGATCTTGGATCCGTTTAATCTAACGAAGGTGGAAAACCCATACCGAAACGAAAAGGGCAGCCTGTAATGCCCTAGCGAGCGACTAAAGAAAAAGAAGAGTTTGTTTTCCACCGCTGCTGATCCTTTGTCCTTTTCTAAATCCAGCTTCAACCGAGCATAGGTCTGCTGCGGTATCCTCTTTTACCGAAAACTAGAAATATCGTAAAAGAAGAATCTTACGCCCCAGGTAGTGCTTTCGCGCATAGCATAGCAGGTCTCGTGTGCATGAATGTGTTGATTGCGCCTTTGTCTTTAATATGAATGTGGAAAATATAACGAATTAGACGATTTGACTTGGAATTGTCAAGTCATCCATAACTGTTTCGTCAAAACAACAATTCATTTTGGCCGAATCACCCAGTTTCATTTGTTTAACGCGAGACATATATCCTTTCACGATTCATTGGCTGGAATCTTCTTTTCCTATTAGAAGTTAATCATAATATCTTCAGTCAAATGATGTGAGATTGATAGTTTTACACGATGTTATAGGTAATATCCGAGAAGTATTGAAAAGAAATTTCGATATACAATAAACTGTACATGTATGAATCTATCTTTTCTCAAATTTTTAACTCATCAATACAATGCACATATATAATAGTATTAGAAAATGGTAGTATCTAATATGCAGTTATTCGACTTCCTATTTATCTGAACTAGATTTCAACATGAAAATACCATCGAATGATCCAAAACACGATACTTTGCGTCTACACGTGAATTCGTATACATTGGTACAATACATCAATCGCGGAGATGTCCAACGTGTTTTAGTGAGTACAAATTTCCTATTATCTTATATCACAAGAAAGTGAAAACGTGAGGAAAAAAAAGAAAAAAAAAACTTAAATAAAAAGACTCCAACACAAAAAAAAGTGTTGTCAATTAATGATCCTTCATAATAGATAAAAGATTGATTATGATGCATTTGATGAACATATTCGTTAACGCAATAAATAACGATAATACTAAAAACTCTATTATTTATAAGATTAGGCGTTATTTAACATTCGAAACAAAAACGGCCAAATAACCCATTGTGTTAGTGTAGAATCACCTTAAAACCAAAAGAAAACTTTTTATTTAAAAAAAAAAAAGAAAAGAGAGGCTGAATTACACCCCAAACCCCCGGATGAACTACTAATTTGGATGCACTAATAATGATTGAAGGTGGTAATTATAGTAATTAAGGAATATATTATATATTTAATTGGCTTGGGAAGGGTGAAAAAGAAGAAGTAAGTTTTGAAAGGTAACGGCTATTATGTATATATGTGGCGAAAGAAAGCCGTTACGGATTAATGACGTGGCGGGTTTGCTTAAATAAAAAAGATAAATCACATTTTGTTCCTCCACGCCAACAACTCACCAAGTGGCTTTGCATTCACACCCTCCCGTTAGGCCTCGTTTGGATCTGCTATTCATCGACAATCAAACTACACTTACAAGCAACATTAATCGGTAATCGCGGTAATTGCATGACTTGGTAAATCTGCACAACAAATGGAAAATATTTTTTAGTATAAGATAACTATTACAGTAAAATTTAAAAATACATGAATAAATTGTAATTGATTGTATAATTTGTAGGTTTGACAATTACAATAAAACAAGAATTTTTATTTATTTATTTTAGATTATTTATATAATTTTAAAAAGAAAATTAATATATCAGTATGATTTCGTAAAATTATACTTCCAAAATATTTTTGTGAAAACAACCCACATATTGTTTTTCCAAATAGTTATCTAAAAATAGTTGTAAAAGTTATGTAATTTTATGAAAGATTTAAAACAATATCAATGTCTGAAGTTATTTATAAAAATCACCTTCAAATATATTAGTCAAATAATCGATCGAAAGTGAATATATTTATCATTAATTAAATATGGCCAAACTACCCGTTCATCCGAGAAAGCGATATATACGGCCTTCGTTTTACTAACGTAAGAAAAATCCACAATCCGACAACGCCCAACTTTTTTTTTTCTTTCTTTCAAAATATTCTCAGGAAAAAATAAATAAATAAATGTGGATGTCGGATCCTAGATTAAAAAAATATATTTATTTATAAATAGATTCCGTTAATCTACTAAAAATGATTATTCATTAAACATTTCGTAGCAAGTTTTAACCAAAATTTATTCCTATGCAGTTGAATTTTTTTTATATAAACCACATCCTCAATCATCCTCTTAAACCTCAGGAACTCCCTCGACCAAACGGATCTTAAGTCGTTTGCATTATTTTGTACGGAAAAAGAGAAATCTATAAATTAAAGGAGTCATATAAAGTAGTTTTTCAAGGCCTTCAAAAAATTTACAAATTAACTTTGAACGTCATCATCCGATGTCCAATTTCTTTTATTTTAATTTTAAAAAAAATTGGGCCACTAGTGCCTAGATTGAAAATAATATTAAAAAAATTAGACCCGACAACTTTTATTGGCAACAATTAAACTGACCGTCGTATATATAAGACGTCCCGTTAAATATAAAAGTGGTTGATAAGAGAGTCGAACTCGAAACCTCAAGGGAAGATTCAAATATCCATGATCATTGGACTACTTATGTAGTATAATTTTATTTATTTTACATTTAATATGTATAAAAAATTCAAAAAAAAAAAACAATACTCAGGCCAGCCTGAAGCCCAACCCGAATGAATACAGACAAGACCCCAGCCCCGAATTACAGATTCAACTCATGTCCGATCCGAGAAAATGGATAATTTCTTCAAAAGTCCGGTCCAGATTTATGTAGGTCTACATAGACAAAACTTCAAACCAAACAAAACCTCGAAAAAACATTGATTTTAGCACCAAATTTAGGAAGGCAGGCAAAAATCATGTACATCGTACGTAGAGCTCGATCTACATAGTAACATAACCTCCCTACCCTCAAAATAAGTTACTTTTCAAACACACCAAAATTGCAAAAGAAAGGAAGAAAAACACACTTCCTCATCCATCATCACAATTTTTATTAATTTTTATTAAAAAAACATAAAATAAGTGATGAAGCTTGCTTGTGGTTCCAAGAATTTGCTATAAATACCAACCCTCATTCCCACAACAACTCATAGGCTCTCTCTATCGTCACTCCAAAGAGATCGAAAGAGAGAGTTCTCTTCAACAATGGCGGCTTTTTTAACATTTCATCATTTGGCAAACTTCTTTGGCATACTAGGTTTCATTTCTCGTACTCTCTTTCCTTAAACTATATAATACGTACTAATCTCTTCGACCAAATCATGTTTTTAATTGTTTGACTGCAGGCAACATCGTATCGTTCATAGTCTTCCTCTCTCCATCGTAAGTCCTTGTGTTCTATATGAATATACATAAATATCTATATATATCATAGTTTTAACGTTGTATACATATGATTATATATAGGACAACCTTTTACAACATATACAAGGCGAAGTCAACTCAAGGGTTTGACCCTATACCCTACTCGGTTGCTCTCTTCAGTTGCATGTTGACGGGATATTACGGCTTAGTGAAGCATAACATTCTTCTCATCACTATCAACTCCGTTGGAATCGTCATTGAATCATTTTACCTCACAATATACATGATTTTTGCCCCTAGAAGAGAAAAGGTAATGCATATAACAACGTACATATGTATACATATTTTGTTTACTTGTAACATAAACTTCATCTTATTGTACGTAGTTGAACACCACCAAGTTGCTCTTGTCATTCAACGTTGGACTATTGACGCTCATCATCCTTCTCACGACCCTAGTCACACATGGAACTCGAAGAGACTCGACCGTTGGTTGGATATGCGCAATTTTCTCCGTTTGTGTCTTCGCTTCTCCTCTCTCCGTCATAGTAAACATCCTTGACCAAAATATAACTATTCAATTCATTTCCGTATTTATCAACATCATTTTAACAATATATTACCTTATAGAGAACGGTTATAACGACAAAAAGCGTGGAGTTCCTTCCGTTTTGGCTCTCATTCTCTCTTACCATTTCCGCCATCATTTGGTTCCTCTTCGGTTACTTCGTCAGGGACTTATTTGTCGCGGTAAGCCAAAAAAGCTCACATAAAAATATAATATTTGGTACGTATTCTTCGCATATATTAATAATAAGTATTAAAACTTATATATTTTATGCAGTTGCCTAATGTGTTGGGACTCATTTTCGGAATCTCTCAAATGTCGCTATACTTCATCTACAAGAACCCGAAGAAGAATCCTACACCGATGGATATGGACAAAGCCTCATCGGAACTTTCGGTTTTAGACTTCGTCAAGGTGGAGCTCAGCCAAAATGCAATCGATGAAGAAGTTGCCAAGAAGATCGTTGGAGAAAAATGCAGCATTGAAGACAATTTTGTAAATGCTAAGACGATCCTTGACCTCGAGAAACCGCCCTTAGTGGCATGTGTTGTGTGATCAATAGTGATTTTCTCCAAGTATTGTAAGTGTCAACCTATCGTAATGTGTAATGTGACCCGTTTGTGGGCATTTGGTAAAAGCTTTGTCGACTCAGGTTCGGCTTGAAAGCTCCGGTTCAAAAAGTGATATACATATATTTGAGTGTATGAAATACAACAAGTTTAATATGGAAATTGAAGGTGTAAGCCAAAAGGGTTTGGTTTGGGAAATTGAACCGTGCGTCTCTCGTGTAATTGCAATATCAATTTAATATAATGTAGTAGGTTTATTTAGGCATGCATAATGTTTACACCGGTTTAACAAAGGGTGAAGTTTAATCTGACCGGAAAGCCTGAACCGAGTTCCTAGTAATATAATCAATATTAGGTGAAATGTTATGAACGTGTATTAAAACATGTTACGTAATTACACTGTTACCTATATGTATTAAAATATGTACAACTTTTTATGATAAATATTTATCTAAAATATAAATAAATTAAATTATTATTATTTTAAAAAAGGCCTAGAGATTCTAGTTTTTGTATAAGGTGCATATATTTGTGATTTATATATTACATTGTATTATAAAGCAATTAATATTTAGTATGATGTTATAGTTGTATTCACACTTAATAAGGTGTAGATATTTGTAACTTATATATTAAATAATCCATCTTATATCTTGAATATTTTTAGTTGGACGATTACATATTAAATATTTGTAATAAGTATTTTGAAAAAGATTAAACTTTAATATGTTAGAGACCCTGGTTTTTCTTAAGGACTTGCATTTAGCCCACCTGATTAGGTGGATCAATATTGCTCTACTATTGAACCGGGTTCTTCGTGGTCCATTTGAAGAGACCCTCGCAATATCAATTTCTTTTTTTCACGAAGATTTCAACTTAATTATATATCTCGAAAACACTTAAGAATATAGCTTTATTTTACTACTGAGCCAACAGAGAATATTGATCGCTAGAAATTCTAGTTAAATACTTATTTTGACATATTAAATACTTGTACAAAAACAAAACATTTACATTTAGCATACATCAATCATCAAATTCACATATAAATATATTTTATATTCATATTTAACATGTATAACATTTACATACATCATATTCGCATATGATTCCTGACTTTCCTGTATCAATTTGAAACCACCTCTTTAAAGTTTATAAATGGGATATAAGATGAAATAATCTAAAATGAGTCTTTTGTATGAAATAATATGGATTTGAAACAAAAACCAGAGGGATAAAGCCCGAATAGAATGGTTTTCGGAAATGAAATATTCTCTATTTATAAAAAATGATAAATATCCCCATTTCATTTTTTTTTAATCGTTTTAATTTCGTTTTCATTTCACCGAAAGCTCACGAAGTCAAATACTAAACTCGAATAGCATATAAAATATGTAACAAATAGTGACGAAATAGTGTTTTACGTAACGTAAGTAATAATAGTATTATATTAGATGCATCGGCCCCAAAGAAAGTGGAGATGCAAATGTGAATCGAAGGGTGTGATGATGATATACAAATATAAAGATAGTTTAGCGGCGCAAGCAAGATTCCTCAACCGCAAGAGCTCCATGAAGTTAGTGTCCATGCAGGCCCTTACGTATCTTACATATATGCTTACATGAATGTTTAATATCTTAATTAAAATATAGATATGATAATATTGAGGATACGCAGTGGAATGCAGGTGTGGATATTGGGTACACAAATTGGACACTTGTTGTTTTTGTTGTGTGAAGATGATGATAACGCATCAAGCGTTACATGGGCATGGGAACATGTGTTCACTTCTTTACCGTTCCTTGGAAATTTGATCTATCAACATATTAGAGTTATAACCCATGCATTATCATACTAATTAAGACAGTAGTTTAATACCCTTCCGTATAGGGTGTTCATAAAATTTGGACATATATTGCACGAAAATGAGAACAGGAAACGGAAAAACAACAATCCTAAAAATCATAGGAAACGGAATATGGCAAGAAAATATCAATAATATATCATTTTAAAGCTTTCGTGAAGATAAATTCATGTAGAGACAGATATATAATATAACAAATGATACGAATGTGTCATTAGTTGTAGAACTATCGAGAATAAGCAAATTGGTTGTGTTAATTAAATATATTGTGGTAGCAATCATGAATGTCTTATTCATCTTGAATTCCGAAAAAAAAGAAAACAGATAGTACTAACATGTATGGATGTTTTGTTCATCTCTTTTGTTTATTTTTTAATTTGTGACATGTATATTAGTTAAAGTTAGAGCGACAAAGATGTGTAGCCCAGTTGGCAATTCTTGTATGCTAAATTGGAGTATTTATAGCACCTCCAAGGTTTGAGTATAGGCAGTGACAAAAATATCAGGCTTTTTTTACATCCCGAACTGGGACATTCGGATCGAATATCCAGATATCCTAAATCGGATACGGAATGAGACTTTAGTTTTTTATATCATGGTTATGACTATTCCTCGATTTGTTAGTTGAACCAGATTAATCCGGAACCCTAAACAAATTTGGTTAGACTTGCCCTGGAAGTTCAAATTCAATCGGATGTTCATGTGATCATGTCGGGTCTAGTTGTCGAATGAACCGGTTAGATTAATCTTTACTCTTATTGAGTTGTCTTTTCTCATCAATCTTTGAAAGATTTACAAAGTTAACTACTCTATTGCTAGCCTGATATGTTTATTAATTTTTCATGTCCGACGAGTCTAACCCATGAACTTATAAGCTAGGCTCACATACTTGGTTAGTCGACATGGGAAATCCACATTGAGAATGATGTTATATGTGTTATATGTTGTTCAATTGTGATGCTTCATATGTTGGATATTGGAAGGTACCCATTTCTCGATTCTGGGCCGGTCTGCTTAAAAGTCAATTGGGCCGGCCCAATAAGTTGTCTGCACCCATCTAAAAGTTGAAATCATCTTCTGGCCCAAAAAAGAATCAACATGTCATAACTTTTAGGTAGCTTTGCTTACTACTCAACCATTTTAAATATTTTTCTCGATGATATTGACTATATCAAAATTATGAATAAACTTTAGCACCCAAAAAAAAAGGCGAAAAGGCTGATTAAAAAAAATGATGTAAATAAAAAGCCTATCAAGAAGAGACTGTCAAAACTTAGATGATTAATAATGAATAAAGCTGAAAAAGAAGAATTGAGCAGGCCATGTAGCAATCAGATGCCCTTTCAATCATTCAACACGAATTTCATTATTAAAATGGATTATTAGGTTTTTAGGTCATAAATTGTAAAATTGACCTTCAATTCTTATCTACAAATGTTCGATATGATGGAGCTCCCAAATTACCCATCAGATAAATACAGTTACACTCCTCCACTTATCGGTTAATTACCACTAGGGACCAAATCTGATTCGCCTTTACCAATGGAATTAGGGGTTATTTACATAAACCATCCTTTCACTTTACATTTATACTAATCTATCCCTCAGATTTTATGTCCTTGCTTATGCTTATTACTAGCTAGACTACAAAGATGTATATTAAAACTTTGTTTTTGATAATTTTGGATTGAAGATCTACACAAAATGTAGGAACAATCAAACAAATGATTTTATTTCAGTATATTTAGAATGATGACACAAGCATATACTATGAAATAAGAAAATATATAATTAGATTTAATCCCATGATATATTATCTATTAAGATATACTTAGGGTATTATTTTTTTATAATAATAATGTAATATCCTAATATGTTTTCTTTTACAGAAATTTAGTGATTCAGTTTTTCATATACGACAAAGATGGAAATATATAAGGCCAACACAACAAACTAAAACGAAAAACTAACATTTATGTAAGTACACTCTTATCGTATTAAAATCTCTATAGAAAAAACTTATATTAACGACCATTATGAAGAATACGTCTTTCGAGTGCCTAAGATCAACATTACGGGGTGAACATAGTCAAGTATGCAGAGTTTGATGTAAATATTGAGTTGAGCTTGTAATTTGTTGAAATGTGAGGGGTCCTTTTTTGAAGTGAAAAAAGTGAGCAGGTAAGGTAAAAAAGAAAAGTGAAGGTAAAAAAAGAGGAAAAGCGTGAATGCCAATGTGGTAAACAGAAAAATGGTGAACCCTTTGTTTGGCGTTGTGGTAGGAAACAGTAAATCTCCTTTGTTTTGCTTTTTTGTTCCCTTTATACCCTTTGTGTTTGGTTACAGAATCTACCGCAATTGTATGCTGCGATTGGACAACACCCCACTGCACTTTTCAGACGCTTGGATTGTCAACGTGAGTGTGAGAGATCTCTTCTTCATATTTTTCTTATGTTTAATTCTCGAGGTTTTTACTATTTTTGCTCAATAAATTTCAGATTTTCATTAACAAAAAAATAAGTTTAAAGAATAACATATCTAATGATTTTAACTTAGAAGAAAGTCACTGAACAAGGTTGAGTTAATCATGTCATCTTTAAGAATCATTACAAAATGAGTTTTTAAAAAAGAAAAAAGATGCAATTCTGCAATCTAGCAATGAGGAGATTCCAAGTAAAAGCTTATGACAAACATCTTTTTTTCAGGTTTCTAACTTGATGATCTGACACAATCAACAACAATATGTATCTTCATATTTACCATCTAATGATATTTGTAAATCACTTGATTTTTAGTTATTTATTTGCAATTGACGTGAGGTTTCAGCTCAGGATATCGCAACTAAACTGTGATTAAGTTAGAGAGCCTCTACATGACGAAGCCTTTGACCAACAAGTTGCTTCTGAAACAACGTCTGTTCAGCATGCGAATGTGCAAAGGTACGCAAATTCGTGAGCACTTAGATTAGTTGAACACAATTCTTCTAGATTTGCGTAATATTGATATTAAGATTGAGGACGAGGATGTTGCGTTGATTTTATTGTTATTATTGCCGTCATCATATGAAAACTTTGTTCAGTTATTTGTTGTTGAAAAATAAAAATTATTACTTTGGAAGACGTTAAGTCTGCCCTTCATACAAGGGAACTACGCCACAAGGTGAATGAATGTGGTGTAGGTAGTTAGGATGATCAAGCATATGGTCTATATACAAGCGGAGGCAGGGGACAAGGAAAATCTGGGAAAAAGGACAATAAGTCGTCTTCTTCAAAAGGTCCTAAGTCTGATGATGTCTGCAACTATTGTAAGGAGA
Organism: Fagopyrum tataricum; assembly: GCA_002319775.1. Taxonomy (NCBI): domain Eukaryota; kingdom Viridiplantae; phylum Streptophyta; class Magnoliopsida; order Caryophyllales; family Polygonaceae; genus Fagopyrum; species Fagopyrum tataricum. The sequence continues at coordinate 22,815,779 of CM008286.1, forward strand.
AAGGGCATTGGAAGAACGAATGTCCTAAGAAGAAGATACCCTTGGATTATGGTTTTGCAACTGTTGTAGAAGATGATTTTAAATCAGATGAGGATATAGCTTTGGTTGTTGGTGGACACACGTATAAAGATGATATGTGGGTTCTTGATTCCGGAGCTTCGCATCACATATGTCCTAACAGAGAGTGGTTCGAAACTTACAAGCATGTATATGGTGGCAATATTTCCATGGCCAATAGTTGTGTCTACAAGGCGGTTGGAATTGGCTCGATTAAAGATTATCTGCATTGAACGAGGTCATACATGTTCACCAACAATTGAAGTTCCGAATGTCTGTAAGGGTTCTAATGTTATTCTGAGAGGTATCAAAAGGGGCATTATATATTTTCTACAGGTTTCTATTGTTTCTGGGTCTATTTTTGTTGCATCTTCAAAGGTTCACAAGGATGATATAACTAAGGTATGGCATATTAGACTTGGTCATATGGGTGAAAGAAGGATGCAAACTCTAGCAAAGGAAGATCAACCATCAAAAGCTATTCACCAAAGCTTAGTTAGGGGACGCTCAAGACGAGTTGGAGTAAGAGCTCCACAAATGTACGACTTTGAGGAAATGGTTGGTATGCCCTACAAGTTGTTGAAGAGGTGGATACTCATGAACCATCAACCTGTAGAGAAGTTGTACTCGAGTCTGAAGTTACACAGTGGTTTGCATCAATTGGAAGATGAGATGTAAGATCCGAAAGCAGCTCGGAAAATTCTAGAAATGGAGATTTTTAGAGACAAGGATCATAAGAAGTTTTTCTTATCACAAAAAGGCTCATTGAAAAGGTGTAGTCAAGGTTCGAAATGTCATCGATCAAGCCTATTGATCCACCTAGTGCTGCTAACATCCATCTTACCACTGTTGTCACCTCAGCCGGTTGAGGAGAAGGAGTATAGGTCGCAAATCCCTTATTCGAGTGCAGTTGGTAGCTTGATGTATGTTATGGTTTACACAAGACCAGATCCGGAACAAGTTGTAACTGTCTTCAGTAACTTCACGGAAAAACCAATAAAAGAACACTGACAAGCTGTGAAGAGTGTATTTCGGTACCTTACAAGTACATCTGACATTGGGCTCGATTTTGGGAATGATACACAATGTTGGTCACAGGGTACTTTGATTTTGATTATGTAAGAGATGTTGATACTAAAAGATTTATGACCGGTTATGTTTTCACACATGGGTGTTCTGTTGTGAGTTGGAAGGCAACCCTACAAATCACGGTTACTTTGTCTACTATAGAGGCAGAGGTCATGGCATTGACAAAAGCAGCTAAAAACGGAACCTGGTTGAAGAGATTGGTTAGTAATCTAAGTATACATCATGATCGGGCTATTGTATATTGTAACAGTTTGAGTGCGGTTTGTTTGACCAATGATCAGGTTCATCATAAGATGACTAAACATATTGAGGTCAAGTATCATTTCTTGAGAAGTGAGAAGAAGATTAAGGTGAAGAAAGTAGAGACTGTTGATAATCTTGTTGATATGTTCACCAAGTTGGTACCTCGCAACAAGTTCCAACATTGTTTGGACTTGCTAAATGTCAAAAGTTGTTGAGTTTCCAAGGGGCTCATCTGGATAGAGAGAAGTTGGTATGAACATTGATTAATGCATTTGATATGGGCATTGATTAATGCATCTGATATGTCTAAGGATTTGGACATTGACTAATGCATCTAGTATGTCTGTGAGGATTCAATTCAATGTAAAGATTTGTTGATATGTCTTGAATTGGGCTTTATCTTTTGTTTGAGTTTTTTTTTTCTGTTTGGTTTAGTCTTATACTTGGTGCCCAAGTATAAACCAAATATAAATATGTCAAGTATAAACCTACCAAGTATAAACCTAGGGTTTTGTTCTTATATATACTACCTTAGTACCCGTGCCTTGCACGGGTAGTGACGGGATGACACAAAACCTATTATAAGAATATTCATATATAAACAATAATATATCACATATATTTCTTCTAAAAAGAACCCTCCTGAATATAATTTCTCCTAGTAATTACAATAAAATTCATATATTTTAAACAAAAATATATGAGACATATTCTATTAGAATATTTGACTAACCTATTTTCTTATATTTTAAACAAAAACTTATTACTAAACTAATTAAAATTTAATTGTTAAAATTTAAAAACTTTCTAAAAAAAAATTATATAGGATTATGCTATTATAAAACTGTCCTAAATAAGATATATGAATAATAATATAATATCTTTATTAGTTATAATAGATTTATTAAGTATTTCTATTTTACGTAATAATTGGCTTTGTCAATTTTTTAAGAAAATATATTTAAGAAAAATAAAATAACTTGATTATTAAAATAAATAAATAGAAAACTAAAAAAGTATTACTTAATAAATATCAAATTATTTTATATATATTCAAAACATAAAATTATTTGAAATGTAAAAAGTAAATGACCAATCATATATCTTGTTTTAAAAATAACTTGATTTAATAAAATCTATATAATTTAATCTTCTAATACACAAATAGTATGACATTTGTTAAAAACAGAAATTTATCTTTGTTTATGTCATAATTTTTTTTTTTAATATTTCATATCTCATGTCATTCTCTTAACTAAGAAACTAAATAAAATAAAAATAGAAACAATTGACTAAATATAAATAAGATACATGCAAAATCCTAGGTGGCTTAATGTAGTGGTAACATGTGGCGAAATCCTAGGTGACTTAATGTGGTGATAACATGTGGCAAAATCTACTTCTACTTTAGTATTATATAGTAGATTGAGGGTTCCCTTTGTCTCCTATTATTTGTTACACTGTTAATCTGGAATAACTTAGTTATTATCTGTTTATCCTCTCGTATGTATTATGAAATTTCTCAATAAAATCTCTTGAAAGTAAACATAGTCAATATTGGATGATACACTATAAATATATAAACTTATGTGTTGTCTTTCTTGTTCAATTATGTTCTTTCTCAATAATTCCGCACAACAAGAGAGTTATGAGGAATTATTTGATAACATTCCTGAGAAACTCGGAATGAAAATGACAAGGAAATGGTTGGTTTTATGATGTTTGGAATGAAGAAAGATGCTCGATTTCGATTATCTCATAAATGTCATAAACAAACAACACCCAAACACAGATGTTTCTCCTAAACACGAGATATGGGATTCAAACATGCACCCTACCTCTCTTACGACTTACATTATATAGTTGTTTACAAGTTGTTTGTAACATAACATGCTTACAAGCTGAACTTGGGACGTTGATCCACGATGCTGGAGTTTTGTTCAAAAGAACTTGACAATATGGAAAACATTTTCTTGAATGACGTACAGAGAAATCTGCTGTTGAGAATGAGATGGGTCCACAGCTTCCAAGAAAAGGAGAGAAAGAGGATTGAGTATCATACCCTACATAAAATCATGCCAAATGATAACAGCAACTGCAAGTTCAACTTGATTACTGTATACATACACATTCATCCCACTTTCACACAATTTCAGTCCTCACAATGCCAAATCATGAAGATGATAAGTATCGGCCACATCTGCTCTTACATGGTCCATGCTGACGCTCATCAAACGCATAACCGAGTGGTCGCGGTAAAGGGGAAAGAGAGACATTATGATGAGACGCAAGATGAAGATGACATTTCAATGTATATCGTTATCAAGAACAACTCGAGAAAGGTTGATAAACTAGAAAAATTTATTGTTGCCAAATAAATAAACCGGAGCTCAGAAATCTGTCCAAACAGATAAAATAGTGTACAGCAAAGCCTTCAACCATGGTCTTCCTTCTGCTTCACACAAATCAAATATGCTCGGCTCGCTACATGTTGAGCAATCACCTGCAGCGTAAAATATTGCAATACAAACTAGTGCTGGATGAAATACATGATTTACCATCAGGAAAGCCTTTCTGTTGAACCATTCTCTGCATTGTAAACAAACCCGGGCATGTCAAACCTTGGTCCAGCGACCGTCCTGTAAATATACAGTTTCTCCACAAAGGCACTGTCTGATCTTGCTTTTGGGGATTCCCTCTCGTCGATGATCTCAACGTTAAGCTTGGGCATTCTTTGGCTAAGTAACTTGCATGCTTCATAACTCACTGAACAAGAGGACATCCAAAGGGATCGCATTGTCTCCAGCTTTGCAGCATTGGCTAGTAGAGCTCTGTCACCAAATGGGCTATCTCTAATCTCTAGTTTCCGAAGGCTTTCACAGCCAGATAGCACGTGACAGAGACCCGCATCACCATCTCCGGCAAAAGCCACTGAGAGCATCTCCAACTTTTTGGCATACCTCCCTATGTATTTGAATACACAATCAGTGAGGAGACCGGAAAGGGAAAGACGCCTCAGCTCTTTGCAATGTTCAACAATGGCACCAAAACCATCATCAAGGGGCTGCAGTGTTAGATAGTCTGGGGTGTGCGGCTCAATGATGCACAAGCGGAAACGAATCAAATTTGGACAATTCCTTGCTATTGTAACCAAGGCATTGTTTGTCATCTGGCGGCAAAAGTATAATACTGAACTAAGGTTGGGGCACCCTTCAGAGACAGAAACAAGACCTTGCTCGGTCAAGGTTACATCCGGTTCAGCAACAAACGGATCAGAAGGAAATACTCTTAATTCTTTCAGGTCCTTGCATGATGCAGCAAGAGCTTGAAGCCCGGTATCTTCAATGTAATCCATGACCTGGTTCATGGTTTCAATCAATAAGTTGATCATATGATTAAAAACAGTAATTGTGAAAATCAACCATTTCATTCTATTAAATACTTACCCAGAGGCACTGTAAGTTTGGGCACTCGGTAATGAGCTTAATAAGATCTGGTCCCTGGATGGCAGCATAACTCAGGTTCAAAGTAGTCAGCCCTGAACATACGGGATAAATGGCAGGAAGATAAGCAGGCACTACATCCCAAAGTCCTGAAAGGCTCTTCAGGTGCTTGCACCCTGAGAATGCTCCAGATAAGTTGGAGAAGACTTCGGACCGGAGGTTAGCAGAATAAGTGCCTGTACCAAACTCAGTCAGCTGAGGAGCCCGGCGAAGAAGAGTATGAAGCCTATCAAGAGGCACAGCACGGTTGAGACGCAGACTCTTGAGATTTGGACACCTACCCACGAGGCGCTCCAATGCAGAAAAGCTAACCTCGGAGCCCAAGCAAGCAATATTAAGGGTTACCAACGATGTGCAGTTTTCAGGAAAGAGGCTTAGCCAATGTCCATTAAGATCCTCAACATCACATTCGCGCAGATCTAGTACCCTAAGATTCCTAAACAATGAGAAGAAAGAGCTCAAAATCATTGACTATAATGCCCACAAGTGAAGCAGGGAATAAAGACAACAAATGCAACTAAGAATGTGCAACAAGAACCATGCAGCAACAAAGAGAATTTCATAACTCGTTTCATTGCAAAACCCTCTCTTTTTGTTAATCCTAGCTGTTTTAGGAGCATGAAAGAACACCAAAGCCAAATTTTCCGTTAACTTTCATATAAAATTCAAGGGGAAAATACAGACACTGTTATCTAACCAGGCAATAATGTAACAACTGGAGGCATCATCTTCAACAAAAAAAATCAGAAAACCAAACTCAACAAGCTATAAATCTCAAATCATCCTCACTTTCTATGAGTTAAACAAATTGAGGAAAAGAAGGCTCCCACATATGGGTGAAAGAAATTAACACAAATGTGGATAATCAAACTAAAAAATAGCATCACCAATTTAGCACTAACCCGTGAAAAAAAAAAAGAAGCTAAAAGAAGGGGAAAAAGGAAGAAAAGGAAGCAAGTTCAACTGTAGCAAGAGCAAAACCGAAAAAAGCAAAAAATAATTTCTCAATCAGTTGCAGACATCAACAGAACCATAGAAATAATCGGCATAATCATCAACGGAAAAGTGTAAACTACCTGCAAGAGGAAGCAATGGCAGCTAATCCATCAGTACTGAACCCTTCGCACGAACTCAACACTAAAACCTTGAAATTCTTAAACGACTTTGCAATAAGCTCCAATCCATCATCAGTAACCACCATCCTTTTCAACCGGAGCTCCTCTAACCAAGGATAGGCCGTCGCCATTGCGTCGATCCAGGGGTCTACATAGCCACCCCAACCCTCAGGGATCAGATTGAAGTCGGCAAAGTGTGGTTTCCCCTTCAACTCAAGAGATCTGACCTCCGGAAACCTCTGAATCAGCATCCTAGGGCTTACGGCATAGCAGTTACCTATAAAGACCCGGCGACGGCACAACCGCTCGATCTCATACCACGTCTTGCACACCAGCGACGCAGCGTTCCTGTCCCTGTCCGTTTCTATGAAGGAGAATACGTGTTCCAGAACCTCGTCGGGAAAAGAACTCACCATTGTCCCCATAAGTACAGAGCTACCACGAATCCTGAAGCTTTGACTGAGAGCGTCAATGGCGGAATGCGAATGACAGGAGAGCAGGGAGCGAAAGAGAAATAGAGAGACGGAAAGCACTAGCGTAGGTTACAGATCTGAGACGACATTCACGAACTCAGATCGAGCTAATTCGAGCTCGGAAGGAGAGAGGGAGGGGGGACTATACCCTATAGTCTATAGAGATAAGTTCATCTTATGTTGTGGCCTGTGGGGGGGAGAGAGGGGGTTATTGTGAAGTGTGAACAAGGTGCAGAGGTTTTTACCGTGTGCCCTCGAGGATGAGATGAATTGATCGATCGGACGGTGCAGAAGAAAGAACGTGAGAAGTAATGATAGCCGTTGGATTTGGAATGAGAAGCACACTTATCTGATTTGGAAGAAGAGGAACCGCAGAAAAGGGCAAGAGCGAGTCGAAGTGAGAGTATGGACTAAGGTCGCCCTTATCGGGACAGTGTTGGGTGTTTAAAGTCATTTATGACCCTTTTATTAATCAAAAGGGGTATATTTTTAAATATTTATTTTTAAGTTAAGAATTTGGAATCTAATTTTTTTCTTAAAAAATTACCTTTTGGATTTTTATTTTTTTTGACTAAAATAATTTCTTAAATGTTATGATTATTTTTTATACTTTTAAAAAATAAATTATTTTCTTTCGATTTGTATTTTAAAAACAAATTAAGAGAGTGGTAAAGTTAATGTCAATACAACCAGATCTAGTGGGATGAAGTTGATATCAATACAACCAAATTCACTTATATTATTTTTGGAAATCCTATATGCACGATGATAAAATTGACAAACCTATAGTTTTAAGTTTTTAATGCGGGTCGATTGCGTTGAAAATATTAAACTTCGACACATATTAACTTTGTTGAAAATACTGAACTTCGACGCATGCCGACTGCATTGATGTCAATATAGTTGTTGGTTCGAATGTTGCCTAACCGGCTATGATTCTATTTGTTTGATTATAGCCATTGAGCAGCCCAGTGGTTATAAATTCGGATTGAGTATTTCTTGATGAAATCTTTCCAGTCAATTTTCGAGTCAAACTCGTTTATTGAGCTTCCTCAATTTCATTATCCACTTTGCTCCCGTTGACACTTTAAGACTAACACATTCAATCTTTAGGTATGTTAGTCTTAAAGTGTCAAATGGTGCAAGTTGGACATTGAAAATGATTGGAGTGATTTGACCGAGAAACATTTAATCAATAGATGGTAGCGAACGTCGTCGAGTGAAGAGTCTAGGAGTTCAATAGTCTATCATGGTCTATATCGAAGTTCGATATTTTCAACGTCATCGATCTGCGTTGAAACTTTGCGATTTTTAATTTTAGCCCCAGCACAATTATTTTTTATAAATTACATTTAAATAATTATTAAATTATTAAATTATTATTGTGACAGGGTGATTCCCATCCCTAGACAGTAGTTAGTATTGGCGTAAAACGAAGGATGAGATTTATTTGATGTACGTAAAAATAATAAAAAAGAAAGGAAGGAAGAAACAAGGATGATGAGTTGGGGTGGAGGCACGAAGAATCCATTCATTATTGGGTGAGATATGTGATTATAATACGCATTTTAATTATCTTCTGTCAAGGAAATTTTATTAAAATTTAAAAACCATAAAGATAATAAATAAAAAAAATAATTAAACAGTAATTAATAATTAAGCCCACGCATGGGAAGTCCGAGATTCTCTCCACCCCCTGAGCTGAAACCTCAAGACTTTGTTGTACGTGTACAGGATTTTGGGCTGTGCTGCTACTTAATTTCAATAATTAAGTCATAACACTCATTAATTACCATCATTTACACAACTATAATTTAATATGTTTTCTTAATTCTATAAAACCGACCAAAATTAGTTAATAAGAATAATAAATCTTATATGAAAGCTCAGTAACTTATTAAGTAAAAAAAATATGGCTCATTCTTTGGTAGTGTATGTTAAGTAGTCTTTTGTCTTAATAACTAGTTTAGTGTCCGCATCTTGTGCGGATTTTATCTAAATAAAAAAAATTTATGTTGTATTTTTTTACGTGTTATGTATTGATGTTAATCTAAATAAGATTTAAATTATAGGCTAAATGGACTAACATAAAATTTGATATTTTAATATCCTCTAGAAAAAAAAAGTATAAAAACCAAATAATTTTTATATTAAAAACAAATGAAGTAAGAAAATTTATTTCAAATTTGATTTATGTAGTAACTCAAAATCTTTCTGTTTTGATAATAATTTATTTTGTATTAATAAGATAACGTGGTATGGGTATATAACTAACAAAAATTGATATGGCACGTTGATTGATTAATAATTTTAATAATAATTTTTTTTATAAGAGAATTAATGACAAATCAGTAAATATAATGTGACAAATTTATAAATAACTCAAAAAAATATTATATGACATGTCTTAATATACAACACGTAAGTAAAATGTGTTTAGTTTTAGTAATATATATTGATAAGGTATATAAAAAGGTTGGAAACGTCACTTTCATTATTGTTGTTAATTATTAAAAAAATCCAAGTTTATTGTTGATTTATTCGGCCTAATGATTTGAACAAAGCTGAAGTGTTGAAAAGATGATTAAAAAGATGGGAATAGAGTGTTGTTAGATGTCAAAAGTTTCAGCCTAATAATAAATCTTTCTTGTTTTTATTTCATCCAATTAAGGTTGAAAATGAGAAGAGTTAGATCAACGATAAGTGCCTACCTAGGAATGACAATATACGTACCAAATTAACCTACCTTCTTCTTTTTCACTGTTTAAGACTTTATCCACATTTCTTATCAAGATATACCACCTTTCAATAAATAGAAAGATAAGTTTTCAATTTTTCTTTTTAATAAAAAATAGAAATTGGACCACTCTAGCATTCTTTATTTTTATATATATATATATATATATATATATATATATATATATATATATATATATATATATATATATATATATATATATATATATAATAAACCAATAGTATCGCGTGGTTTTCAATAATAATTATTATAATAATAATGTTAGTCAGTATTTAGGGTTATCCTTTTCATTCGATTTCAAGTCCGAGGTCATCATAATTATTTTTAGATTTATTTATATTCGATGAAATAAAATCTTCTTGTTTTAGTCACTTGTACTAGTAAAATTTTATAAATTTGGTTTGGTGTATCTTATATTTATGACGATTTTTCGTTTGCAAGTTATACTAGTCTTGATTAATTCTTCATAATGGTGTTAGACGGAATTGATCCCATCCTGAATTCAACCAAAGTATGTCCCCAAAATATTCAATTTAAAAACTATAAGATTCGTCCCAATCTCATGTCATATATAATAATCGAAATGAGACGTGAGATGACCCAAATCTCATACCGGTCTTAGTTTATATTGTTATGTGTACTTTTCTTTATGATTTTGGTTCAATGTATCTTATACTTATGACAATTTTCTCATTTACCAATTACCTCGACATTTCCACTTAGTTAAAGGTTGAACCTTTGGTTCACATTCATTTCTTTTATAAATACAAAATCACAATTTTGTTTCCCTTTCCCGTCGGTTTCCATGTTGTTAGTGGTCCTAGTCCAGGTTTCTTGTTTGTACATCGGATTACCCAAAGGCTCAACTTAACTAGCCGTTGATTTCGGTTACCCTACACAAATCAACGTCCATAATTTATTCTACAAAATTCAAAGGATTTAAACAAAAATATTACAAATGAGCAGGGTAGGGTAGTGGACTACGAAATGCGAATTGTGGTCCATATTATGAAGCTAAGATCCATATGAAAATCTAAGTATAAACTACGCCTGCAATCCTTTTTTTATTTTTTTTTATTTTTACGTTTACTCGATTTGAATTCAAATCTTAGATAATATAATATATAAATAGTTTTTTAGGTTAAATTAATGGAATTATTTGATGACGTCTATTTGAATAGGATTGACAGTGCTTATGAATTGTCAATTTATCTCCAATGCAAATTGCGATTCCATGTGATGATATCCTTTGAGAGCGAGAGCAGGACCAGATTGAGAAGTGGAGAATGAGGCCCTATTTTGAAGACATCCAAAATTTTACAAATCTTATTATTCATATGAAGAAACTGTGGTTTCTATCATTCTATGCATGAGTGATGCTCACGTAATTTCATATGATCCATACATCTAATCGATCTTCATCAATATGGGATATAAACTTTGTAGTATGATTGATATGATGAATAAAATATAATGCACATGTAACAAATATAGTAGGTGCGCGTTTGGTAAAATAAGAATTTTGGGTAAAAAAATTTGTTAGTTTATTACGGAGAGTTTTGAATAAGTTCGTATATTATGAAAATCTAATTGAATATCTAATAAAATTTTGTAGGAGGGGATTTGTGGATAATTTTTCGCTAGATTTACAAAAAAAATGATAAATATGAAATTAAAAATGAAAACGGAAATATGAGGTTCATGAAAAATGTACTAAAATCTAACTTTAGGAGGAGTTATTTAAGTAAAACGCAACACTTCGTTATGAAAATGTGAAAAATAAAGTTAATGTTTGTATAATATGGATAGTTACTTTAATAAAAATGTAAATATACACCTTTAAATGATAAAATATGAATCATTGCTTCAAGTTTAGAAAATGAATTGTGACTGAATCGAAAAAATAACTAGAAGGATAGATAATATGAATTGTTATAATAATGAACTAAAGTACGTTTAAGAGATAATGCGAAGGGTGAGTTTATTTTGAATGACCAATCTCTTTGGTCTTTGATCCTCCTTCTTCTTTTTTTTTTTTTTTTTTTTTTTTATGACAATAGGTTGGTGATAACAAGTTGGTGGAGATACATGTGATAAGTGACAATACAATTGATGACAATATGTTGGTGGTTATGCACATAGTAATGATATAGTTGATGACAATACAACTAAAAACAATTAATCATTGATAAGTTGATAATGATAGGACAATTGGTGACAACATAGTAGATGATAGTACAATCGATGACATTATACTTAATTAATGTACATTAAATGACAACATAGTTGGCGACAACATAATAATTGACAATTGATTACAATACAATTAACGACACCATATTTTATAACAATACATACGATGACAATATAATCGGTGACAGTCCAATTATTGACAATACAATTGATGCCAATACTATTGATGTAATCACATACATATGAAAAGAGTACAATTTATTTTTATAAAATCCAGAAAAAAAACCCAAAACATATTCGAAAATTAAATTTATGCATTTTTGTTCGATTTTTTTTCCCAATTAGAAACATACGCTTGGATTCAAACAAGCGCTAGGTTACATCAGAGAGAGAGGGAGGAAGATAGGGAAGAAAGCAAGGCAGTGGCGAGGTTCAGAGGATTTGGACAAGCGCTAGTGTTCTTAAGAGCATAAACTTTTCGGTGACGGCGGGGTTCAAACGGTATCGGAGGCTAGGGTTCAAGGTTAGGTTTTGCAGCTTTTTCTAAAAAAAGGGGGGAAAAAGAAAAGAAGTTGCGCTTTTTACTTGAGGATGGAGGGCGGTGGTGGTTTTCTCCGTTGTCCATTTAGTTATTTTCATGGATGTGGTGGTGGTAGAGAAAGAAGTAGAGGTTTCTCTTGTCTGACAAGTCATTTGAAAAGGCTACACTTGTTTGCGGTTGAGCGCAAGGATGAGGTTAGAGGCATCCTTGAGGGTGACCTTGATGTTTTTGTGGCGTTTGTGGAGGTTTTGACCGTTCTCAAGATGTGGTTGTGTGGGCGGTGTATGAGTATTCAAGCTTTGACTCGTGAGTGCCGTCACACTGATGACTTTGTTTTTGCTTTTGGTGAAGATGGTGGATACATTGTGGGTATCTCGAGGCCGGTTATGGGTATCTCGAGGTCGGTTATTGTAGAGTAGGGTGTAGGTGATAATGGAGGTATGGTTTTTGATGCAGGTTTGTTGGAGAGAGTTATATGTGTTCCTTTTTCTATTGTGATAAGCATCCCACATAGTTGTTGTCTAGGATTCTCTCAAGTGTTGTTGGGTGCTCTTTTGAAGGTGGTTGTTGAACGAAGTTGTGTGGCTACTTGGGTTAAGTTGTTTTCGCTTCCTCGGTGCATGTTGCAGGTGTCCAGGCCTTTGTGCATGTGAGATAGAAGATCGGGAAGTAGAAATTCGATCCAACATCAATGGATTTTGCATGTCTTGTCTACTTAGGGACGGTATGACGGTGTTTCTAGGATTGTGCAGGGGTTGTTAGATGGCTCAAAGTATGGGCCTTTGGTGAGGGTTGAGGGTGACTCGGGGAATGGAGCTGGTTTGGAGAAGAAATCTAACATCAAGAAGTGTCTTCGTAAGGTTTCGGATGGGCTTTTTACAGCTGTTGTTAAAGTTTTGTGCTCCTCGGGAGTTGCTCCTTATAAAGATTTTGAAGGTGTTGCAAGATAAACATCCCTACAAGCGTCCTCCTTCTAAGTCTTGCACTACTTTTCATGAACCACCCCTCGTTGTTGATGTTGATTTGATCTTTAAATGCATCAAGTCTTTTCCTAAAGGTACTTCTTGTGACAAAGATGGTTTGAGGGCACACCACCTTTTAGATGCAATGTGTGGTGAGGGGTCTACGGTTGCCACGGGCCTTTTGAGAGTGGTTTCATCAGTGGTTAATTTGTGGTTAGGAGGTAAGTGTCCGCTGAGTTTGACTGAGTTTGTTGCTTCGACACCCCTTACGCCGTTGCTGAAGCCTGACAATGGGGTTTGACCCATATTAGTGGGTATTGTTTGGAGGCGGTTGGTGTCTAAAGTAGCATTGAAGGGAGTGAGCAAAGATATGAGAGAATATCTTGGAGATTTTCAATTTGGGGTCGGTGTTCTAGGTGTTCCAAAGGCTATTTTACATAGTGTTAACATGGTTTTGAATGAACGTCTCGCTAATGGTTCTCTAGTTATGTTGACAGTGGATTTTTCAAATGCCTTCAATCCGGTTGATAGAAATGTGTTGCTTAGGAAAGTAAGGGGAAAATGTCCATCTATCTCTTTATAGGTTGATTTCTTGTATGGTCAAGCTGTCCGTTTGTACGTTGGTGATGTGTTTATCTGGTTGACTACTAGTGTGCAACCGGATTCTTTCTATTTATTTGTTCCGGATTTCTTACGGGCTCGTGTCACATATATTCATATGCAGATATTTATACGATTTGAGTGTTGGACCTTATAAAGATAATTAACCGGGTAAATGTGTGACAACATGATTATATGTTTATGTTTTCTTAAGTGTGTTTGTGCTTATGCATCTTCTATATATATATATATATATATATATATATATATATATATATATATATATATATATATATATATATATATATATAGATATTATGTTGTGATTGACTTTATATATATCTATATATATGGCATATATATAGCCTTATAGGTTGGGTGTATTTACCCTGCAGATGGCTCAGACTAGAGCTGTATCTGCAGATGGACGAGGTAGGGGTAGATCCCCTCTTCCTCCAGTAGAGGTAGGACAGAGCCAGATTCCCGCTGATGATCCACCTGCAGCGGAGGAGGTCCATGAGGTTGTTGCTGATAGTGTCGTTCCTGAGACTGGGAACGGTATAGCTGGGAGACTTACACCACAACGAGTCCAGTAAGAAGACTCGGATTATGTTTATATGAGGGGACCAGATTTCCGCGCTTACATCAGACAAGTGGAGGAGGGATCATCAAAGAGATCCCATGGAGTTACACAGGTGCCAATTGTACCGGCACGTGTTGTTGAGATTATTCAAGTTCCAGAGGAGCATAGAAGGCCTAGGAAGAGACAACGAACTGGGCAGACCAGTGGTGCTGGTGGAGTTGTTGGTTCTGAACTAAACTAGAGACGTCCAAGTTACCCCAAATCTACACAGGTTGCAGCTACGGGTCGACAGTGCTTTAACTGTGCTAGTTATGGACATATACGATCAGCGTGCACGAGGCAGACAATGATTTGCTATACTTGTGGCGGACGAGGTCACAAAGTTGTCTTCTGTAGACGGGGTGGAGTTTCATCACATCAGGGTTCTTCTCCTACCAGTGTAGCGGGAGGTGGGTGGAGGCCACCTCAACAGCAGCAAATTCAGGGACAACAGAGAGTCCCAGATCGTCCTTTTACTCAGGGATCTGCTCCCGGATCGAGTAGAGGTAGAGGTCGTGGTGGGAGTACCACGAACACCAGAGGAGCTCAGGGTAGAGTGTTTGAGTTGAGGAGTGTAGAGGAGCCAGCTGCACCGACTGCTACACGTACCATTCTGATCCATGGTTTACCGGTTAGAGTTTTGTTTGATACTGGAGCTACGCATTCTTTTATATTTGATGCATGTGTTGAGCGTTTTGAGTCTAGATACGACTGAGGGGATACCCTTTAGTATAGGGTTACCCGATGGTAGAAGGGTCAGAGGTACCCGTGAGATCCGTGATTGCCCCATTTCTGTAGGGACTCGTCTGTTACATGTTGACTTCTTTGTCATGCCATTAGTGCATGAAGAAGTCATTTTAGGTATGGATTGGATGGATAGACACCATGCAGTATTAGATGTAGGTAGGAGGACTGTGACCCTCTCTACCGAGTTAGGCCAGATAGAGGTTTTCCGAGGTTGGGACCTTGGAAAGTCAGGCATGGTTATCAACGCGATACGGGCAGCGAGATTGATTGCACAGGGTTGTGAGGCCTTCTGGTGTTATGCCATGAAGGAGGGGGAGAGTCCAACATTAGAGGATATCCCAGTGGTGTGTGAGTTTACAGATGTGTTTGCTGAGCCGTCCAGTTTGCCGCCTCAAAGGAGTGTGGACTTTGGTATTAACTTAGAGCCTGGTACGAGACCGATCTCGAAGGCCCCATATCGGATGGAGCCTGTCGAGATGTTGGAGCTAAAGAAGCAACTTGAGGAGTTGGCCGAGAAGGGTTTCATTCGCCCTAGCGTATCCCCATGGGGAGCACCTGTCCTCTTCATACGGAAGAAGGACGAATTATTGAGATTGTGTATTGATTACAGAGAGCTGAACAAGGTGACCATCAAGAACAAGTATCCATTGCCTCGTATTGATGACTTGTTAGATCAGCTGCAAGGAGCAACTGTATTCTCCAGGATTGACCTGCGTTCAGGGTATCACCAGTTGAGGGTGAGAGAACAGGATGTGCACAAGACAGCCTTCTGGACCAGATATGGGCACTACGAGTTTGTAGTGATGCCATTTGGGCTTACGGATGCCCCAATAGTCTTTATGGAGTTGATGAACAACATATTCATTGACTTCCTGGATCAGTTTGTGGTGGTCTTCATAGATGATATTTTGGTGTACTCTCGCAGCAGAGAGGAGCATGCAAGATAGCTGAGGACTGTGTTACAGGTTTTACGAGATAGAGAACTTTATGCTAAGTTCTCTAAGTGCGAGTTCTGGATGCCAGAAGTAACATTCCTGGGTCATATTGTTTCCTCCAAGGGGATCAAGGTTGATCCGGCGAAGATAGAGTCAGTAGCAGCATGGACGACACCGATGAACGTCAAGGAAGTACGTAGCTTTCTTGGCCTAGCCGGTTATTACCGATGCTTTGTGGAGGGATTTTCTGTGATTACCCATCCACTGACGAGTCTGCTGAGGAAGACTACCATATTTGTATGGTATGAGCAGTGTATGCAGAGTTTTGAGGAGTTGAAGAGACGTTTGACTTCCGCTCCTATTTTGGCACAGCTAGAGGGTACATCTGATTTTGTGATTTATAGTGATGCATCCAAGTTGGGCTTGGGATGTGTATTGATGCAGCGAGGCAGAGTGATTGCATATGCGTCTAGACAGCTGAAGACGTATGAGGAGAACTACCCAACTCATGATCTGGAGTTGGCAGCAGTAGTTAATGCCCTGAAGATCTGGAGACATTATCTGTATGGTGCTACATGTCAGATCTTCACAGACCATAAGAGTCTGAAGTATATTTTCACGCAGCGAGAATTGAATAACCGCCAGCGTAAGTGGCTTGAGCTGATCAAGGATTTTGATCTGGAGATTCTGTATCAACCGGGGAAGGCGAACGGTGTCGCCGACGCCCTGAGCAGGAAGACGCCTCGAGAGCAGGCGATTGCGAGGCTGACAGTTCAGCATCAGTTACAAAGAGACCTGATCTGGTTAGAGTTGGACATCCAGTTTCCTGATGAGGATGCCCGGTTGAGTACTTTAGAGGTTCTTCCTGATCTGTTGAGTGAGATCCAACAGAAGCAGGAGGCCTGCCCGACACTGATGAGGATCCGAGAGAGGATGTCTCGGGATAAGGCACCACATTTCCTTATAGGAGCAGATGGAGTGATGAGACGCCGCGGTCGCGTCTGTGTACCCGCTGATGCGGATCTGTGACAACGGATATTACAGGAGGCTCACTGTACGCCTTATTCAGTGCACCCATGTACGAGTAAGATGTACCATGATTTGAGACGTTCATATTGGTGGGGAGGGCTGAAGCCCGACGTAGCCAGATTTGTGGCACAGTGTGCGACCTGTCAGGAGGTCAAGATTGAGCATTGCCGACTTGGAGGTGAACTCCGTCCATTGCTTGTTCCACAGAGGAAGTGGGAGGACGTCACCATGGACTTTGTGACTAGGCTGAGACCAAGCAGGAGCTTTGATGCCATCTGGGTTATAGTGGACAGACTGACGAAGACGACACGTTTTATCCCTATCCGGGAATGTGGCCAGTGAGCAGATTAGCAGAGGAGTACACTAGACAGATAGTGAGACTCCATGGTGTACCGAGGACGATCGTCTCAGACAGAGATGGGCGACTTACCTCGAGGTTTTGGCAGCAGATTCAGACTACCCTGGGGACGAGTTTACACTTCACTACTGCGTTTCATCCTCAAACAGATGGTCAGTCATAGAGGACAATTCAGACACTAGAGGATATGCTGCGAGCTTGTGTGTTGGACTGGGGACAAGTGTGGACGGATCATCTCCCACTAGTTGAGTTCTCGTACAACAACAGTTGGCATGCATCTATTGGGATGGCCCCATATGAGGCACTGTATGGACAGAGATGTCGCACGCCATTATGCTGGGATGAGTCTAGCAGTGTTAGTGGTTTGACACCTGATCATATTCAGGATGATGTGGCTCGTGTAACACTGATTAGAGAGCGGATGCTGACTGCACAAAGCCATCAGAAGTCTTATGTAGATACGAGGCGTAGACCCCTAGAGTTCAGAGTAGGAGCCCATGTGTGGCTGGGGGTGTCTCCGACACGAGGTGTTAGACGTTTTGGTATTAAGGGGAAGTTGAGCCCCGATACGTCGGACCGTTCGAGATTATGGATCGGGTTGGGAGCGCAGCATACGGATTAGCATTGCCTCCGAGATTAGAGGGTGTTCACCCCGTGTTTCACGTGTCTCAGCTGAGGGAGTATATACCAGATCCGAGACATATTATGAGTTATGATGATTTGGTGGTCGAGCCGGACCACACTTTTGTTGAGCATCCGATTGCAGTCCTAGAACGAGGTATGAGACGCCTGCGTTCGAAGGACATTCCTATATTAATGATACAGTGGTCGAGATGAGGACCTGATGAGGCTACATGAGAGACTGAAGATAGTATTCAGAGGAACTATCCAGAGTTTTACGCCGAGATAGATATACCGGTAGGATCGACGAGTAGATCTTAGTACTATCTTGGTGAGTATTATGCTTATGTGCTTATATGCTATGATGTGTTTATTTTCGTACGAGCTATGACGTGATATGTGATCTTAGTAGATCTTGCTGTGCTAGTACGATTGATGATTATAGCTGGAGATGGTTCTTTCCTCAATGCTATTGGGATGCGATTAAGATTTAGCTAGAGATGGTTATTCCTCCATGCTATTTGATGGACATAGTATTGCTGGAGAGGTTTTTCCTCCATGCCCTTCTGTTATGAGTATGATACGGCTAGAGATGTTTTTCCTCTATGCCTTTGCGATGTGATGATGATACGGCTAGAGATGTTTTTCCTCTATGCCCTTGCGAGATGTTGGTAGTTTGGCTAGAGATGGTTTTCCTCTATGCCTTGGATAATATAGTGATCTTGTTGCTGGAGATGATGATTTCCTCCATGCTCGTGTTTGAGATTATAAAGTGATATAGGTTGATACCTTATGAGTGGAGAGGTGATGCCTCCGATAGAGAGAGTTATACATCGGCTTCTAGGTCCGAGTGGTTTCAGGATTTTACAAGTTTCGGGACGAAACTTGTTTTTAGGGGGGTGAGATGTAAGAGCATTAGTCTTTGGAGCTGTTTTGGTCTTAGCCGCTCTTGCGGGTTTAGGGAGCCACCCCTGCGGTTTCCTGCGGCTGCAACCGACTTTGTTGACTCTTGACCCATGCTTTACCCTTTCTTGTCTTTCTCCTTAAGCTTCTTATTTGGTTCATGATCAAGGGTTTCATCTCTTTCGCAGCCATTCTGACGTCCTTCTTCCTCTCTTCTCTTTTTCCTTGATCTTGTGCTTGAGTTCTCTTTGGTTTGGAAGAGCAAGCTTGTGTAGACTTTGTATGGTGATGATGTATGTTGTGTTGAGATGTGAAGAGCCAGTTGAGAAGTGTTAGTGTTGTTCTCCTTGCTGCCTAGGGCCACAATAGTGGTAAGTTACTCTTTTCATCTTCTTCTCTTCTTTCTTTCTTCCTTATTCCTCTTCCTTAGCTTAGGGTTAGCTGTGATTGGATGTATACTTATGTTTGTATGTATATATATATATATATATATATATATATATATATATATATATATATATATATATATATATATATATATATATATATATATATATATATATATATATATATATATGGATGTGGCTGTGGATTGATGAAGACGTGATTGATCACGGGAAGAATGAAAGAGAAATCGGGAGATCACATTCTGTCGCGTCGCCTCCCCTGCGCCTCAGCATCGCCGCTCCCGCGGGAACCTGTCACCGCACCCGCGCCCGGAAGCCGCCGCCCCCGCGGCCACGGTCTCAGCGCCTGCGCCCGCGTGTTTCCGCGCCTGCGCTTGCTGCCTTTCCGCCCATGCGTCTTTCTGTCCCGCAGGTGCGTCTTGTACATGATCTACTTAGAGTAGTATTGATCCTTTCCTTTCCTAGTATGAGCGGGTTAGTAGCATGCTAGGTATGTGTATGAGGATAGAATGATGATGACTATGATATCGAGTTATGCCGGTTATGGCTTTGAGGTTTAGTAGATTATCAAGGTTTATAAGTTGGATATGATCCATATGGATCCCTTGGGTCTAGGTGTGACCCCTTTGATTGATAGGAGATTTGATATCTCTTTATACCTTGTTATTAGGTAGTGTTGTCCTCCAGATTTGGAGCTGATCGTGGTTGAGATTACTTCGAGGTTGAGGTAAGTCCATAGGACTTACTTAGCTACCATCCTTATATTGGATGTATGCATGAGTAGTGTGTGTTATATGCTTTATAGCATGCGATATTGATTATTACCGACCTATGGTTTAGTGACCACCCATTGTAGTGGTTGTAACAACTTGCCTTTCATCCCGTAGTGGAGTCTGGGAGGTTCTCTATAGTCAGGCCATATCTGGTATATGGGAAGGGCACTTACCACTCCTTATGGTATACGCGAAGGTGCGCTTATACCACTCCAGCTGGCTATAGCACTCAGAGGCGAGGATTATATATATTCCTCGTGTCACTTATATTCATATGCAGATATTTATACGATTTGAGTGTTGGACCTTATAAAGATAATTAACCGGATAAATGTGTGACATCATGATTATATGTTTATGTTTTCTTGAAGTGTGTTTGTGCTTATGCATCTTCTATATATATGTGTATGGTTAGCTAACGGTTTTATACCGTGTTGTAGATCCTTTGCAGGTTAGGAGAGCTGCAGAGTGATCCAGATGGGGTGATCCGCTGAGGGCTCCGTACACTAGGTTTGTGCGAGGGTTATGGGAATTTTTATGTACAGTTTCATGTTTATTTTGTACTCAGCGGTTCTTCTGTAAACCTTTTGATTTATATATATACAGTTTGATGTTTTGGTTTTAATCTATTTGTGGCTTGTTGTAAGATCCAGTGAATTTGTTGTCAGGCTAGGGTCAGGATCCATTGTGAGATCCTAGCCCAGTAGCACCCCGAGTCCTACGGATTTGGGGTGTTACAGTTAGAGCGCTTGATGTCATTCGAGAGGTTGGGCCTAGTTTTGGTCTCGAGTTGAATATTGGTAAGACTAAACTCTTTTGGCCTTCGTGTGATGGGTCGAAGCTTAGATATTGTCTATTTCCTCATGACATTGCGAGGCCGGCGTTGGGTGTTAAGTTGTTGGGGTGAGGCAATGAGTAAAGATGATGAGTTTGTTAGAGAGCTAGTCATGAAGAGAGTGGTTAAGACGGTTGAGTTGATGCACCTTCTTCCACAGCCGAGGGACCCACAAAGTGAGCTTATCTTGCTTCGTTCTTGTATGGGTGTTGCTAAGTTGTAATATAGGTTGAGGACTTGTCTACTAGAGCATGGAGAGTGAGCAACAACTTATTTAGATTTTGGACTCCGTAGATCGGTCGAGGTTATTGTGGTTTGTGGTGCTCATTTTTTTGGATCTTCAATGGCAACTTGCTTCTTTGCCTATTCGGTTTGGAGGGCTTGGTTTATACTCAGCTATAGAGACTTCTTCTTTTTCTTTTGTGGCCTCCAAGGCCCAATCTTGGATCCTTCAAGACCACATCTTGCGGGACAGTGGAGTAGTTGATATGAGCTTTGAGTTTTTGCAGCTTTGGACAATCTTCAAGCTTATATTCATAGTTTCGATTTTTTTGGGTTTACTGTCAAGAACACCGTCCCCCCTAAAGCCCAACATGCTTTGGTGAGTGCTATTTTCAGTAAAACAGTGCAGGCAATGGAAGTGACTTTTGGTTTGACCCCTAGATAAAAAGTGGTTTTTAAGTGTTTGCAGTCAGTGCATGATGTGATCCGGGGAACCGATGCAAATGACTTCACTATAATGTAATGTTCCTATCTTCTTATTCCGAAGTCCGTTTGAGGAAACTCAAGATGTTCTAGAATGATAACTTCAATATCTACAACTAATATTTCAAGTGTTTCATCTAATGAAAACTTAAACATGCTCAAAATTGAAGTTCTTCAACACATATTTCCCCAGGATCCTCTTCAGTCGACCCTTTAGTATTTTGGGCATAACATTTGCTACGTTTATCCAATTAAGATCCATAAATACTTATTGGAAATCTGATTTAAAGGGCTACAATATTTATCAAGACTAAAAGAGCAGAATTGTAAAAGAGATGGGCTAAAAAGACAGTTCTTTCAACAATCGGATTTATGGCCACAATGTGAAGAGTCCATAACATATGCCTCATTATGTGGAACTTTAAGGCCTATGTTTTAATATGACTTTTGACCTTGTTTTTGATCTTTTAGCTAGCCTTATTTTTCCCTATTTAAAGGCTTGTTTGTTTCATAGAAAAATAAGTGAAAATTGATAATTTTTGGAAAAGTGTTTGGTTCCTTAGGTTTTTGGTGAGATGCCGAAACCTCCTCCTCGGTGAGATGCCGGGTGGGTTGCCTTTGTGAGATGCGAGGGTGAAGGCATTAGTTCTCATAGGTGAGAGACTTGTGAGAGTTGATGCAAGTATTGTAGAGTGGATGGTGAGATGCTTGAAGCTCTAGCAATACATATCTTGTACTTTTCTTTTTCATTATCACAAATCCAATAAAACACAAAGTGTATGTTTGTTTTAGTTTTATGTTTGTCTTGCATCGTTGGATCCTTAGGATGGGGCGTATCATTTGGTATCACAAGGGATATCTACTTTGAGGCCAGTGGACGTGTTAGTGTTTTGATTGGTTGGTGGAAAGCATGCTTGTATTGATTTGACGGGGTCTCTCCTATGGTCAGTTTGGGTAGCGGGCCTTTTGTTGTGGGTAAAACGACCCTCAACGTGGCATCAGCGAAGGTGGCTAAGCATGAAAGAGCTTGCATTGAAAATCAACACGTGTTTCTTCCATTCGCTTTTCACACGTTTGAGTTTCTTGCATCCGATGCCGTTGAGATTCTCAAGAGGGTGCAACGAGTCTTACATGGTAATGTTGTGTCTCCCATGTCTTCAGACGTAGTTTTTAAGACGATCGGATTTGCTACCCATAAAGGGGCAGTGGCGCAGTTGTTTCCCGTATACCTTTAACCCGATGTAAAGAAGGATTTTGTAATTAAAAGATTATATTGATTATCTTTAATTGCACAATTTTTTTTTAATTTAAAATAGTATTTAAAATTCCAAAAGATGAAAAAGTTAATAATTAAGTTCCTAATTTCATAACTCAAATACCACATATTTTTCTTCATAGTACTAACTTAGTGAATATGAACTGTTTGAAAACTTTCATGAAATATGAAAATTTTAAAAATATGAACTAATGACTCATATTTTAATAACTAAAGATATAAATTATATAAATATTTAGGCTACTGCATGTTCATAAGCTCTAAAAATTCTACAATCTTATCTTGTCTTATAAGTATTTAAGGAAAGCACTTCTTTGCCACGTGTCAGCACCAGATTTAACGCAACCTAAAAAAAACATTTTAAAAAGTTAATTATTTTAAATTGTTAATATAAATTATTGTCGAAAGTCCAACAAAATCTTTTTAAAAAGTTATTTATCTAGATTATTAAAAAAAAAAGATTTTTGGAATAAAAAAATCAGTAATCTAAAATGTAATTTAAATATATTTATTGAAAATCAGAGATTTAAAAAAAATTGTAATATATATTACGTTAACTATGGATTCAAATTTATCAGAAAAAATATTAAATTTTACATAACAAAAGCACTTAATCCCCATTTTTAAAAATCTTAAATTCACTTCAAAATCATGAATGCAGATCCTCCGTAACAAATTACTATATATTTTGAATGCCATTTTAAAAAAATTTCAATTAATCTATAGCTATGTTGATTTATCAAATATGAAGTTAACAATTTATTTAAATATTTAATATCATCTACTATTATATTTTACAAACTGAAATTTAAAAATAAATTTGAAAAAAGAGTTGTAATTTGTATATGTAATTTTAAATCATAAGCCCGCACAAGGTGCGGATATTACACTACTATATATTAAAGGAGTAGCACTCCTTTCCACGTGTCACGCAGAAAATTGCTAACTACCACGTGTCATTTTAACATTTAATCTGCCTCCAAATATTTTAATTAAGTTTTTTTATCTTATATATTTTGTTGATTATTAAAAAGAAATTAATGCTAACAAACAATGCAGATTTTGAGCAACTAGATTATCGGTATGCAGATTTTAAATTTTAGAATCTTATATATTTGATTTTGATATAAAAAAAAAAATTAAGTCAACCAATTGCATAAAATTATTTCCATTTGATTTCTTTTTTACTTCAAGAAAAGTATAACGACAATTTTGAATTTCTAATTTCTAATTCCTTATCCATAAATCATACTTACCTAATTAATTTAAACAATATCTGAATGTTTAACAAATACTTTTTTTGTTTATAAATAAATTATTTTTTACTCTTATACTCACACTATTTCATCAAGATGGGTTACTAAATGAGTATTATTTACTTTAATATTTTATTATTTTGCTGTGTTAGAATTGAGTCAACCAATCGGACCAATTATATAACTAATAAAGTTAATCACAAGAAGAACTTAGTTGATTTCCAAATATTACCATATGTATATAGACCCGAAATAATACTTAGAAATTAATAAATCATATTACAAAATAAATTTTCTATATACACTATTTAATTTGGTTACAATATTATTTCATATATATATATATATATATATATATATATATATTCAAATGTATATATAATTATTATAAAATCGGGTAATGCACTAGTAATCTACTAAAGTATAATTTCTCAAATCTATACCAAACAAGCTTTAGCTTTGGGCCCAAAGGGTTGTGTCTTATAAACTTGAGTTTGGGCTCAATATTATAATCTAGTAGAAGCCCGTCGGGCCTTGGTGGTAACTTGTAAGAGTATTAGTACGTATAGGTGATCCACACAAAGTATTATGTACAATTTAAATTTGCACGTGTGTTCATCTATTTCTTCTACCTAGGGCTACAACGTTCATCATATGCTCTTTAATTTCATTAACCTTCGATTATTCCAAAATCCAAACTGGTTAACTCGTACATTTGGATCACATTAAGGTCAAAGAAGTTGAAACCTGATTCACATATCTAGAACCATTCGTACTGCACGTATGTATGAATCTGAACCATGAAAGTTGTACGAGCCGCACTAGCCGAGCAATCACATACTAACTAAACCTCATCTCGTTTATAAGCGATCAAAATCCGAGTCGAGCCTAGACTTTTAGTTGAGCTGTAAAATGTGTTTGTGTTCGTATATTTAACTCGTTGAGAAAGTGAACGAGCTGAGTAACTCGACTAATATAACGCTCTTGTGATGCTCTTGTGGCGGTGTTGTAGCGGAACAAGTCAAACATTGATATGTCCAAACTCATTTAATTATAAACAAACCGAACCTAAATTTTATAAAAGTATCTTAAACTGTGTTCCTATTCAGCTCGTTTCGAATAGTGAACGAACTCTAGTGTTTCACGAGCCGATAATTCGTCTAATATTACAACATAACAATGAAAAAGATCGGAAACAAAACTAATGACTATCACCCACAGTTTGCCTTTTAGACGTACGTTCACTAATATAGACGTGGAATGACTTTTCATACACGTATTCATTACAGATGTTCACTTGTAAACATATTTTCATTGATTTGACCGTTAGGTTTAACTGTTTGACTGATAGATTTCCACGTATGAATGCAAGACTTTGCAGTCAGCTGCTTTCAATACTTAATTCTCTCTTAAGAAAACCGCCCAATCTTCCAAGTCTCATTACATTTCCAATATAAACAAGATAAATTTAATTATTAATCAGCTCAGTTATTACATATAAGGATCTTGTCGATCATTTTCTTGGATCTGTGTTTATTTAGCTCTGCAACTGATTTCCCTGGTGAGGAGGAAACTCTTTTTCTGTAAATTTAGTAGGTTGCTGAAATGGGACCTGGTGGCGGCCCTGGTGGTGGCTTTGGTGGAGGACCTGGCGGATTTGGTGGAGGCCCTGGTGGATTTGGTGGAGGACCGGGTTTCGGAGGAGGACCTGGGTTTGGTGGACCGGGCTTTGGAGGTCCGCCGGGACCTGGCTTGTTTGGTGGTTTGTGCAACATGCTATCTTCCTGGTGAGTCAATTTAGTTTCATTTCCCTTCTTTTCAACTTCTTATATATATATATATATATATATATGTATATATATATGTATATATATATATATATATTATGCATAACTTATCATCCTACTGGATAATACAAGAACTGTTACAAAGAATTACATTATTTACATGTAATTCTCATAATCCTGCATTACTATAATCTGATTAGTATTGCTTGGATGCATCATCTTGCAGCTTGTCTTGCTTGTGCTGCTGCTGGTTGCTACAAGACTGCTTCGGAAGGCCCGGTCCATGGGGCCCGCCAGGAGGCCCCGGTGGGCCTGGTGGACCCTTTTGAATTCTACTTGATGTCATCACCTTTGCTTATCTTAAGATCATCATCAAAACAAAAGAAAGAGTACTAGATTTATGTATTCATTGTATTGTGTTTTGTTTTGTGCTGGTGTCCCAATGTACCTTTATTATGAAGTTGATGTTATACCGAGTGAGTGATCATCAACGGGCCTTAATTGGACCTATGTTTGATTTTGTAATGTTTGTGGCTTTCTTGGACCTATGTTTGATGTCCGATGTTGTTTCGCGAAATCGTGTCGCCATCAACCAAATTCCTAGAATGTTTTCAACAAGGTTTTTTTGGGTGAAAATCATAAACCCTAAAATCACGAATCAAAAACCCTATAATCCACACAAGTGAATCATAAAACCCTAAAATCGAAACAGAAATGAAAAAAAAAGATCGGAAGTTCTGATGTTACGCCGGATTTGGTAGTCGAATGGAGAGGAGACGAGAAGAATAAAAAGGCAGAGAAAATTTCTTGTTTTTTTTTTGATGCAGCTCAAGCTGTAAGTGCTTCACAAGAGTCTACACTTCTAATTATTAATCTAGAGTTATACAACTTATTTCCGTTTGTTTCAATACATCAATCTTACTGATGAATAGCTTCTTAATATTAAAGGATTAGACTTTCTACTTCATTCTTCCAAATTGCATGTAAGCAATATTATTTATCTAAAAAGAATGCAATATACTTTTTAGGCTCAATTTTTAATTAACCTATCTGAGTATTACATTGGAAATCTAACCCCTAATTTTTCATATTTTGTTTTTTTAACCCTTTAATTAAAAAGAAAATTTTCTTTCATTTTTTGGTACTGTTATTACAATTATGTACGCCCAGTTTCTTCTTTTGACTCGGCTAACATAGTAACTAAACTAGCAAGAAACTCTAGTAGTATGAAGTATTGTAATTTATGGAGTCTGAACTATGATGAATGTATTATGTTATTAGGGTGCTGTTTTCAGCTGTATTTTGTTGATCCCTTGATTAGATTTCAATATCTGGATGTGTACTCTGAACTGAAATTGATTTATGGTATTGAGATTAAGCTTTTGATTATTCTTGGTCTTGATATCTGGCAACTTAGGTCCCCTAAACTGGAGGTTGGAATGAATTTGAGAGTCATACCCGAATTTGGCAGAACCTAAACAAGTTTTTATGGGCCTGGTTCTTGGCCCAGTGAGATATCCAAAATATCGAAATACAACATAAGAAAGCACAAGATCGTTGTTGATTGGAGTCTTTGTGCTAGTTGGATGAATGAGCTAATCTTGCTTATTAAATCTAGAACGTCAAAAACTAATGGTGTAGAAATTATAACCGAAAAAAGATACTATGAACGAGATTTAATTTCTCCGGGTTAATATGAAGATCACTTTTTGGAATTGTTGGGGTATGGGGAAAAAGAATTTTTGGACTGACCTTAAAATTACGACACAAAATGAACATATCGACATGATCATGTTAGTGGAAATAAAAACGAATAAGGAACCTGCTGAATTTTTATGGCGGAGTGTTGATTTCAATAATTGCTTCTTTATCCCCTCGGATGGAAAAGCAGGTGGACTATGTATGCTCTGGAAAAACTATAAATTAATTAATAAAAAGGTCAAAATAATTCAAATGGGAGAGAGATTTTTGGCCTTGGAGCATTAGAATAGCGAGAATAATTTTTATTGTAACATCATTTTTATATATGCCCCCCTCCTTTGAAAAAATTTAAAGATGAATTTTGGAAATTATTGTTAATATTGTAAAAAGTCTTAATTACCCGTCTATGGTTATGGGAGACTTCAATGATTTAGTTTGCCAATCTGATAAAATTGGGGATGCTTCCCGAGTAGTAATAGATTTCAGAGAATTAACAATGTAATATGATGGACTTAATCTCAAAAGGAAATGAATTCACTTGGAGGAAAAGAAAAGAAGGTACCAATAATATTTTCGAAAAAACTCGATAGAGCCTTAGCCGTTTTGATATAATAAATAAATACAACCAGATTCATATATGGAATCATGCCTTCACAACTTCTGACCACTGTATGATCTCGATCAACTTGTATCAAACTAAGCAAAAATATAAAAATAAACCATTTAGATACGAGACAATGTGGAATGATAGAAAAGATTGCGAAAATATTATCAAACAAGCTTGGCGTTCGAACGTCCCAAGAAATCTCATGTTCAAGTTATGTAAAAAAATAAGCATCACAAAAACTAAATTAAAAATATAGAGTAAGAACAACTTCGGAAATGTGAACAAACAAGTTAAAAAAATCGACCTGGATATCGAGAATCTTCAAAACTCAAACTATAGAAATTATAACTAGGAGAGAAATGAGAAGATAATTAGACTAAATAAAAAAAGAGATTGTCTAATTGAATATCAACAGAAATACTGGAGACAAAGAGCTAAATCGACAAAGTTTAAAAAAGGTGACAAAAACACAAAGTATTTTCACAAAAAAGCTATTGGGAGAAGAAATAGAAAGTTAATCAATATAATCAAATGTAGTAATGGTCAATGGGCCAGCAAGGAAGAAGATATTAACAAAGAATTTATAAAAGAATATAAGAATAGATTCAAGGCATCGGGTGGATGTCAAGGCATGAACGATGATTTCGTTCATGTGATTTTCAAGGAAGTTACTGAAAGGGATAATGATCTTTTAACTAAACAATTCACGAATGGAGATATTAAAGATGCCGTGTTTAAGATCGGTAGTGAAAAATCACCGGGACCTGATGGTATGTCGGCAAGTTTCTTCCAAAAACATTGGGATATTGTAGGGAAGGATGTTTGTAGGGCTGTAAAAAGCTTTTACCATTCGGACAAATTACTAAAACAAGTAAACCATACATTTATTACACTAATTCCGAAAAATGACAATCCAACATCGACTAATGACTTTAGACCTATTAGTTTGTGCTCTACGATCTACAAAATTATAGCTAAAATCCTTGCATCTAGATTAAAGGTAATTCTTTCAAAATTAATCCATCCCTTACAGAGTGCCTTTGTTCAGAATAGAGCAATCCAGGAAAATATTTTAATTGCTCATGAGATATTTCATGGATTTAGAACAAAAAGAGGAAAGGAAGGTTATATGGCTATCAAATTGGATAAGGAGAAAGCTTACGATAGAATTGAATGGGATTTTATCCGGGCTGTTCTTGAAAGATTTGGATTTAACGAAAAAATTTATTAATTGGATCATGGAATGCATCACTACAGTTTCATATTCTATCTTGATTAACGACAATCCTTCGGACCTCATTATCCCTAAAAGAGAATTGAGACAAGGTGACCCAATAACACCTATGCTCTTTAATTTTGGGGCCGAGGTTCTTGCACGAAATATTCAAAGAGGAAGTAATTTAAATAAAAAAAACTATCGGATTTCCAATTTCTAAACGGGGTAGCATCATTCCGTTCCTAGCCTTTGCTTACGATGTGATAGTTTTTGCTAAAGCTTCGGTGGATGCAGGCTCAAAAGTGCTAGAAATTTTGAATAGATACTGTAAGATCTTAGGGCAAAAAATTAATCTTCAGAAATCAGCTTTCCAAACGTCAAAGAATGTAGACAATAGAACCAATAGAAACATTAAGAATTGTTTGGGCATCAAAAACTCATCCTGTCTGGAAAAATATCTAGGATGTCCAATCATTAATGGCAGGGTTAATAAAAATGTATTTTCGGATGTTATCACTAAATCCAAACAACAACTAACCAAATGGAAAGCCTCTTTCCTTTCCCAAGAAGGAAGAACTATACTAATTAAAGCTAATCTAAATGTCAAACCAAACTTCATTATGCAGTGTTTTATGCTTCCTTCCTGTATTCATAAGGAGTTAGATCAAATTAACCGGAATTTTTTTCTGGAATAAAGGACCAGGATATCATCCGCTTATAAGATGGGATAAAATATGCAAACCTAGGAAATACGGAGGTACTGGAATTAGTAAAGCAGAAGATATGAACAAAGTATTGCAAATGAAATTATTACGAAAAATCTTGAATGAGCTTGAAAACATTTGAGTGAAAATAATAAATGAAAAGTATCTTAAAAGGTCGTTGCTATGGAAGTATAAGACTAAACAGAACACATCTTGGCAATGGAAGAAACTAATGAAGCTAAGAACAAAATTCGAATTAGGATTTAGGTGGAATGTGGGGGATGGGAGTTCTGTTAATTTCTGGAAAGATAGGTGGCTCCTAAATGAACCCCTGATTGATCATGCCATAAATGATGAATCTATTAATTTAGAGCATGTAGTAAAGGATTTTATAAATGAGTACAAGTGGGATGAGGGGAAATTAGGAGTTTTGGTGGGGCCCAACCTACCGCAGGAAGTAATTACTTCGATAATGTCTTACCAACTCCCAAAAACCTTTATTAGGGATCGTCTCTATTGGGATCAGGACAAAAGAGGGAACTATACAACAAAATCAGCAATGAATACTATATATTCAAGGAGTGGAACTAAGAAGTGTGAGAATGAATGGATCTGGCATTTAAATATGTTGCCAAAGGTTAAGAACTTCATCTGGAAATTATCTATTAATGGATTACCAACAAAGAAAAACCTAGAAAAGCAAAGAGTTGCAGTCCCTATGTCTTGTTTCCTATGCAATCACCAATACGAATCGGCTGAACATTTGTTCTTTAATTGCCATTTCTTGAAAAATTCACTAACTAATTAGTTGATTATAGATGTTATTAGACGCAACAATGAATTGTGTGATACCATATCAAATAATATTTTCTGGCTGTGGTCTGAAATGTCTGAAACAAAAATTATTTACCTAGCACACTTCTGGTGGTTTTTATGGTCTACTAGAAATCAAAAGATCTTTAATAATAAAGAGCCAGAAGATATTGAGATTAAAGTTAGGAACCAAATCACAAACTGGAATGCTGCACATGATAAAGCAAACAAAAATACAGAAACAAAAAGGGGGAAGAAAAGAAAAACTAAAAACATTAGATGGGATAAACCCGAGAGTGGATATATAAAACTGAACTTTGATGGAGTCTGCCTACGGATTCATACTCCGAGATCATCATGCTAAAAAGATTTCTCTTGGCTTTGGGCGTTGTGGTAACATATCAGCCCTACACGCCGAAGCGTGTGCGCTAATAGAAGGTCTGGTAGTAGCATATGACCTTGGTTTTAAACATATTGAAATTGAAGGTGATTGTCTTGTGCTGATTAACTCAGTTAAAAGAATTTGGAAACCTCTGTGGGATTTAGACCTCATACTATCAGATATTTCTGCTATCTTGGCGGGTTTCTGTCAGGTTAGAGTTAGAGACATATTCAGAGAAATCAACGAGGTTGCGGATTTGCTGGTTGAGATCTGTTTTGAGGGAAAGATGGTGTCTAGGTCATCCTTTTCTCGCGTGGATGAACTCATCCGAAAAGATGCAGTTGGATTGAGAGTTTCGAGGAACTGATTCATCCAAATTTCTTACCTTGTAGTGTCAAAAAAAAAACAATTATGTACGGTCAACAATTGTTACAGTTACAGAATGTAACAACAATTTTGGGGGAGGGGGATGGGGGAACATTAGGACTTTTTTTTCTTTTCTCCTTTTCATTTTTAACTCTAAATCTCCTTTCCGGACATCCTTCCAGAAGGTTCTGCATTCTCTCGGAACTTTCTTCTACCTTCCGGTGTGCCCCATTATGATAATATTTATATTTGCAGTAACTTACGATGAACCCCGAAAACCCAAGATTCAGGCGGAAGAACGCGTCTCACGCGCGAAACAACCTTTTCCCCTCGCCGCCCCAAAGAAACCGTAACCCTAGATCCAAACTCTCGCCACCTCAAAGAAAACCCGAAAGATCTTTGCTGGGTTTT
Organism: Fagopyrum tataricum; assembly: GCA_002319775.1. Classification (NCBI taxonomy): domain Eukaryota; kingdom Viridiplantae; phylum Streptophyta; class Magnoliopsida; order Caryophyllales; family Polygonaceae; genus Fagopyrum; species Fagopyrum tataricum. The sequence continues at coordinate 22,847,767 of CM008286.1, forward strand.
GTGAAAACTCTACCTGGTGTGAGGAGTAACCTACTCTCACCAATACCACAACTGAAAAACCCTAGATCTGAGCACCAACAACCAGTAAATCCCAGATCCAAATATCAACAATCCCATCCATGGATCGATCGATCGGGGAAAGATCTCGAAACCCAGCGCATTTATCACCTGTTACGTGCAAAGTTCTTCACGCAAATCGCGAAGCCCGAATACCCCATCCAAAGTGAATCGAGATCTGGGAAGGCATTTTAAGGGAGCACTTGGCGACGCCTTCGCTCAATGCTTCTACTACCTCTCTCAAAGTTCCCGGTTCAAGCGGCTAGTAACTACTCCGAACGTTTTTGGCAAGTCCATCTGGAAGAAAGGCATAGAGGCTAGAGGAGACGACCATTCCTTTCCTGGGCGAGACAATGGCCGCTCAGTAGAAATTGGACCTTCAAGTCACCGGTCCAAAAAATTCAACCTAGAAGCAGCAAGAAATTCCGTTTCAGACCTTTTGATGGAGATCCACTCCTTTGGCGAGAGATTTCGGCCTTCAGTGCCCATTGGATGGTTTCCTTCTCCGGCCAAGTAAATGGGATTATGATAGCTAGCAGCATCGATAAGCAAAGAACCTCCAATGTTGACAAAAATAGAATGGAGCTGCCCCAGGCAATACAACGGTCTCTAGAACAAATCGAACAAACAAGGTATTATCTCATCCTATATCTGACCAACTCAAGCTATGAATGTGCTTTATATAAACTGATCTCTAGTTTCTTTGATACCTACCTTTGTGCAAGTAAGAAAACTCATGGAATTACGGCCTGTATAAACACTACTAGGGATGTTGTTCTTAGTTATTCAACCCATTTTAGAAATCCCCAATTTTTTTTACGCTACCCTGTACAACCTCAGTCTTCTAATGTTACACCCCAAATCCGCAGGACTCGGGGCGCTACGGGCGAGACCTCACAATGGGTCCCGATCCTTAGACTGACAACAATTTCACCGGATCTTTCAACATGGCACAAATAAAGGCAAAACTCAAAACGTTTTAATGTATGCGGAAACCAAAAGGAAGAAGTACAAGTGGAAACTCAGCCGAGTCCTCAAAACGACAGAACCTCAATACGAAAGTCTAAACATGCAACAACATCCAACTAGCGACATAAACAACATAAACCCAAAAACCGTCCCCGTCCTATAATGTACGGAGACCCCGGATGTCCACTCCTCCACCTCACTCGGCGGCGTCCCTAACCTACAAGTCATCTACACAAAAGGTTTAAAACCGTTAGCTCATATTCTAAGCATTAGAAAAGCGGTGAAGGCACAAACACATACAAAGCACATAACATGAAACACGCAAGTCCCGTTTATTATCTTTTTATCACTTAGTCATATCCCGTTCTAATTCAACTTATTTTGTGACACGAGACCCCAATGGTCTCGCCTCGGTCCCTACTTACCGGCAAAGAATGGTACGGATGCACCCGACCATATCACCCGCCGGGCTAGTCGCCGAGAATCTCGGGGATGGATTGGATGCACTTAGTGCATGAAGAAGTCATCCTGGGGCATGAGGTCATTTTCCGAGGTTGGGACCTCGGGAAGGCCGGTACAGTCATTAGCGCAGTCCGAGCCGCTAGACTTATCGGGCAGGGATGCGAGGCCTTCTGGTGCTATGCCATGAAGGAGGAGTCGGGACCATCGCTGGAGGAGATCCCTGTGGCGTGCGAGTTTGAGGACGTTTTCGGGGAACCACCTGGGCTACCCCCGCAGAGGAGCGTTGACTTCGCTATTGAGTTGGAGCCCGGCACGAAGCCGATCTCCAAGGCTCCTTACCGCATGGCGCCGATCGAGATGCTGGAGCTGAAGAAGCAGCTCGAGGAGTTAGCCGAGAGGGGTTTCATACGCCCGAGCGTTTCCCCTTGGGGTGCACCGGTCCTCTTCGTTAGGAAGAAGTACCCGTTACCGCGCATTGATGATTTGTTGGACCAGTTGCAAGGAGCCTCCGTATTTTCACGTATCGATTTGAGGTCGGGATACCACCAGCTTAGGGTGAGAGATGAGGACATACCGAAGACGGCATTCAGGACGAGATACGGCCACTATGAGTTTGTCGTGATGCCATTCGGGCTCACGAATGCACCTGCCGTCTTCATGGAGTTGATGAACGGCATCTTCATCGACTTCTTGGACCAGTTCATGGTGGTATTTATTGACGACATCTTAGTCTACTCCCGGAGTAGAGAGGAGCATGAGGGACACCTGAGGACTGTACTTCGAGTCCTCCAGGATAGAGAGTTTTACGCTAAGCTCTCTAAGTGTGAGTTTTGGATGTCCGAGGTGGCATTTTTGGGACATATAGTTTCCGCCGAGGGTGTCATGGTCGACCCGGAAAAGATAGTGTTTGTTTCCTCATGGCCGCCTCCTAGGACGGTCAAGGAGGTGCGCAGTTTCTTGGGCTTAGCGGGATACTACCGCCGTTTTGTTAAGGGTTTCTCCGTGATTGCACGACCGCTCACTTCCTTACTGAGGAAGTCTACCAGGTTCGTCTGGTCCGAGCCTTGCTAGCGCAACTTTGAGGAGCTGAAGAGGAGGTTGACCTCAGCTCCTGTGTTAGCCCAGCCTGAGGGCATATTGCGTACGCTTCTGGGCTTATAGTGACGCCTCCAAGCTAGGCTTGGGGTGCGTCTTGATGCAGAGAGGTAGGGTTATTGCGTACGCTTCTGGGCAACTAAAGCCGTACGAGGAGAACTACCCTACCCATGATCTCGAGCTAGCGGCAGTGATTCACGCCTTGAAGATCTGGCGACACTACTTGTACGGGGCTACGTGCCAGATCTTCACATACCATAAGAGTTTGAAGTATATATTCACTCAGCGGGAGTTGAATAACCGCCAGAGAAGATGGCTGGAGCTCATCAAGGACTTTGACTTGGAGATTTTATACCATCCCGGGAAGGCGAACGTAGTCGCCGATGCTTTGAGTAGGAGGACACCTCGGGAGGAGGTGATAGCTCGGCTTACGGTTCAGCCTCAGCTGCAGAGGGATTTGATGGGCTTAGAGTTGGATATCCGATTTCCGGGTACGGACGGTCGTTTGTCCGAGTTAGAGGTGTTACCTGACCTGTCCGGCGAGATCCTGCAGAAACAGGAGGGATGTCCCCTTTTGATGAGGATCCGGGACAGGATGGCCCGAGGAGAGGCACCCCAGTTTGTCACGGGGGCAGATGGGCTATTGAGACGTCAGGGACGTATTTGTGTACCGTCGGATCAGGAGCTGAGAGAGCGGATTTTACACGAGGCCCATTCCACACCTTACTCAGTGCACCCAGGCGCGAGTAAGATGTACCAGGACATTAGGAGATCTTATTGGTGGGGCGGGATCAAGCCCGATGTAGCTAGATATGTGGCCCGATGCGCGACCTACCAGCAGGTCAAGATCGACCACCATAGACCCGGAGGAGAGCTTCACCCACTGCCCGTACCGCAGTGGAAGTGGGAGGACATATCCATGGACTTCGTGACCGGCCTGAGACCGAGTAGGAGCTTTGACGCGATATGGGTGGTAGTAAACCGGCTGACGAAGACCGCACGTTTCATTCCTATACGGGAAACGTGGCCGGTGAGTCGTTTAGCCGAGGAGTTACCCGTCAGATTGTGAGACTACATGGAGTCCCGAGGACCATCATCTCGGACAGGGACGGGCGTTTTACCTCGAGGTTCTAGCAGCAGGTACACGCCGCCCTAGGTTCGAGTCTCCATTTCACCACCGCATACCATCCCCAGACCAACGGCCAGTCTGAGCGGACTATTCAGACATTAGAGGATATGCTTCGAGCGTGTGTACTAGACTGGGGTCAGGTATGTTCAGATCATCTCCCGTTGGTCGAGTTTTCGTAGAATAACAGCTGGCACGCTTCGATTGGGATGGCACCTTATGAGGCATTGTATGGACGCAGATGCCGTACTCCCTTATGTTGGGACGAGCCCGGGAGCTCTAGCATTGTAGCACCGGATCAGGTACAGGACGACATGGCGAGAGTCGCTTTGATTCGGGAGAGGATGTTGGCTGCGCAGAGCCGTCAGAGGTCGTATGCGGGTAGGAGGTGTAGACCTCTCGAGTTCAGGGTAGGAGCTCAGGTATGGTTGAGAGTATCACCGACGCGAGGCGTCAGGCGTTTCGGCATTAAGGGGAAGTTAAGCCCCCGATATGTCGGACCATTTGAGATCTTGGAGAGAGTTGGTGAGGTGGCATACCGGTTAGCATTGCCACCGCGGTTGGAGGGTATACACCCGGTGTTTCATGTCTCTCAGCTGAGAGAGTACATACATGACCCGAGACACATCATCATTCATGAGGACCTAGTGGTCGAGCCGGACCACACTTTCGCAGAGCACCCGATAGCGGTCTTAGAGCGGAGTACGAAACGCCTTCGATCGAAGGAGATAACGATGCTGAGGATCCAGTGGTCGAGGCGAGGAGCCGACGAGGCTACATGGGAGACGGATGATAGTATCCGGAGGAACTATCCCGAGTTTTATGCAGACCTAGCGACATCGATAGGACCGTCGGGTTAGTCCCGAGATTTTACTTCTTTGCTTTATACGTTATATGATTTTTGTATGATTTATGAGTACCTTGCGAGGTCTTGATGTGATGCGATCTGCAGACTTGGATTAGAGCCGATAGTGTGCGTTTTATGGGTCCCACGGGGTTACGAGACGGGTTAGTTGGAGAGTGTTGGATTAGCAAGTTTCGGGAAGAAACTTGTTTTTAGGGGGGTTAGTTGTAACGTCCGGAATTTTTATTAATTTTATTCCGGACTTAGATCACTTTGTAGTTTTCCGTAATCCCGAGATGCCGAGAGCCGGGATTTATTCCTAAGAAAAATCCCGAGCCGACACGTCATTTTTCCTCTTTTTCCGCGTTTCGACCCTTCGTTCCGGGTTGAAAATGACAAGGGGTCATTTCCGACCCCTCGGTCCGTGTGAGGGACAAGAGGTCAGCTAACCCCTTGGTCTCCACACCTCCTTTTCAGCCTTTGACTCTCTCTCTCTCCTACCTTAGCTCTTTCCTCACGTTACTTCACTCTTTCACTCAACTCCTCTCCTCTCTTTTCCTCTCTTTTTTCTTCTCTTCTCCATGGTTGCTGAAGATCCAAGCTGTGGACTGCAGAAGGTATTCTCAGCTATTGGTAAGCTCTCCCTCTTCGTTCCCTCTCTTCCTTGCTGCTCTTTCCTTTCTTCTTCCTTCCTCCTTCATCCATGGCCATGGATGAAGCTTGGAGAGGTTTTTGCTCAACCCATGTGCATGTCTAGGTTCTTAGCTCGTTTAGATCCAGAAGAGGTGCCTAAGACCCGTGGAAAGTGTTTGGAGAAGATCCAGCAAGAGAAGGACTTTGGAGCCAAGGATCCAAAGTCGAAGACAAAGAAGACGACGTTCTGCGCAGAACCCGCGGGGGCGGCTCAACAGGACCGCGGAAGCGGCCAGCCCCAGGGGCGGACTAGCAGGACGCAGGGGCGGACCAGCAGGCCGCGGGTGCGGCTCAGCATGCCGCGGACGCGGCTCGGCACGGCCGTAGGCACTTGGCTCGGGCGGCAGCGGACGGCCGCGGGTGCGGCGGACTCGGGCGCGGGTGCGGCTCCTAAGTGCATCAAATCTGCGGGACTCGGGGCGCTACGGGCGAGACCTCACAATGGGTCCCGACCCTTATCCTGACAACAATTTCACCGGATCTTTCAACATGGCACAAATAAAGGCAAAACTCATAAACGTTTTAATGTATGCGGAAACCAAAAGGAAGAAGTACAAAGTGGAAACTCAGCCGAGTCCTCAAAACGACAGAACCTCAATACGAAAGTCTAAACATGCAACAACATCCAACTAGCGACATAAACAACATAAACCCAAAAACCAATGTACTGAGACCCCGGCTGTCCACTCCTCCACCTCACTCGGCGGCGTCCCTAACCTGTAAGTCATCTACACACACGGTTTAAAACCGTTAGCTCATATTCTAAGCATTAGAAAAGCGGTGAAGGCACAAACACATACAAAGCACATAACATGAAACACGCAAGTCCCGTTTATTATCTTTTTATCACTTAGTCATATCCCGTTCTAATTCAACTTATTTTGTGACACGAGACCCCAATGGTCTCGCCTCGGTCCCTACTTACCGGCAAAGAATGGTACGGATGCACCCGACCATATCACCCGCCGGGCTAGTCGCCGAGAATATCCTAGACTAACACCGAGTCAGGCATATTGTCACCGCCCGTTATCATACACTTGGGCCAAACAATAATATAAGGTTGGTGGTCCTATTTACCGATTTAATAGTTATAACAAAATATAAACACGCACCACCAAACACACATTAATGCTAATACGTAAAATACGAGCTAAGTAAGTCCGGAGACTTACCTCGTCACCAAACCCAAGTCAACCACACTCTTGCTTCCTTAAGGAGGAAGCCCACAACCTGCTCACAAGAGATATGCATATCAATACATACTCACACTCAAGAAGTCTTAGACTTCATTCTAGTGATCTACGCAAGACCACCTAACCCTCAAACTAGGAAACGCATCCAAGGTCCCAAATACTCATCACACTCTCAACACATGCAACTTCCCACAACAGTCCATAAATCCACAAGAGTAATCCTCAACCAAAGAGGCACAAGCTAGCCTAGAAGGTCCATCATGCTCACATGCTCATATCCATCACTTACATCGAGCCTTAAGGGCTCCTAGGTTCACAACCACTAAGTGGCATTCCGAGCTACTCTAGATCCATCCTAGGCATGCTACTAACAAGATCCAACATCAATACTAAGGAAGGAACGAAGAGGAAAGGAAAGGAGGGATCTACTGTTGCCGAAACCGCAGCCGCGGAGTCAAGCCGGCGCCCCTGCGGACACAGAAGCCGCCCCCGCGGAACAAGGAGCCGCACCCGCGGAGGACTGCGTCGCCTTCCAGGAGCCGCACCCGCGGCCGTCCGCTGCCGCCTGAGCCAAGTGCCTGCCGCCGCCCCTGCGGCCGTGCCGAGCCGCGCCGCGGCTTGCTGAGCCGCACCCGCGGCCTGCTGGTCCGCCCCTGCGGCTGGCCGCTCCCGGGGTCCTGTTGAGCCGCCCCGCGGGTTCTGCGCAGAATGTAGTCTTCTTCGTCTTCGACTTTGGATCCTTGGCTCCAAAGTCCTTCTTCTCTTGTTGGATCTTCTCCAAACACTCTCCACGGGTCTTAGGCACCTCTTCTGGATCTAAACGAGCTAAGAACCTAGACATGCACAAGGGTTGAGTAAAAACCTCTCCAAGCTTCATCCATGGCCATGGATGAAGGAGGAAGGAAGAAGAAAGGAAAGAGAATCAAGGAAGAGAGGGAAGGAAGAGGGAGAGCTTACCAACAGCTGAGAATACCTTCTGCTGTCCACAACTTGGATCTTCAGCAACCATGGGGAAGAGAAGAAAAAAGAGAGGAAAAGAGAGGAGAGGAGTTGAGTGGAAGAGTGAAGTAACGTGAGGAAAGAGCTAAGGTAGGAGAGAGAGAGAGTCAAAGGCTGAAAAGGAGGTGTGGGGACCAAGGGGTCAGCTGACCTCTTGTCCCTCACACGGACCGAGGGGTCGGAAATGACCCCTTGTCATTTTCAATCCGGAACGAAGGGTTGGAACGCGGAAAAAGAGGAAAAACGACGTGTCGGCTTGGGATTTTTCTTTGGAATAAATCCCAGCTCTCGGCATCTCGGGCTTACGGAAAACTATAAAGTGATCTAAGTCCGGAATAAAATTAATAAAAATTCCGGACGTTACATCTAAATACAAAGTCTTCAATGGTGATGAAGTGAAAAAGGACCTCATAGAACCTTTTTGTACAAAAACTCCAACCCTTTTGGCTAATAATTACAACATCAGTAACTTTTTTTCTGAGCACAATACAAATATCTGTGAAGCTAACTCTGATGATAACAAATTTGAACCTATTAGCATTATGCTGACCAATGCAAACACAAAGTTACCTACAAATGCCAAAATGAACCCGATGATTTCTCTTCTGCTCTTTATTTGTAGTGGATTAGATGTCTATCTATTTGTTATATATCTGCAAAAATTGGTTCAGCTACTGGCTGTTTTATGCATGATGTGCAGGATAACATCCGGACAAAGCATCTTGCAGGAAAGGAAACAAACCCGCATAAAATCAAGGCCCTTGGACAAGGGAAAGAACAAATGGTATATGAACAAATGGCAAAGGAAATGCAGCTCACATACAGTAATCTATAATTCCAAGAAAAAGCTTGTAGGAACCTTTATGTGCCTGCAGTGGAGCTCTTTAACGCCGAGAATAGGCAAAACAAACCTGGAACTTCACTTCCATATGATATTGACTACCAAGAATGGTATGAATTCTTCAAACCGATTAATAATTGCCTACTATGTTGTGTCTATTGAGTGTGGAAACAATAATATGAATAAATTGTTGGGTTGCTATCCTAGACTTAGTAGGATCGTAGGTAGTCAAAACTATTGGAATAGAACTTGGAACTCACTATATAAGAACCATGAACCAATACAAGAAATCACTACCTACCAAAAACCAATCATCTCTATCCTATTTTCCTCTAGACATTTACATTACTAGTTTACAATGAGTGAACAAAAAAGAACCTTTAAAAAGGTTGTGTGCGTTGATAAAACTTGTAAACAAAGGCCTAATGAGTAGCCAGAAAATGAAGACACTCTTGTCCCTTAAAAACATCAACAAACTACACCAACTGAAGGTGAAAAGAACAAAGGTAAAGCTCTTGTATCCTAGGATCTAGAAAACAATATTCTCAGCTTATCAAAAGTTAAGACCTTCACTTTCTGTTTTGGTCATGATGCTAACAACATTTTTAAAAGAATTCAGTTACTGCTGATTTCTGTTTCTTTTGTGTTTTGCAGGACAACCATGTCGTGTACCTGTACCTGTACCCCAAGGATGTGCAAGAAAGAAAATAACCTTGAACATAATGAACAACTTGGTACCAGGGTTCTTAAAAGGAACTCTGAGCTGAATAATATCAAGCAATGGTGCAAAGTGGAAATCTGGAACACATATATCAAAGAAGATAGTGTATCATTGAAAATTTGTTATCTAATAGTGTGTAGTCAAGGCTTGATGATTGTACACAATGACTATATACGGGAACCAATAGAATAGATCAAATATATCAATTGTTAGTGTTTTGCAAACTAATAGTCTGGCCTATTCTTTTGTATTGGCATGACATTAAAGTAGGTTATATTGCAAGTCCGAAAAGACATACCAATAATACTTATATGCTATTCAAGGAAGCATATCATAGTTTTGAAAAATCAGGGATCCTCACAGATGAACAACGGACTACCGTCTTGAAAATCATCCTACCCGGATTTCGAACTCTTAGGTTGTTTCATAATTCTATATACAACAATTGTTGTGTTTCCAACAACGTTTTGCAAAGATTAAAATGTTACAACACCTCGACTAGCGCTAATAACGTAAAGTTTACGACCAAACATGGTGTTCGTCTCGGTTTAAACTATAACCGGATAAATATAACACAAGCAAACACCGAAATATTACACCTTAAAACAATCATAAAGGTAGGACTAGCGGGAAGACAACCGCCCAAAACACGACATATATATAAATGAAAATAGCTATTTGGAACTGTAGGGGGATGCGTAAGAAATTTTTTTGGACTAAACTAAATATTATATGCAAAAATGAGGGTATTCAGGCTATTATCCTTGTAGAAACAAAAATTAGCTCCGAACCGGACGAGTCATTATGGAAAAACGCAGGTTTTGATAACATTCTTTTCATACCGGCAATAGGTTTATCGGGTGACCTATGCATGTTATGGAAAGAGTATCAACTTCGAAATGAAAAAATAGAAATTTCTAGAACGCATAATAGATACGTCAATCTAATTCATACTAACATAATTTCGGGCTTTCAAACACGAATCTTCGGAATTTATGCCCCTCCCAATGAACAAAAGAGAACGTATTCTGGAATACCAACATAAATATTGGGTGCAACGAGCCAAAACAGCAAACTTGCGCTTAGGAGATAAAAACACGAAATTCCACTATAGAAAAGCCACGGGAGAAGAAATAAGAAGATAATATCAAATATAACAAGAAGTGATGGAACCATACTATCAAATGAGAGCGACATAAATGAGGCATTTTTAAAAGATTATAGAATGCGATTTCGAGCGTCGAATATCGACATTCGTAAACTCCAAAAACTTCTGGAAGTCGTACAACCAGAAATTACTAACGACGAGAACACGGAGTTAGGTAAACCTTTCTCTACCGGGAAAATAAAAAACGCATTGTTTGAAATCGGCAGTGAAAAATCACCCGGCCCTGACGGAATGACAGCTATTTTTTATCAGAAGTATTGGCACATCGTTGGCCCAGCCGTCACAGGAGTTGACAAAAGTTTTTACAGAACTGGTAAAATCCTTAAACAATTGAACAACACGTTTATTGCACTCCTCCCGAAAGTTAATAACCCAACAACAACCGCCAACTACAGACCAATCAGTCTTTGCTCCACGGTATACAAAATCATAGCCAAAATTTTAGCAAACCGATTAAGTTCAATCCTACCCAAACTAATCCACCCACTACAAAGTTCTTTTACTAAAAATAGGGCAATACATGATAATGTCCTCATAGCCCACGAAATTTTCCACGGGTTTAGATCAAAAAAAGGAAAAGAAGGGTATATGGCCATTAAGAGAAATATCTCCGTGAGTAAAACCTATGGAATTACGAGTGTGGAAAAAATACATCTTGGCAATAGAAAAAATTAACCAAATTGAAAGAAGAATTTAATAAAGGCCTATGCTGGAGAGTAGGGGATGGAAGCACAATCAAGTTTTAGGAAGACCGATGGTTAATGGATGAACCCCTGTGTACAAGAGTGTTTGACCAAACTCTAATTAGAACATATGATAAGGTAGATACCTTTATCTCGGATAAAAAGTGGAAGGAACAACGTCTTGATCAACTTGAAGGCATGCTTCAAGCAAACATCATCAATAAGATAAATGAGTATAACCTCCCAACAAATGACATAAGAGATAAAATTTATTGGTCCACAAACGACGACAGGTGGTATTCCACCAAATCTGCAATAAACATGAACCAAATGAGAAAAATTGGGGTATCGGAAGACAAAACATGGATATAGGGCATGAGCACCATACCGAAAGTCCAAAATTTCATGTGGAAAATGGCTATGAATGGTCTCCCAACCAAAGAAAATTTTGACAAACAAAAAGTTCCGGTAGTCATGCACTGCGTATTCTGCAATCACCATACAAAAAGCGCCAAACATATTTTCTTTGAGTGCCAATGCACCCATCAGACCTTGGATACTAACAAAATATCAACCATCCTCAAGGATATTGACACTTATAATCAATCCACTTATGAGACACTCTTAGTATTAAAGGATAAAATCTCATCTCAAGAACTTAGACAAGTGGCAATGATTTGGTGGAATATATGGTTGGATAGAAATCAAATAATCTTTAACAATAAAAGACCAACACAAAACTATAAAACAAATTGCACTAAAACAGATTGAAGATTGGGAACAAGCAAACAATAAAAATTTAACTGAGAGCAAAATAAATAAAAGACAAAGAAGGAAGACCAAGAATATCAGCTGGCAAACACCAAAAGTAAATTTCGTTAAGCTTAACTTTGACGCATCATCTGACAACAACAACCAATTTGCCTTTGGTTTCATCATTCGAGATAATCACGACCTTCATTTGGCCCATGGAAAAGGGAAATGTCATGCAGACTCAGTTCTAGAGGCATAAGCGTTTGCTCTACGGGAAGGCCTACAAAAGGCTAAACAGTTAGGAGTGTCGGCTATTGAGATCGAGGGAGACAACTTGATGTTGATCAGTTCAATCAACCACGCCTGGAAAACCCCGTGGGAGACATATATGATCATTTCAGACATTTCTGCCAGAATCTCAGGCTTTTCTCAAGCAAGCACCACGCACATCTTCAGGGAAATCAACACGGTAGCGGACAAGCTCGTAAAACACGGACTTTCTGTCACTGATGACCAGGACGATCTCCCAGACGATGTGGTTGTACTCATCCGTAAGGATACTGTAGGTCGGTCGGTGTCTAGACACTAACCCTCCTATTATGCTTACCTTGTATCAAAAAAAATATATATTTATATTTGAAGATATGAATTAATCTAACAATTCCTCCCTTGAATCATATTTTCAAATATCTCCACATCATTTGATCGAAAATCTCACCTTCATATACTTCTTAGCTCCGGTACCACTGCATTCCTTTTGCACCGCTCTTCCATCTAAGAAGCATATATTATTGTCATCCTTGCGGGCTCGCATCAATAAGCGTCTCCCCTTGAACACCTTGCACCATCTACTCGTGCCGACAAACCTATACCCCTCCATCGTCATCGCTCTCAACGAGATGACACTCACGTTTGCCTAACACATACCTCTCATTGTGTATAGTGTGACATGTACCGTTGTGAAGCCTCATCGTCACACTTCCGGTACCTTCAACCTATAACTTCTCATCACACACTGAATTGAAGTGACCAAACTCTCCACGAGTCTACAAGGTGTCAACCATTGCTTGGTCCCAACATACATGAATCGAGGCAACACTATCCATCACCCACTCGGACTTGGCAACCTCCTCGCATGTCGCCAAGTAAACGTCACCATAATTAACTTCACTAACTACATTGGTATGTGAGTCCCCTCTCTTCTTTCCCGAATGACATCTCTGTCAGCTTGTTCAAGTCCTTCCTCATATGAGGACACCGGGTTTGCATGTGACCCTTCTCCCCGCAGTAGAAGCGCTCGACCTCACTCAAATCTCGTCGAAAGTCTGATCTCTCTCTTGGTTCATCATGCCTCCTCCATTGACTCATCCTCGTTCTCTCTCCCCTACAACTAGTATGCGGACCTCTCCTTTGTCGGTAGCACCACTTTTCATCATCCTCTCACTCTCCCGCAATGCAGCGGTCACCTCATCCAGTGGAGAGACTTCCTTCCTACACATAACGTCCGCACCAAGGACTTGTAGGACTTCGTCAATGATGCTAGCAACAACACCTGTTCTTCTTCTCCAATCTTGTCATATGCATTTAATAACTGGCATACTAGTTGATTAAACGAGTTAATGTGGTCGTGAAATTTTCCTCTTTCCTCCATCTTGAGCGAGTAAAGCTCTATCTTCAAGCACAACCGGTTAGTTAGCGACTTCGACGCGTAGATGCCCTCGAGCTTGTCCCCACAACGTCTTTGGTGTGGTCTCCTTCAAGACACCGTACTTAAGATCGGGAGCTAACACCAAACGATCACTTACCGCCTTCCTCTAGATGCTTCTCCACTTCTCCTCGCTCATCGATCTAGGCTAATTCTCCTCCTCTAGAGCTTCGTCAAGACCTTGTTGCACCAAGAAGTCTTGAATCTTACTATGCCAAAAAGTGTAGTTGATCTTCCCATCGAAGAGTGGAATCTCGAACGCATTCAGCGCCTCAGCCGTCATCACACCAACACGATATTCTTTCAGCAACAAAGTTTACCTGATCACCACCAGTGTAAACCTCGGTGTTGATACCAGCTATTAGAAAATTTGCACGTTCCCGACTCACACCGAGTATATATATGAAGGGGTATTTGTTGTGCACTCGCTCACTCGAATAAAACCATACTCTGTGTATGTAAGCCTTTGGATCAAAACATTCACTTATATATTACAACAGAGCATTACAATGTGCAAATGTCGGTTTAAAAGATTCATTGAAAACACCGACTTGCACACTAATCCATGATGATAATCACAGGGGCTTTCTTAATATTCTAGATAGTTCCACTAATGTTTATAGCTCAGCTTTCATTTATCCACCATTTTCTGGGTCCTTTGAATGCTGCAGGATTCTACTTCATCATTGGGCTTATTCATAACTATTCATCAGCCCATTTCCTTAAATCCAAATCAATCCATTACATATTGATCCATCTATCTATTTAAAATATAAATAAGACCAACAGAAGGTAATTCTTGTTCTACTCATTTTTAACAGATATGAAGCTTTCCTTCAAGGAGTTCTATACTGATTCTTTAAAGGATGGTAGTGACATGGAAGAGAAGACTCAACGTGCATGGCATGATTATCGATGCTTTGAACCATTTTGCTTCTTGGACATACATGAGAGTATAGAGTCAGAACATGACGCGAGTGGCTCTAAGTATAATGATGATGAGGTTGAGTTTGCCCTCCTCTTGTATCAGAAGCTGGAACTCAAATCAAGCTCAATGTTGGCTATTATATCTCCTTACGGATATGAGGTTAAGCGCTTCCGTCATTTGATAACCACAGTTATCAACTGGATTTGGGTGTAACACTTTCTTTTTATCAAATTAAACCACCAAAAAAACAAATTTTATTTTGAAGATATTGTATTTAATGCCCGCATTTTTCTAAACTCCGGGGATAAAATAAATAATATTATATTTTTTACCATGTAATTATCAAATATATTTATAAATTTGTGATTTGAATATATTTATTTAAAAAAATCATGAAATTATTAAAATAATATTTATATTTAGTTAAAATTTCATTAAAATAAATACATTAAATATAATTTAAATAATAATTATAAAAATAAATTTATGACATTAATTGAGAACTTGACACGTCACTCTTAAATTACTTTTAGATTGACACATGACATAACTTACTTCGACTTTAATATTTATAATTGATAGATAATAGAATAATGAAATTAAACCTTGCACCCATAATCACTGTCTATTAAAATATTACATTATTTGACCAAAATATCTCTAACTAAACAATTTAAAATGAGTATTTGTGTTATTATTTTTAAAATATATTTTTATGTTAAGTTTATCTTTCCTTTTAGTAAATAAATTTTAAAAATTTATTTGTATAAATACCTCATTTTAGATTTTAATATTTTTAATATAACTAATTTTTGTTTGTTCATAAAAAATAAAAGTGTTTTTTATTTCAAAAAAAAACATTCCAAATTATATCACTAAATATAAATAAATAAATAAATAAATAAATAAATAAATAAAATCACATTTATTTTAACCATATAAGAAACAAAATGGGTGAAAACACATGTTCAAAGGCAATTAATAGTATTGACCCAATGTCATTTATACTTTTGACACCTGACATTTTGACTCACTCAAGGGGTGAACTTGCTCTTAGAGTAAGTTCGCTCGTTGGGTCAAAATGTCAAATATCATTAGGTTAATGTCATTGGGTCAAATACTATCCGTTGACATTGGATATGTGTTTCTACTCGTTTTGTTTCTCAATCGTGTAAATTTAATGTTATTTTATTTATTTATAATATTTAGTGGTATAATTTGAAAGTTTTTCTAAAAGTTTAACCACTTTTTTTTAATAAAAAAATATAATTATCCATAAAATATTAAAACTTAAAATGAGGTGTTTACACAATTTTTTTTAAAAATTATTATTAAAATAAAATATCAACAGGATATTTTAAAAATAATGTTAAAAGTATAATTTTAAATTGATTAAGGAGATATATTTTTAAAAGCTATTTTTAATTAAAAAAATTACTTTAAACAAAATATAATGCAATGAGACCACATAAATGAATATAATATTATTGGTAACCAGTTAAGAAATAAGTGGATATCGTCACGTCACATTATTAATGCGATGACAGGTTAAAGATGGACGAGTGAACTTGCTCTTATGCTTTAATTTCTCCGACGAAAACTGGAAACAAATGGAAGCGAACAAGGATCTTGGAGATCTTGATGAAGACGTGGAGAATGACGACGTATACTGTAATCCTATCGCATGACTGGACGAAAACGATGGTGTTGATGATTACGGTGGTGGTGGGGAGGATGACTAATTTAACCATCCGTGAAAGCCGCGAGCTTGTTGTTACAGTAATTTTGCTTCATCGTTGAACAGATTATATATAATACGTATAAGTAAGCTTATGAGATTTCAGTCATTCTAGGTATTTTTATTAATGTAGGAGAATATGATGTCTATCATCAACCTCGACAGATTACAAAATCAAGCTTCTTACGCTACAAATACGACTTCAAAATTCACTTATTTTGGAAGTATTGAATAACTTGCATGTGCAAACTGCAATTGCGCTTACCAAAAAACCAATAATTGTTCGTATAGTCTTCCGGGTTCAGTGGATCACCAATCCGAAGGACAGTATTCATTTTCACAATGAGGTAGTTAGAGGGGTCAACCAGGAATGATGGTTCAGTTTTGGGTCAACATGTTCGGGTCGAAATTGGATTAGGTTAAAAACTTAGTTTTTAAGCGGTTTGTTTGGTCGGTAATTGTTCAGGCTGGAACGGGTTATCGAGTAGTCTCGATTCTTGAATCATAACAAATTGGTTTAGTTCGATTTTCGGATCATTACGGACCGGTTTACTTCGGTATTTAATGGATTCGGGTAGAGGGGTCAATTTATTATCGAGTTGATGTAGGGTTGGGTTAAAATCGTTCTAATTAGAGCTGTTATATGAGACAAACTACTCGAGTTCGGTTCGAGCTCTTTCATTTTAAAACGGGTTGATCGGATAACTATTTAGATATACACCTTTTATATATATATATATATATTATTTTGAATACCGTGGATAGTAAAGACGGATGTTTTAGCTTGTTGTGGCCGCAGCAGATTTGATTACTGATTTGAAGGTATATCATATTGCACGCCAAGTTAAATCCTCGCCACTCTCACCAACCTCTTGCCCCCTATCTACCCTTCTTCATCTTACTATCTTCAAAAACTATAATTTTCTATTCTACAAATAGTATATTATTATTATTAATTTACATTACTTTTAACTTTCTGATTGATGAACTGTAAAGTGATGAAAATAAATAAATAGTAACATCATAAAATAATGTTTTTAGTCATCGAATAAACTTGTTAGAAACAACTTGTCATTAGCTTATATTGTTTTTACCGATTATATTTTATTGATAGGTTGTAAACGGTGATACTAATTATTTTTTTTGGATAACGTACGGTGATACTAATCATTATAGTTTGTAAAATTGATGAAAATATATTTAGTTTTAAGATATAATTTCGGTTATTGAATATTCCTATTATAATAAACTGTTATTACTTTCTCTATTTTACATATATAACATTATAGATTTAAATTATTGTTCATAATATATGTCATTTAAGTACTAGGGAATAACTCAACTAACGAGATGTACTACGGTGTACACTTTGATCCATCAATCTATATTAATCTATGTTGTCATTTAGGAGTGGGGCGGTAATAATGTTAAAAATTTTATAATATCGCGATACCTTTATCATTTTAAAAATCTATTTTAAAAGGGAACGTCGTGATATATATATATATATATATATATATATATATATATATATATATATATATATATATATATATATATATATATATATATATATATATATATATATATATATATATATATATATATATATATATATATATATATATAATTTTATTAGGATAACTATAATTATTATCTCAATTCGTTCGAAATTTATATACAATCAGTTCTGATATTTTCTATAGTTAGTTCATGTATTGTTTTTTCTTAAATTAGTAGTAATTTTTTTATGTAATTTTTTTTACTTAATTTTTTTTTACTTGTACATGTTTGAACTTATAAAATACAATGTTTGAACTAACAGAATACAAGGTACGAATTAATGATACCCAAATTTTGAACTAAGCTTAAATTTTTTTGTTAGGGTTATTAAAATAATTTATTATATTATTTTTTAGTCTAATTTTTTTTATACTATTAATTCAAATCTAGTGTTCTATTAGTTCAAACATTTTATATTATTTATTCATGCATTATTTTGATCTTATAATTTTTTTTAATAAAAATATATGAACTAGTACTATAATATAATATAAACTAACAAAATTGAATGAAATGTACTAAAATCTTGAATGAAAAAAGTGATTGATAGAAAAAAAATCCGAAAAATCCTAAAAAAGATATTTTTGACGGGTATTACCCCGACGACGCTCCGTAATTCTGTACCAGAAGCTTCACTCCGTACTTGAACCAATTCCTAAGTATCACCCATATTTTACTTTTTATATGTATATATATGGTCAGATTTCGAAAAAACCACAATTACGGAGAAGAATAAAAACCTCTAAGAACCATTAGATTGTTAGATAAACGGTTCATGATGAATATATTGATATGATAATTATTAAATAAAAAATTAAAAATCACACAATTAATATATCCTTTCCTGCTTTATTAAACTATGAACACAACTTCCTCTTTACTCACACATACTTTAGGAAACTAGGAACACTCCTTCTTTACTCACACAAAAATTTCACATTCCACCGCCGGCGATGAGTGTGACGTGTTCATGAGTAGAAGTGAACGAGTGATGAGTGTGACGTCGTTTCTTAGGCTGCACACGTACATTAAATTTTTGAAGAACTAATCAGAAAAAATCTATTAAGCTTTAACAAAACTCTAACATACATGTACACAACACATTTATTAAATTTTTGAAAAACTAATCAGGAAAAACTCATTGAGCTTTAACGAAACTTTAACATATAAACAACACGTTCAATTATACATCAAGAAACATAAGCGTTATAATGAAAATAAAGACACATTCCTTTGATTCTCCGTTTCTTCTTGTGCTCACACCGACGCCCTTTGATTCTCCGTTTCTTCTCGTGCTTACATCGGCGCCGGTAACAATAATAGGAACAATATTGAAATTATTCTAACTATGCTAATTGAGTGTCTAATCAATAACACAAATAGATTTATACAATCTTTTAAAAAGGAAGTTAAAAGCACGTATAAATTTAATAAAAATAAGGTTCATCTCAACCCTTTATATCTTTTAATTCAAAGATAATAAGATGTTCTAATTCCAATTCTTGCCCGAACCAATCTCCGGGTCTCTGTGTTTCAAAACATTATTTCCCTTGGATTCATAAAGCTCTTTTGGGGTCATTGTATCTAGACAAACTTTGTTAATCGACGTGCATAATACATTTTACCTTTTTAACTTTTATTTTTTAATTTGTAACTTTTTATTTATCTCATGTCATATATTAATAGAAAAATCAATAGTTATTATTCACTTCTATAATCTCCGTGTATAATCTAGACAAAACACACATAAAAATTTAATCCCTTTTAATCTAAAATAACGCAATTAATTCCCTACCAAACACATAACACTGAGATTATAAATGGTCTCCAAGCAACACATCTTCATATCCCCTACCAACCATGCAAGAACCAACCAAAACCTCAGTGATCGTGGTCGGAGCCGGGCCGTCCGGGCTAGCCACCGCTGCATGCCTGACCGAGAACTCGATCCCTTACGTGTTGCTCGAGAGAGAAGACTGCATTGCATCTCTATGGAAGAAGAAGGCTTACGATCGTCTCCACCTTCATCTCGCCAAGCCCTTTTGTCAACTCCCTCACTTGTCTTTCCCCGACCACTTCCCAAAGTACGTCCCGAGAGCCGACTTCATCCGCTACATTGACGATTATGCCCTCCGTTTCCGCATCGCCCCTCTCTTCAACCGGACCGTCACTCGAGCCGTGTACGATGAGGCAGAGGGGATGTGGCGCGTGAAGGCGACGACCAACGACGGTGATCGGGTGGAGGAGTACGTCGGGAGGTTTCTGGTGGTGGCGACGGGGGAGACGTGTGATCCATTGGTGCCGGGAGTTAAGGGTTTGGAGAGTTTCACCGGAAAAGTGATGCACTCAACGGAATATAAAAACGGCGAGGAGTTCGCCGGAAAGAGGGTTATGGTGGTCGGATCGGGGAATTCCGGCATGGAGATTGCTCTTGATTTATCCGACTATGGTGCCCAGACTTCCATCGTCGTTAGAAGTCCAGTTAAGTTTTCTTCTTCATCGTAAACTAAACGTTACGTTTGATCGACCGTTAACTATACAATGATTCAACCACATGGTTTTATCATTTAAATATATAAATAATATAAAAATGTAGTACTATACATAACTTTTTTGAGTATATTTTATATATATTGTCCGTATGTGTCTTGAATAATGTATATATGATATAAATGGAACTCAATGGGTCAGCTAATATTAATGGGATGAGTGCGTCATTCATAGACAATTTATTATAGTAATATCAATTGTGATTGTGTGAATCATGAACGCACCAAAAATATGACCTTAACAATTCGATATCTTACTTCAAAAATTCTTCAACTCCGGTCCGGTCTACACTATGATTTATTTAAATCGATTGTCTGAAAAAAATGACTAAGTAAGTCCAGTCCATTCCATTTGATCCGAAATTGACTATTAGTAAGGTTTAGGTCTATCAAAAGGTGTTTGACACATTTAAAGAAATAAATTTTAAGTTCGACTCTAATGCATAAATTTAGTGAAAAGATTTTATTTTTCAAATTTAATTTTAAATTGTTTTCGAATGAAAATTTGATCGGGTTTGTTCAATTATATATCTTTGCAACCAAAAATAGGGTTGTAATACGAGGTAGGTTACTCGTGTTCGGCACTCGTTTGACTCGTCAAAGGATCGTGTTCGTTCATTTTCTAAATGAACCAAATATGAACACATTTATAAAATTTAGGCTCGACTCGGACTCAACTCGCTTATAAATGAGCTGAGTTTGAACATCTCAATGCCGCTCATATTACACCACCAACCAAAAACTGACAATTCAGAAACAAATAACGTGTTGGATTAGTAGTACATGCAGTTCCTGTATATAGATTACCAATGAAAACTTTTGTGTTCATCAAATCTTGTGCGTAAAACTAATGAACACTGCAAAATGATTGAGTATATATATATATATACTGAAATTGAAGATTCATATTTTGATTGGTGTAGATCCACATTATGAGGAGATGGATGGTGAATATTGGATTGAATTTGCTGAAAGTGATACCTGTACACGTCGTGGACAGCTTGCTGGTGTTGGTGAGTAAGGTGGTGTATGGAGATCTGGGCAAGTACGGGATAACAAGGCCCGTCGAGGGCCCGTTCTTAATGAAGGTCAAGTACGGCAAATACCCTATTATTGATGTTGGCACTGTTGCCAAAATCCAAGCTGCTCACATACAGGTAATTTTAAACTTGACATACGAGATTCCCCCGATAACAAATACAAAGAAGGAATAGTTTTTTGAAAGATAATGTTACATTCAAACTTATCACATAAGACCAACGAGTAACACATCTTACTAGACATGGGTCGGAAATCTAAACCGACGGTTTAGGTTTCCGAACCGGGTTAACCTAAAATGCCGGTCCGGTTTAGCCACGGTTATTAAAAAAAAATATTGAAAAACCGGTCTGAAGCAACCGTCGGTTTAAACCGATGGTTTGTGGTTAAACCGTCGGAATGAAAAATTTTAAAAATATAAATAATTAAAAAGCCGAAACCAACGGTTTAACCAACAAAATCGTCGATTTTATTGTTTTTTTAAAAAAATTAAAAATAAAAAGCCTAAAATCATCGAAATCGTCGGTTTGGGCCGGTTCAAACCGGCGGTTTAGGTTTTTATTTTCACAAACCTAAACCGTGAACCGGTCCAAACCTAAACCGGCCAAACCTAAACCGACGGTTAAGGCCGGTTTGAAAACCGTCGGTTCGGCGGTTCGGTTCAAACCGGGGACATGTCTACATCTTACTTATGTATTTATGGTTGATGTGAGCTATGCATGTGAGAACAATAACAAGTTATCACTGTTTGCTAATCTATTAAATGCACCTAAAATTAAAATACTATTCCCTCCTATCGTATATACAGGACAAATTTGATCCAAGTATATAGGGACTTTTACATTTTTTTTAAACGGTAACTTACTAATTAATTTAGTTTTTTTAAAAAACTTTTTAACTTTCAATTATTGGCTGTGAAAGATTGTGTTGATTATAAAAGTATATTTTAGTTATTTAATATGTTAATAAAATTAGGTTATTGATAGGATAGAGTAGAAACTAGAAACTAAGAATAAATAAAAGACATTTTTGATTCTTAAATATGATAAAATCTTATTTAGTTCAGTAAAAAATTAGAAGTTGAACAAAATAACTTAACTAAATAAGATATTAATTGTTGAACTTTACCTCATAAAAAGTTATGGTTTTTTTTATAACTACTTATACAAAATTACTTTTGAAATTACAATTAATTTGAAACGGTATAATTTATTTTCTCAGTATGAATTCTATTATTAGAGATAGAATTAGGGTTAGAGTATACATTTTTTGTAATATAAAGGATATCGAGTCAATAAGAAAACAATATTTATATGGTATCAGATTCTACTATCTCTAAACACACTTTCGCCTAAATAAACCTTATAACACAAACTCTAACCGCACCAACCTACGTGCACCCTAGAGATGATTCTTACGTACGGCTATTAAGCGTGCCGTTATCACCCCAATAAACATATTAGCCCCCAGGATACCAACCTACTAGTGCATAGGCCGAACATACCAGTGTGTTATTATCGTCAACCTATCGTTGCAACAAAATAAAGACCAAAAAAGGAACGAGGTCCATCCAGTAACTAAAATAAGAAATATTTATATCAAAAAAGAAGTAAAAAAAATTATTTATTAGAGAATCAGATCTTAACCAATTTTTTTAACAACTAATTTTAATAATTAATAATTGTTAACAAAATAAATTACTATCTTAACCGATTTTTTCACAAAATGAACAACACTTATCCTTATAACTAATAAATATAGATATGAGATTTGTAAATATAATACCATAAATATTTTAATAAACAAATCCGCACAAGGTGCGGACAATAAACTAATAAAAAAACGTTTCAGTTAGAATTTAATGTAATCAATAAATTATATATTTTACAAATTAAATTTAATAGTACAGATGAATTTTTTTATATTTTAAATATTATAAAATAAGTTTTCGATATGTTAGACGTACCTCCGCAAATCATTGGCAAGCTCTGAACGTAATGTCTTTTATTTACAAAATAAATACAAAACTAATAAAATGAGTAGGGATTTTTGGCATTGACAAAACATACAAGAAATTGGTCTTAAAAAGGATATCTAGACCTTTACGATGTTTATAGGATATGCACAAAATATCTTTCATGATAAGAGAATAAAATAACTGTTTTGTTTATTAGTATCTCTTGGGGACCAATAGCACGGAAATAAGAATTTAATCTATTTTCTGTGTTTTTTCCTTACCATTTCAGTTTCTTTTGCCATACATATTCAATGTGAAATTACCAATAAGTATATGCATGAGATGAGCAGGTGTTGCCGGCAATAGATAATGTACGAGGCACTGAAGTAACACTGGAGAATGGCAAGTCATACCCCTTTGATGCTATCATTTTCGCTACTGGTTTTAGTCGATCCACCAACAAGTGGCTCATGGTACGTTCAAGTTCTATGCATAATGCCCATTTCATTACTTAGGGTTGTTAGTGGATCAAATTAAGGGATGCTTGAAAATGGTTTACAAGAGTAAGTTCTAATAACATGTTATGAGACGATAATGAAATAAATGAACCTTATGGGTAGTAAACTCATGCGCTACTCATCACCGAAAGATAGTGGTGCATGCATCTTGACAAAGACTTAAAGTGGTGAAATCCACGTTGGAACCTGTTTTATCAGGCTATGACCGATAGGAGAAAACGGTTCCAACGTGGATTTCTATAAGATGAGATCGAAAGATTTTACAAGAGGATATGAAAGATAGAGTTCACACTTTTTTGTTGTTGTTTGGGCTATTTTGAAACCTATTAAGTAGTCACATTTAGTTGGAATGATTCCAACTACCGAAAAGTCTGAATGGGGCGACCATACCTTCACCGGTCGCCTTATATTAGGCCGGGTTTCTGACATCCATATCACCCTACCAAAAAATAACGCAATTTATTGTTCGTAACTTTGTTGTGATACAAACATTTGCGGTAACAGGGAGATGAATCCTTGTTGAACGAAGACGGTTTACCAAAGCCAAGCTTTCCAAACCATTGGAAGGGCAATCATGGGTTGTATTGCGCAGGACTATCGAGAAGGGGACTCTATGGAGCTGCAATGGACGCTCAAAACATCGCTGATCATATCAAGTCTTTTCTTCGAACATACAACTCGTAGAATCATGCCCCTAGCCAGATGGTAACTAGGTTTCGACATATTTATTTCCTCATTGGGTAAGTATAAGAATTTCTAAGAGAGAGTATGCCCTTAGTATTTTATTTTAATTATTTTCAAACATTATACATTTTTATGCTTTTCTATTACCATAATAGTTGTACTCTGTATTGCAATGTTGAGACCCGATTCATAAGGACGACATGGAATCCGATCCGTATATTTGTGATCATAATGAACAGATAAGAATTTATAAATTAACGTATATTAAAATTTTACATGTGCGTGATTTAAAGATTTATCCGCACCACTATATTTGAGATCGTCAAATGAAATATAATCACCGAGATTGTCAAGCCAAATATTAATATCTCCTTTCAACTAGATAATGTCTGAAAATACTTACTAAAACTGTACATTATTTCTTTTCAACTACATTTAAACACTATCTCCTTTGAACAAGTATCTATCTCCCAACGACAACTAGTTATAAGATCGTCGAATTAAACATTATCGGCAATAACAATCCATTTATTTTGATGAGTATAGTAACGCCCCCAAAATAAAATAGGCGTCACAATGCCAGAATTCCAAATAAGTACTCCCTCAAGCTAAGATAAATATACAATGATAAAGAATAATATAAAAACACCACAAGACATAACTTGTCAATAAGAAGGGCAAAAGAAAATCAAAAGACACCCCCTTAATGTCAACCACAAAGAGTTCCAAAACTCGCAATAACAAACGACCATGAATGGTCAAACTCGGAGTTAACAATAATCAAAGAGTCAAAACGTGAACCAACCCACAAATAATAAGGAGGAAATAAGGATCAAGTCTAAAGAACCAATCACCCCAAGTTCAACCAACACGACTCTCACTAGGGTTCGGACCTCCATGCTCTTGAATTGGTCTTGTACCTGATTATATCAAAAACATAATCAGCCATATTGTGGTGGGGTTAGTCTTCCACATAGACTAAGCCGATACATAAGTAGAGTAATATATATGAGTAATATATATATATATATATATATATATATATATATATATATATATATATATATATATATATATATATATATATATATATATATGAACAAGACATGGGTATAAGCATATATAATATCATATCACATGATCTTTATAATATTCAAGGAATTTTAAATAAACAACATGTCTCATAAATCATCATAAGTTTCAAAAGATCATAAGAACATGCATTGAAATCTCAAATCGACTCAAAATGGTTCAAATCGGTAATATCTCAAAAGAATAGTCATAAATCATTTCAACAGAATTCAACTCAATATAATCTCAATAGCTCGTAATCCAAAACAATAACACATAAAGCCATACTAAATACTCACAAGCCAAATCGATTACTCATAATTTAAATCAATAAGTCATACTTCAAATCAAATAACTCGTGACTCAAATCCAATGACTCATATTGTTTTAAACTCGGTATAATCTCAAGGGAACTCATAACACTCAGAAAAATCTCAAAAGAACTCATAAAACTCAAAGGGATCAAAATCAACGTACTCCGAATAGACTCATCATGATCTCAAATAACCGGTATGTATGGTGTATAACTCATAACCAAAAGTCAGAGGACCGAAATAGGGTACGTAACAAGGTAAAAACTCACCCCTTTCTCAACTCATCATGAAATCATCCAAGTAATCTAATCAAAACATGCTCAAGCATTTTTACTTTAGAAATCTTATTCAATTCACAAATGTTTGTATTTTATTAAAAAACATGTCCAAGCTGTATTGAACATGAAGGTACCTCCTAGAAACCCGACCATGGGATGAACACGGCAATCACGGATCAGGTTAGTTCACATCAATCACGACAATGGCCAACCACTAAAACGACTCGTTCAAATAATGTACTAGAGCATGATTCGCCTAAACCGAGTGTAGCAAAACACAAAAACATCTAACGCCGACAATGATGTTGCCGTGGTCATATACCATTGAATACGTAAGGTGTAGCTCGTTATAGTAATAGACTAAATCATCTCTTATATGTATATAAATGGCAAAAGCCGCTCAGGTCAAAGATCAAGTCATCTCAAATCCTCAATATCAAGTAATCCATTTTTTTCAAAATATACCTCAAGTACACACTATTTAAAGTATCACCCAAGTCTCAATAAACACAACACCGCATATGTAACCCCCCAAATCCGTAGGACTCGGACTGCTACTGGGCTAGGATCTCACAATGGATCCTGACCCTAGCCTGAGAACAATTTCACTTATCTTACAACAAGGCACCGATAGATTAAAACAAAACATGAAACTGATATATATATATAAATATCAAAAAGGTAATAAAATGTACCGCTGAGTACAAACAAAACCATACTGTACAACAAAAGAACCCATATCCCCGATAACGCCCCAGTGTACGGAGCCCTCAGCGGATCACCCACTCAGTGTCACTCTGCAGCTCTCCTATCCTGCAAAGTATCTACAACACGGTATAAAACCGTAAGCTAACCATACACATATATAGGGTTATGCTAGAGCACAAACACACATTAGAAATCTTAACACATCATCATGCTTTTACACATTTACCCGGTTCATTATCTTTATAAAGTCCAGCAATCAACTCGTATATAAATATCCATATAAACATATGTGACACGAGGATTATAACCCTCGCCTCTGGGTACTATAACCAGCTGGAGTGGTGCCTGGAACACCTCCCCGTGTACCCTAAGGGAATGGAGAGTGCCCGAACCGTTTACCAGGTCTGGCCTGACCACAGAGAACCCCCAACTCCCAACGGGATGAATGGAAAAGTTGTCACAACCCTACAATAGGCAATCAATACATCATAGGTCGGTGACCAACATAACGCATGCTATAAACATATAACAAACACCACTCATGCACGACATCCTATAAAGGAATGTCAACTAAGTAAGTCCCACGGACTTACCTCAACCTCGTAGTCGTCTCAACTGGATAAACCCTCAACTCAGTTCACTCCAAACTGGAGGATAACACGGCCTATACAAGGCATACATATATATCAAACTCCTATCACACAAAGGGTCACACCTAGACCCAAGGGATCCATAAGGATCATATCCAACTCATAACCTCAAAGCCATAACCGGCATATCTATATCATACTCATCAACATCCGCTACCTAGCATGCTACTACCGCTCATACTAGGACAGGAAAGGATCTACCTAACTCTAGGTAGATCCAGGACAAGACGCACCTGCGTAAAACAAGGGACGCAGGGGTGGAGCAAGTAACCCGCAAGCACGGCGGAACTCAGCCGCGGACGCGCTGACAAGGCTGCAGGCGAACGCAGGCACGACGTAGGCGCTGGCGTGGGCGCTACGGCACGGCTTACGCAAGGGCGGCGGCTTCCAGGCGCGGGGGCGGTGACAGTGCAGAACGTAGCCCCGCGAGTCTTCTTCCACTCTTCACGTGATCAAATCACGTCTTTATCATCCCATATTCATACACATGCCACAACATACACATTCCAACATCACCCTATGCTCAATACATCTAATCCTAAGGTAGGGAAGGAAGAAACAAAGGAAGAAGGAAGAGAAAAAGGAGAAGAAGACTTACCACTGCTAAAGGTCTAGGCAAGCAAGAGCACAAGCACAACTCAGCTGGCTTCACAAGCTCAGCAACCACAACACTAACATCAACATCAACCACAAAGCACACAACTCTCTTCAAACTCTAAGGAAAACCAAACTCAAGCTCAAGGAGAAAGAAGAAGAAGCAAGAAGGACGTGAAGCTGGATTGGAAATGTGATGAAACCCTTGCTCAGCAAGGTGAAACGGAAGAAGTAAGGAAAGGTAAAGCACGAGTCAAAAGAGTCAACAAAACCGGCTGCAGCCACCGGAAACCGCAGGGGCGGGTTTCCTGGCCGCAAGGGTGGAACAACAGGGTAGCCGCAGGGGCAGCCTCACAGACCCGCGGGGGCGGCTAAAGCCAAAGGTACAACTCTCTCTATAACCTCAAGCATAAGCATGGAGGAAACCATCCACTCCAGCAGCAAACTATACTATCCAGGGCCTAGAGGAAAGCCAACTCTAGCCAACCATAACATATCACAATTGCATGGAGGCAAGAACCATCTCTAGCTATAAACAAAAATCATACTAGCACAACAAGATCTAATAAGATCATAATCACCACAAAACTAGCATGAAATAACATATCATAGCATATAAACATGTCAGCACATCAAAGCATATTTCATAAGTAGATAAATCAAATATCTCAACGTCAAGTCCATAAATATAACACATATCAACTCTTTTCTTTTAAAGTGCCTTAAAACATAACTCGTAAATAATAATTAAACACTTCGAATCATGCATAATATAATATAACAACTTAAACTTAAATTATGCTCATATAAAAAGCTCACAAGTACTTGCCTCGGTCAGGTTTACTCAACGGCTCTAAGCCAAAACGATAACGTCAATTAAACTCGTCAAAAAACCTAAACAAGTAAAGACACACAATCAACATACATATTATATTAAAATCACAACACCATCTAATAGGTGTAAAAATGACTTACGTAGTCCCAACTTGTATATGAGTTGTACTTCTCTTAGGGTTTGTCCTTAATCCGTTATCCAACCGAGTATGTACCTAGAATATCCAACTAGGCATATTAATTCCACATTCCAACTTATAAATTAACTAGTAGGCAATCATTCCAAAGTTTGGAGAATACTCACGTAGTGTCGTAGTAAGGAAAGTCGGCCGACGTTTGTTGAACTTCGACTTGAGCTAAAACCCTTCCCAAAGGCGTTTTCGAACCTAAACCATACAACTAAACAAGTTTAGCTTAATAAAACTAAAATTGGGTCATAAAATGTAATATAAAATAATATACGGTGAAATTTATGATTAAATCAAGTTTATAAATTGTAAATATCATTTTCTGGGCCATTAATGCAAATTCAAAAAGTTTGGGCTCTTTTTGTAAGTATAACTTGCAGCCAAAAACTATAAATACATTTATGGGATATTTCTGTGAACACCGGAACCTTGGGCCATTTTCGTAAATGAAAACCTGGGCCCTTTTCTGCATATATTCAATGGAGGACATAATAGTTAAAATCGTAAAGTAAAACGAAGAGGTCGTAATTAACTTTGGGAGCTTTTTGTAAATCACCCAAGTTGAGGGTGACCCGCGTGTAAAAAGCTCAAAGGCTCGGCAGGTCTCCTGGCGGCATTTTTGGGCTTCTCTGACGAGGATGAGGCCAGGGATATTTGGTCCGGCGTGTGTCGAGTCTTCCCGGTGGTGGTGGCTCTCCAGGGGAGTGGTTTTCCGGCGAGCTCGACTGGAGAAGGAGGAAGAGAGAAAGGGAGGTCGTGGGATGAGTGGTGGTTCTCTGGTGGTGTCACAAAGAGCGGTGGAGGTGTTTGAGATGGGAAGAAAATGGAGGGAGAATGCAAAAGGAAGGTGGAATGGTGCTCCGGTGAGCAAGGGGGAGAGAAGGGAGTTGGAGGGAGGGTGGCGGCTAGAGTGACAAAGTGGAAGGGACTAGGGAGAGTGGTGAGGGCGAGCAGGGAGGGAGAGAACGAGGGAAGAGATGGAGCAGGGAGGGAGGCTGAGAACAGAGATGAGGTATGTCGAGTTGCAGGAGGATAGGTGTAGGACTAGACTGACTAGGGAAGAGAGGAGAAGAAAATAAGTATAATCTTTGTTGAAGAATGTCCTAACCTTAACGGTACTCGTACTGGTAGTGTTGTCCTCAATCCACCACGTTAAACCGATAATAGACCAGAAGTATCCACGCCCCAAATCCCAAAGCCACTGATTAATGGTAAGCTCTAGTGTGTTTTCTATGAAGTGTATTGTAGTAAGTCATCTATTCACATAGAATAAACCCCTATTTATATTGCTCCAATATGTCAGTTACATTGAGGAGATTAAGGGATAAACGACTGTTATTAAGGAGAATAATGACTTATTATTTCCCGTCTTAAAAACAATTAAGACCCCCTTAACTTATCAAAGGAATATGTAACAACCAATAGCCGTTACAAAAAAATATGTAACAACCAAGAGCCGTTCAAATTACAATACTCCCACTCGGCAGAGCCGTTCAAATTACAATACTCCCACTCGGCTAGACAACCAATCAAGCCTCCCACTTGGTCACACAACCAGTTTACTACAATAAACAAACTAACACAGTTCATACAGGAAATGGGTGTGCGACCAAAAAGTAACAAGTAATGTTGTATTAAGCTACTACCATCAAACTAACATAACACTTTCACCATAACAGCGATTCCCTAGGTCATTCAAAAAACACCGCAACATACACTGTCCCTTTATGCTATTAACATGTTACAAAAGTTATACACTTAATATAACTGTCGGCCGGGCTTAACATGGTGCAGTTGAATTGACCTTCTTAGAGACACTAATGAAAAAACATCTCGACACAACTGCTTTCTTAATATGACCCATTATGCCTCAACTTTCCGGCTTTATGTAATCATACGAAAGTAGCAACATCGTGTTTAGACTTTTAACACAGCTCTAAGTCAAAAAGGGCTTCGTACAACAATAGACACTACGGTCCATAGGCTCACACAGTGACAAAGTGGGAAAAGGTCTGTCACTCCTATAATGGTCGGAAAACACAGTATGATATATGTGTCACGACATGGTTCCCACTAAGGGCATGCCACTCTTCTATGTCGTGCGAATAATAGTCTAGATACTACCTAAGTATCTAACCCGAGCCACTTGATTTGACATACTCAATGTCCAATCCCACGCTCGTTATTTGGTTTTAAGCTCTAGTACGAAAGACATGTATTTCATACTTGACTCTTTGAGAGTCTCATCTTATACATAATAAGGCGACTATGTAATGAGTCAACTTATTATCTACACATCACAAGTGTAATAATACATTCTCGTACACACAAAGTGTTAATCAAGACTCAGTCTCATCTTGCATGCTACTCTAGCATCAAGGCGATTACCTGTGTGACTAGGTCAATCAAGGAGCTTGGTAGCATTCTTACGTGCCAGAAAAATGCAACAAATGCTCATGAACAATTAAAAAAAACACTTTTATTCCATAATGCTCAAAACATGTCCATAAACAAAACAACATGTCTACGATCAAAACAAAAGAAGATACAACCAAAAACTAAAACCTTCGTAAGCCCAAACGTTTAACATGGGCTCGGAACACATCTCTAGCAATAGGTTTAGTTAAAGGATGAACAATCATCTCATTAGTCGATATATACTTAATGGCAACTTCCTTATTTTTTTATGGCGTTTCGAACAAAATGATAACGCCTCTTAATATGCTTGGTTTTCCTATGAAATTTCGATCCTGGGCAAATTGGATAGCAGCGGTATTGTTACAATGCATCTCCACAGGCTCATCAACTTTAGGAGTAAGATCAAGATCTTGTAATAACTCCTTAGCCACATCGCCTCTTGGACGGCGAGGCTAACAGACATACTCTGCTTCCATAGTCGATAAAGCAATGCAGTCTTGCTTCTTACTGGCACCAGGATATTGCACCTCCACCAAGGACAAAAGCGTATCCCAAGGTCGATTTAGACTCGTCTAAATCACCTCCCAATCAGCATCCGAGTATCCTTTTAAACTCAAGTCCCCTCCTTGAAACATAGGACTAGGTCACTTGTACCACAAAGGTAACGCAAGATTCTCTTGACTCCTTGCCAGTGCGCAGGACCCGGGTTACTTTGGTAACGACTCACCAAACCAACCGCATAGCAGATGTCAGGCCTAGTACATAACATGGCATACATAAAACTCCCTATTGCACTAGCGTAAGGAACATCGCTCATCTGTTTCTTCTCTAAATCTGTTTTAGGGCATTGATCAAGGCTTAAGAATTGACCTTTATCAACTGGAGTATCAACGGGTTTGGACTTATTCATTCGAAAACGCTCCAATACCTTCTTAATATATGTCTCTTGACATAAACCAAGAAGTTTTTTAGGGCGATTTCTCATAATCTCCACACCTAGGACAAACCTAGCTTCACCAATATCCTTCATCTTAAAAACAGAGGATAGCCATCCTTTGGCAGCGTTGATCATCTCCATGTTGTTACTAGCTAGGAGTATGTCATCAAAATATAAGGAGAGAAACATAATCCCTTCTTTAGATTTCATAACATACACACAATGGTCTTCATCAGCATGTAAAAGCCAAAAGCAGTAATGGCTTCATGGAATCTAAAGTACCATCGCCTAGAAGATTGCTTAAGACCATATATGGATCGCTTAAGACGACACACTTTTTTTCACCACCTTTTGAAACAAACCCAATAGGTTGATCCATATATCTCCTCCTCAAGTGTTCCATTGAGGAAAGCAGTCTTGACGTCCATTTGGAACAACTCTAAGTCAAAAATGGGCGACTAGGGCTAGCAAGAGGCGAATAGAGGCAAATCTCACCACAGGAGAAAATGTCTCATCGTAGTCTACACCCTCAATTTGGGTAAAACCTTTCGCCTAATCGGGCCTTGAACTTATCAATGGACCCATCCGCTTTACGTTTCACCTTGAAAACCCATTTGTCGACATAAAGTCCATCTCATCCTTCATAGCCTCATCCATTCTACACTGTGTGGCGAACTCATAGCTTTTTAAAAGAAGTAGGCTCATCAATCTCGGAAACGGTGCAAAGAAGTGCTCGCTCTTCAATATCAAAGAAGCGACGAGGAACTCTCCTCGTGTACTCCTTCGTTTAACAACACCGTTTGCATTACTAGTTGAAGAATCTCTCCCACTATCCTCTGTAGGCGTGGGTTTGAAACTTGAGGATTAACCTCTTGTTCCATACTTGAAGGTTGAGGACCATCCTCGTTTTCAAGTCGATCTCATTAGTAGGCAAGCTCTCATCCCTTGGAGTTATAAGACTAATCTCATAATTTATTCCATTGGCGAGATTGAACTATCTCTAGTGACATTGAGAGTATCAAAATCCTCCCCCTCACCTAGAGATGGTTGTTGTAACTCATACAACTCGAGATCTTTCTTTATTTCACCAATACTTGGGAACTCATCCTCAAGGAAATTGACATTACGAGAATCAACTTCAGTCATGCCACCATTTGGGTGTTCACCATACATCACATATCCTTTGGAGTGATCCGGATATCTTATGAACACCATTTTGGTAGCTCTTGGACCTAGTTTACCATGTTTATGGTCGGGTTA
Source organism: Fagopyrum tataricum (assembly GCA_002319775.1). NCBI lineage: Eukaryota > Viridiplantae > Streptophyta > Magnoliopsida > Caryophyllales > Polygonaceae > Fagopyrum > Fagopyrum tataricum. The sequence goes on from CM008286.1 coordinate 22,881,303, forward strand.
TGCACATAGCCAGCCGAACCCCATGGGCGTAGGTGGTCCAAAGAGGGCTTTCTATATTCCATAACTCATATGGAGTAAGGGGTACACTCTTACTTGGTACGCGATTAAGGATGTAGGTTGCCGTAAGCAATGCATCTCCCCAATAGCTAATAGGTAAGTTGGCTTGAGCCATCATAGACCTAACCATGTCAAGTAAGGTACGATTCCTCCTTTCCGCAACACCATTTTGTTGTGGAGTATAAGGAATAGTAAGTTGTCTAATTATACCTTTTTCCTCACAAAACCCTTTGAACATATCAGAAAGGTATTTACGACCACGATCAGTTCGAAAAGTCTTAACATTTTCGTTCTAACTGGTTCTCCACTTCAGCTACAAAACGTTTGAACGTATCAAGCGCTTCATAACGATGAGATAACAGATACACGTAACCAAAACGTGAATAGTCATCTATAAATGTGAGAAAGTATACAACACCATGACGAGCCTTTACGTTTAAAGGCCACAAATGTCAGAATGGATTAAGTCTAAAGGACTTGAAGCTCTAGAAGCCTTACCAAAAGGTTTCTTAGTTGCTTTACCAGCTAGACAAGGCTCACACTGGCAACTTAACCCTAGTGAGTTGGTCTAAAAGACCATCTTTAGCTAGTCTATTCATTCGTTCTTGCCCACATGACCAAGTCTAGCATGCCATTTAACAGATTCAGAATCAATATTAAAACGAGAAACTAAAGCAAATGACGGATTATTATCATAAAAATCATCCAAGTCAAGAACGAAAAAACCATTATTCAAAATACCATGACCAAAAACATCGCCATGATACAAAATGTCCAAACTATCACTACTAAAGTTAAAAAACAAAAACCAAGTTTCAACAAACTAATCACTGAAACTAAACAACTTTGCACCCCGGGTGCATAAAGAGCATCATGAAGAAGCAACTTGTTGCCTCCACGGAGCTTGAGTTGGTATGTTCCAGTTCCAAGGACGTCTTCCTCGTGGCCATTCCAAGCATGACGATTTGTGAATGTAACATCCAGAATTTTTATTCCGGACTTAGAGCATTTAAGTAGATCTTCCCGCAGGCACGAGGTGCCGAGTGCCGGGATTTATTCCTAAAATCCGAGCGATTCGTTGTTATTCCTTTTCCGCTTTCCGACCCCTCGTTCTTAGCTGAGATGACAAGAGGTCATTTCCGACCCTCGTTCCGAGCTGAGGTGACAAGAGGTCAGCTGACCCCTTGATCCCTCTCCTCTTTTGCAGCCTTGTCCCCTCCCTCTTTCACTCTTGACTTTCATTTCACGTTAGTTATTTTCCTCTCTTCCTCTCTTCTCTCTCTTTGCTCTTCTTCCCTCTTTGAAGCTCTTGGATTGTGGACTGCAGTGAGGAAGATCAGATCTAGTTTGGTAAGCATATTCCTCTCCTTCCCTTCTCTTCATTGTTGTTTTCCCTTTCTTCTTCCCTCCTTCATCCATGGCCATGGATGAAGCTCTTGAGAAGTTTTTTACTCAAATCCTTGCATGCATGTGTTCTTCGCTCGATTAGGCCGTGGAGAGGAGTCTAAGATCAGAGTTTGGTGTTTGGAGAAGACCCAGCAAGGAGAGGAGGACATTGGAGCCAAGGATCCATAGTCGAAGACGAGCTTCTGTAGCAAACCGCGGGGGCAACTCATCACAGCAGCAGAGGCGGATCTAGACATCGCAGGGGCGGCTCCAAACAACCGCAGGGGCGGCACCAGCACCGCAGGGGGCGGCTCTAGGGGCGGCAGCAAGGCGCAGGGCGGCTCCTGGGTCCGCAGGGCGGTGGCAGTGTTCCGCAGGGGCGCCAGCTTGACTCCGCGGCTGCGTTTTCTTCAACAGTAGGCTTCTCCTCTCCCTTCATCTTCGTTCCTTCCTTAGTTTTGTAGTTGTATCATGTTAGTAGCATGCGTAAGATGGATCTAGAGTAGCTTGAGATACCACTTAGTGGTTGTTGTGAACCTAGGAGCCCTTAAGGCTCGATGTAGTTGATGGTTATGAATATGTTGAGCTTGATGGACCTTCTAGGCTAGCTTGTTCCTTCTTGGCTGAGGTTTAAGATCATGTGAGGTTATAAACTATTGTGAGTTGCTTTCATGTGTTGAGAGTATGGTGAGTACCTTGGACCCTATGATGCATTCCTAGCTTGAGGGTTAGGTTTATCTTGCCTAGATCACTAGAGTGAAGTCTAAGACTTCTTGAGCGTGAGTATGTATTGATATGCATATCTCTTGTGAGCAGGTTGTGGGCTTCCTCCTTAAGGAAGCGAGAGTGTTGTGATTTGAGTGTGGTGACGAGGTAAGTCTCCGGACTTACTTAGCTCGTATTTTACGTATTAGCATCGATGTGTGTTGGTGGTGTGTGTTTGTGTTATTGTTTATGTTATAAACAAACTAAACCGGTAAATACGACCACCGTCTTTATATTTATGGCTCAAGTGTATGATAACGGGCGGTGACATCATCTGCCTAGCTCTTGCGAGAGTCTAGGAGGTTCTCGGCAACTAGCCCGGGCGGGTAGACGGTCGGATGCATCAGTACCATTCCTTGCCGGTAAGTAGGGACCGAGGCGAGACCACGGTGGTTCTCGTGTCACAAACCTAAGTTGAATTAGAACGGGATACAACTTTAATAATAAAAAGATAATAAACCGGACTTGTGTGTTTTGGAGTATGTATGTGTTATGTGATGTATATGTGTATGTGCCTTCACCTCTTTCTAATGCTTTCGAATATGAAGCTAACGGTTTAAAACCGTTCATGTAGATGCCTTGCAGTTAGGGATGCCGCCGAGTGAGGTGGAGGAGTGGACAAGCGGGGTCTCCGTACATTATAAGACGGGGACGTTTTTGGGATATGTCTTGTGTTGTTTGTTTATGTTGTACGGTTTTGGTTTTCTTATCGGAGTTATGTCGTTTTGAGGACTCGGCTGAGTTTCCACCTTGTATCTTTACATTTCAGTTTCTCGCATACATTATAAACGATTTTGAGTTTTGCCTTTATTTGTGCCTTGTTGGAAATGTCCGGTGAAATTGTTGTCAGGCTAAGGGTCGGGACCCATTGTGAGGTCTCGCCAATAGCATCCCGAGTCCCGCGGATTTGGGGTGTTATGAACCCACCGAAAAACGGTGAAAATCCAAAAACCCTTCAAGATCACGAACTATATGTTTGGTTGCTCCCGAGTCTACAATCCAATTAGAAAGTGTATGAGCAACTAATGCATGAGAACAAACAAATAATTCATGAGTATAGGTGGAAACAAGTACCTTCTTTGGCTCGGGACATTCTCGAGCAAAGTGGCCTTTTATTCCACAATTGTAGCACTTCACACACGCTAAATTGGTCTCTTTAGGATGGCCTTTTGCCTTTTGTTGTTTGTTGACACGACCACATGGTCCTTGAGTCTGAGCTGGGCGTCAACCCTTTTTGGTCGGCTTAGGCTTCTTGTACTTGGACTTACCTTGTACAACAAGCGCAACATTAGAAGTGGAGGGCTTTAATGCCTTTTGACGCTCTACCTCCAACTCCACATGTTTTGCAAGTTCAGCGAATGTCTTGATGTTTTCACTGTGAGACATGAGCAATTTGAAATTCTTCCATTCTTCGGTATCAGAAGGAAGAGAGCGAAGCACATTCACTATTTGCTCCTCATCAGGCACATCACGCCCTGGAGCTTTAAGATCACATACCATGACACTCATGATACGCAAGTGTTCGGTCACGTTGTGACTAGGATCAATTGTATAATCCATCCACTTCAAGTTTAAGGCACGAAGCCTAGTTGTTGAAGTTTGACCAAACGTGATCTTAAGCTTATCCCACATGTCCTTAGCTAGAGTAGCATGCAAGATGAGACTGAGTCTTGATTAACACTTTGTGTGTACGAGAATGTATTATTACACTTGTGATGTGTAGATAGACCTGGGCATCTCCGGACCCGGGCCGGACTCGGGCCGGGCTTGTGCGAAAATTTTGCCCGTTTTTGCCGGCCGGACTCGGGCCGAGCCCGGACTTCGGGTCTGGGGTCTTGTTCGTACCCGCCCGGAGCGGGCTTCGGGCTGGGCGGGCGGGCCCTGCTTTTTATATATATTTTATTAAAAAATTAAAATATATACATATTAAATATAAAATAAACTTGGGCAAAACCTATGAGTAGTAGTGTCAAAAAGACGAGGTATTGCAACTCTCATTGCACAATCTTGATCGGTAATTATACAATTAGGCTTATGACCTCCCATTACCTCTAAAAATTTCTCAAACAACCATACAAAACTCTCCGTCTTTTCTGAAGCAAGAAATGTGGCCCCAAATGTGATACAATGTCTATGATTATCAACACCGGTAAAAGGTGCAAAAATCATCTTGTATCTATTAGTATCATATGTAGTATCAAATGACACCAAATCACCAAATAATGCATAATTTTTTCTAGATACGCCATCAGCCCAAAATACATGCATCAATCTACCATCATCGTCGACTTCATAGCCAAAATAAAATGAAGGATTGACTTTTTTTTTCCTCTTAAAATTATCAATAAACATCTGAGCATGAGAATCCTTAATAAAAGTCTTCAAATCTCTTTGAAAGTTTTTCAAATCTTGTTTGCTATATCCAACATTTTGAAAACCACCTACTTTCTCCTTGATAATGCGATGGGCCTTACTAGGTCCAATATTGGCACAACTCAACGACTTAAACAGTGTACGATGAGCACTACTAACTCCTCTATTTGATCTTAACATGTGTTTCTTCGTAGGAGTTGCAAGAGCATGCGTATGAGATTCATGAAATCTTTACAATACATAGCTATCATCAATGATCCTCTTAAATCCCACTAAGGCATTGCACCCTTCTCTTGTTAGTTTTCGCTTCCGTAGTTTCTCGTTACAATTGTGAAATAGCTTATCGTAGAATTATAATTATTGAAATGCATCTTGATAGCACTTGCTACTAGAAAGGAGATAATTGTTGAAATTGTAGAAATAACATTTTATTCATCAAAATGTGTTCCAAAAACTAGTTATCCCTATGAATTTATAACGCATCTCTAATAACTATAATACTACATTACTTCCTCAAGTACGTACTTGAAATACCCCTAATATATAATGCGTTATATACATATATTTTTCCGTGTTTTTATTATTATTTTTATATCGTAAAGTTAAAAGTTGTATACAAGTTTACGTTCTAATTATAAATTTAAATAAGTATATATATAATATACATTTATATATTTTCCGTAATTTATTTTACGGAAAATTTTCTGAACCGAAACATCCATTCTGTGTATTTTTATCGAATCTTTTTTTATTTTTTTTATTTTTTCTTTCCCTTTCTTCCCTTCTTTTCTTCTTTGGCCCGTACGTCGCTTGGGCCCAGTTAGCTTCGCCCCTTGCAGATTATGCCAACGCCATCTCCTTTCTTTTTCTTTCTTCATTCTCTCTTCTTCTTTCTTCTCGCCTAGTCTACTGCCTAGCCTGACCCCTCATTTCCTGCACATCAACTCCCTCCCTCCCTCACCACTCTTCTCTCATTAGAGTACCCACATTGGTTGCTCTTGTGCGTGTTCTTAACACCTTCACATAGGAAAGAGAAAATTCTTTTTGCTAGAACCAAGAAAATTTCATCTTCTACAAGATCAAGCTAAGATCACTAATTGCATTCCAAATATCACAACTATCCACAAACAATAGTCTTCATTGACAAAGGTGATCATATATGAAATTATCTACAAAGGAAAATGGAAATAATATAAACAACAAACCATAATCAATTTTTAGCAACTATAATTTTCTGTCAACTATTGTAAAAATTTTCTGTCATTTATGCTGGAAGTGAACTAGTTATTTTAGATCACTCAACATTCAGCAAAAGTTTCCCTCATTTCACTGTTGTGCAGCCTATGAGCGACAATGTTGAGTCAGATCAAAGTAACAGTCCAAACCAATTTAGCAAAATTTTCCTTCATTTTAGTGTTTGTGGAGAGATAATGTTACATACCTGATCACGGGAAGATGGGTTACCCAAAACAAAAAGTGGGGTTCAATTTTGTTTATTTTGACAACAAGGTCAAAGAGAAACAAGTAGATACAGGAGTTGGAAAAGCCAATGACGAGGAGAACGAATCTCCATGGGAGGAGTTGTGTCTTGTGAATAGCTCAGTTCCTAGCAGGAAGGAAGTAAAAATGAAATTCAAGGGTGGAGAATACAAATATGAATCTCCAAGCAACTAATTACTACAAATTGTAGATTCTTGGTACCTGGGTGATAACAATAAAGAAAATGGTAAATGTAAAATGGAAAATGTGGGACAAAGTGGAACAGTGGGGTTGAATAAGCAAAGTCCTGGGAAAAACTACCTTTTGTTTCAGATGTTAACGGGGAGAACAAGTGCAAGCTGATCGATGGCATATTGTCCAGTTTTTACAACAAGTCTATTAAAAATTCAGCAAAATAAAAAGAACGATACAATCAATTGATAGAAATGAGGGGAAATGAAACAAACAGTTCAAATTAATTGACCTAACATTTCAATTGATAGAAGCGAGGAAGAGGGCGCAAGAAGTGACGCAGAGAATCCGACGGGAAGTGGAATCAACATGGTAGCTGCGGCAGATGGAAGAGAATCGTGAAGATAGAGAGAGCCGACGGAGCAAGTGGGAGTAGAGGGGAGGATTGAAGAAGCGGGGAAGAGGACTGTGGAAGATCGTTATGAGTTTCCATAGGGCTACAGAGAAGCGTTGAAGGAGGAGAAATCGCGATGGAGGCGTAGGAAGAATCGTAGGCAGGAAGCGTGAGTTTTTTTATTTTAATTACAAAATTGCCATTGTTTTAACTCTACCGTTTTTTGTTAACTAGATCTAATGGTTGAAAATAAAGGTTTCTATAATAAGAGTGTTTCTATAGGAGGTTGAGTTTTGATATGATCCTTCCCTATATATATATATATATATATATATATATATATATATACCGGTTAATATTTGACTATAATACATTAATTATAGAAATAAATGAGGTACTAATGTAACACCCCGAATTCTTGGAATTCGGAGCGTCACTGGCTAGGACCTCACAGTGGGTCCTGGCCTTAGTTTGACAACCATTTCACAACGGACCTTAAAACAGTAAATCCTTAAATAAAGTACTCAAAATATAAAGACGTGACCACATAACACAACCAATCTCTAGGACGAGTAAGTCTAACAGTAAAAGTCAACTACAGAAATAAATAACTGAAATAAATAACCGAACACCCGATCCTAGTACGGAAACCCTGGCTGGCCACTTCACCCTCGATCTCTCGGTAGAGATCTAACCTGCATCATCTAACAACACGGTATAAACCGTTAGCTACAATTCTAATACTAGAGTGTCACTAGAGCACAAACACACACAAGGGCATATACAATAAATCACTCAGCATGCACACACAAATCCCTGTTTATTATCTTTTCATTACGTGACTTGATCCAGTCTATTTTCCATCTTATCTTGTAACACAAGAGTCTCCCGACTCCTGCCTCCGTCCCCGTAAACCAGTAGGGCTGGTGTATGTACCTCTTCCCGTATACCTACTGGACTGGTCGTGGGGCAATCCTCAGGCACCATCGGCCCGGACCGACGGTTACGGCACGTTATCATACACTTGTGCATTACTTAATAAAAAAATACCGTGATCTAATCCGTTCATTTTATTTCTCATAATATAGTATACACCACTCAAATGCACACTCAGTATAAACGGTAACTAAGTGAGTCCTACGAACTCACCTTATCGATGCTGGTCTCAAAGTCTCGCGATCTTACTAGCCAAAGATCCGATTACCTTGGTCAGTATATTATTCACTCTTAGAATCATTCCAAACTTAGTTTCGTTTAGCTTATCATTCTCAAAATCAGGGTACGACATCTAGCCTCGATACCCTGATATTCTTTAACATTTCGGTTTAGGGGAACCTACACGTCCATTTGCATTCTCTTAACAATAGTCTCATCATCTTATTAAATTGTACTTAGCTCGGCAAACGTTACCAATCTAATATCATTAATATTTCGTCTTTTCCCTAATCTCTTTCTGGTCACAAAAGTATCTTTCCTCGAATCTATAATTTAAGATTCCTGATTCTCCATAGAAACGTATTCCTCACTATTCCAACTTTCTTATCCCTTATAAGCTCTCAAGTCGGGTTCACCCAAAAAATAGCATTTCCTCTGCTTGTTAAAATTCTAACTGTTTAGACATTCCGCACTAGTAACGCTCTCTAGTTTATTTCTACTTTTCTTTATCCAGGACCCGCAAACAAAATCCTCACATCATTACTCCGCTGTCCGTTCCACACTTTTATTCCGGTTTAATACTTAATTTCAAATCTCTAAATATTCCAATATTTATGCTAATTAAGTACGACAACATACTCATGAGGTTATAATTATCATAATAATAATAATTCATGTTAAATTCTTGCGGAAATAAATTAACGAGTGGAGTAGTTTCGGTTCTAACCGGAAAAGGTGAATAGCACGTTAACGGTTCCAGGTAGTGTCGGGTGGCAATAGGTTACGCAGGTTCCGGGTTCAAATCCTAGCCGCAACCTGCAACAGTTGGGACGGAATTAATCAGTGGATAATCGAATTACTGAGTTCAAATCACCCGGTTGAACAACAGAGTGTCAACCCTACCCCTTCCGGTTCTATTCTCGCTAGTCACGCAAGGTACCGTCGTGTCAAGACTCCAGGTGCTTGATCACCGTTCGAGATCTGCAAGGCAATTCTACACTTAGCGTTCTCTTACCCGTGTCCCTTTATTCATAACGTCGAGATTGTGTAAGGCAGAAGACTGCTCACTAGTACCCAGGTTCGTGTACGAGTCAGATTCACTGCAACGGCGGCAAGCAGGGTGGCAACGGTCTGGCTCGCGAGTTCGAGCCCGTCTGGTTTCCGTTTGGTTCAATTGGATTAGGGTCGGGCAAGGTTCCGGTTTAACACCGGTCGAACAGGGATGGGGTGTTATTTATCCGACTCGCAGCGTGCAAGGTGGAGGACGGAGAAGTGCAGAGCGTGTGGTACGGTTGAGACAGAGGAAGAATTGTCGAGGCGCAGAGGTTAGTGGGGCTGGACGTGATCGAGGGAAAGATGGCGGAAGTTTGACAGAACGGAAGCGGCGACCGGTACGAGGTAACAACTGGGTAATGAAGTTTCGGATCGTAACTCCCGATTCAAGGCGCCATTAATGGCCTTCAATATTGTTGACGGCTAGAGTAGCCGAAGAAGATGAAGATACGGGACTGAGCGGCCAGGAAAGACGAGGACGCAACTGCACGTTGGTCCCTTCTACGCTGAAGCTTTTCGGCCCAAAATAGAGAAAGGTGTTGTATGTACACTGTGTTGTACAAAGGCCCAAAACAAATAGATGGCTAACCCAAATCCCACGTGGCCTCAGTAATGTAGCAAGGTAAAGAAACGATCCTAATATTAGATAAATTATGCACTTGGACCGGTTCAATTATAATCTAGGAAGGGAGGGTTTGGTTTGGTTCACTATTTATACTTGGTTTGATTCCATTTAATTAATTTTCCAATACCGAATCAGGTTTCCGGTTTAAATAAAAATAATTAAATTAAATTCTTAACATATCAGGTAAAATTCTTACAAAAAAAATTTCGGTTATTACAACTAATGCATTTTATTTTAATTAATACAAAGAGTGTACTTGTTTTTTTTATATGTGGCACTAAGTATGCACTTTGAATTTTTTATTATTAGAAGAGAAAAAAATGTGTATTATTATTCTAGGAAGAAGGAAATAAATAATAAGAATATCTTAGAAAATCCTAGGAAGAAGGAAATAGATAATTGAGATATATTAGAAAATCCTAGGAAAAAAGAAACTCATAATTGGTATATTTTAGAAAAATCTAGAAAGAAATGAAAGTGGGGTGGGTGTATTCAATCCAGACTTTTAAAGATTTTGACTGAATTCTAATAATCGATAGAATTTGCTGATTCTGTGGGATATTTTAATTCTATATATAGTTAATACAGATTTTGTAAGATTCTATCAGATTAATACATGCCCTTAGAGTAATTAAAATCAAAGCAAAGTGAGTAAAAAACATAGTCATCTTTTTTCCCAGTTAACCATCTTTGAGTTGAACAAAAAATAAAAGAGAGAAAAAGAATCAGGATTGGCACCAGTAATTATAATGCTCATCATTACGATTCATACTAATGACAGATCAGTAAGACGAACCCACCATTATATATATATATATATATATATATATATATATATATATATATATATATATATATATATATATATATATATATATATATATATATAATAAAGCAAGTTTACGCAAAACCAATTACAAGCAAGTTACTCAAAATCAACCCAAAATCAAACGGCTCCTGTAACGTCCGGAATTTTTATTCCGGACTTAGAGCGTTTTGTAGATCTTCCCGCAGGCACGAGGTGCTTAGTGCCGGGATTTATTCCTAAAATCCCGAGCCGACTCGTCGTTTTTCCCTTTTCCGCTTTCCGACCCTTCGTTCCGAGCTGAGGTGACAAGAGGTCATTTCCGACCCCTCGTTCCGAGCAAAAGTGACAAGAGGTCAGCTGTCCCCTCTCCCTTTTGGCAGCCTCTTGTCCCTCCATCTCTCTCTCTCCTCTCTTTTCATTTCACGTTAGACTTTTCTTCTCTTCCTCTCTTCTCTCTTTGCTCTTCTTTCTCCATGGAAGCTCTTGGTTATGGACTGTAGTAGAGGAGGATCAGATCTGGTGTGGTAAGCTTCTCCCTCTTCCTTCCTTCTCCTCCTTGGCTGCTTAACTCTTTTTTATTCTCTCCTTCATCCATGGCCATAGATGAAGCTCTTGGGAAGTTTTTACTCAAATCCTTGCATGCATGTGTTCTTAGCTCGATTAGGTCGTGGAGAGGAGTCTAAGATCGGTGGTTGGTGTGTGGAGAAGACCCAGCAAGGAGAGGAGGACATTGGAGCCAAGGATCCACGATCGAAGACGAAGAGGACGAGTTTCTGCAGCGAAACCGCGGGCGGATCATCACGGCCGCAGGGGCGGATCCAGCAAGGCGCAGGTGCGGCTCATCACGGCCGCAGGGGAGGCTCCAGGCTCCAGAACACCGCAGGTGCGTCTCCAGCACCGCATGGGGGCGGCTTCAGGGCGGCTTCTAGGTCCGCAGGGGCGGCGTCTGTGTTCCGCAGGGGGCGTCAGCTTGACTCTGCGGCTGCGGTTTCTTCAACAGTAGGCTTCTCCTCTCCCTTCCTCTTCGTTCCTTCCTTAGTTTTGTAGTTTTATCATGTTAGTAGCATGCCTCTGATGGATCTAGAGTAGCTTGAGATGCCACTTAGTGGTTGTGAACCTAGGAGCCCTTAAGGCTCGATGTAGTGGATGGTTATGAGTATGTTGAGCATGATGGACCTTCTAGGCCAACTTGTTCCTTCTTGGCTGGGGTTTTAGATCATGTGAGGTTATAAACTGTTGTGAGATGCTTTCATGTGCTGAGAGTGTGGTGAGTACCTTGGACACTAGGATGCATTCCTAGCTTGAGGGTTAAGTGATCTTGCTTAGATCACTAGAGTGAAGTCTAAGACTTCTTGAGCGTGAGCATGTGTTGATATGTATATCTCTTGTGAGCAGGTTGTGGACTTCCTCCTTAAGGAAGCGAGAGTGGTTGGATTTGAGTGTGGTGACGAGTTAAGTCTCCGGACTTACTTAACTCGTATTTTACGTATGAGCATCGATGTGTGTTGGTGGTGTGTGTTTGTGTTATTGTTTATGTTATAAACAACTAAACCGGTAAATAGGACCACCGACTTTATATTTTGGCCCAAGTGTATGATAACGGGTGGTGACATCATCTGCCTAGCTCTTGCGAGAGTCTAGGAGGTTCTCGGCGACTATCCCGGGCGGGTAGACGGTCGGATGCATCAGTACCATTCCTTGCCGGTAAGTAGGGACCGAGGCGAGACCACGGAGGTTCTCGTGTCACAAACCTAAGTTGAATTAGAACGGGATACGACGTAATAATAAAAAGATAATAAACCGGACTTGTGTGTTTTGGAGTATGTATGTGTTATGTGATGTATATGTGTATGTGCCTTCACCTCTTTTCTATTGCTTCGAATATGAGCTAACGGTTTTAAACCGTTTGTGTAGATGACTTGCAGGTTAGGGACGTCGCCGAGTGAGGTGGAGGAGTGGACTGCCGGGGTCTCCGTACATTATAGTACGGGGACATTTTTGGGTTTTGTTTTCGTATTATTGGATTATGTTGTACGGTTTTAGATTTCCTTATCGGAGTTATGTCGTTTTGAGGACTCGGCTGAGTTTCCACCTTGTATCTTTACTTTTCAGTTTTCCGCATACATTATAAACGGTTTGAGTTTAGCCTTTTTTGTGCCTTGTTGGAAAGGTCCGGTGAAATTGTTGTCAGGCTAAGGGTCGGGACCCATTGTGAGGTCTTGCCCATAGCATCCCGAGTCCCGCAGATATATATATATACCGATACTGCATAAAAAAAAAGAGTACATACAATACAGTGCTTTTTCCGAACCGTATAAGTCGCAAAATAAAAAGAGAAAACTGAGAGGAACGCTCACACGTTTCTTATGACAAATCAGTAAAACGAAACCAAGCACTCCAAGTCCATACAATCAACATGTTGGAAAACACGAGAAAGAACTAACCTCCGACGATGCACCGAGTCCAAGCACTCGAAAACGCTCAAATACGTTGATTTGGCCGTTAGGGTTCTTCAGTGCTGTAATTTGGCGTTGAAATCTTATGTGTTGGGAGAAGACTTCTATAGGGTTTATAAGTAATAAAGAAATCCTACAAAATCAATGAAATAATATATTCTTTTAAAATCAAGAAACTTTTAAATACCATAGGAATTTTATGGAAAATTTTAAATCCTAATTGAATACCAAAAGATTTCTATGGACTTTTAAAAATCTATAATCTTAATTGAATACACCCCTATATATATATATATATATATATATATATATATATATATATATATATATATATATATATATATATATATATATATATATATATATATATATACACTAAAGTAGCCTACGTCACGCTCAAAATTCAGTATTTAAGCCAAATAAGCATATATTACTAATGTGCCACTCACCTAAAATTATCTAAGTTAAATTAGACTTTTTTAATTGCCTTATTTGTTTTTCAATTTGTAACACCCCAAATCCGTAGGACTCGAGGTGCTACTGGGCTAGGATCTCATAATGGATCCTGACAACAAGTTCACTGAATCTTACAACAAGACACTGATAGATTAAAACAAAACATAAAACTGATGTATATATATACACATATCAAAAGGTAATACAGAGTACTGCTGAGTACAAGTTCAAAACATAAATCCGTACAACATAAATAACCCATATCCCACGATATCGCCCAGTGTACGGAACCCTCAGTAGATCACCCCTCCGGATCACTCTGCAGCTCTCCTAACCTGCAAAGGATCTACAACACGGTATAAAACCGTTAGCTAACCATACACATATAAGAAGATGCTAGAGCACAAACACAAATCAGAAATTATAACATATCAACATGGTTTCACACATTTACCCGGTTTATTATCTTTAATAAGTCCAATCACTCAATCGTATAAATAGATGTATATGAATATATGTGACACGAGGAATATAATCCTCGCCTTTGGGTGCTATAGCCAGCTGGAGTAGTATCGGCACACCTCCCGTGTACCCTATGGGAGTGGTGAGGGTCCATCCCGTATACCAGATCTGGCCTGACTACAGAGAACCTCTCAGACTCCACTACGGGGTGAAAGGAAAAGGTTATCATGGCCACTACAATGGGCGGTCGATATAATATAAGTCTGTAATGAACCATATCGCATGCTATAAAGCATATAACAAACACAACTCAAGCATACATCCAATATAAGGATAGTAGCTAAGTAACTCCTTTGGACTTACCTCAACCTCAGGAGTAACTCAACCACGATCAACTCTCAGACTGATCCACTCCAAACTGGAGGACAACACGGCCTATACAAGGCATACATATATATATCAAACTCCTGTCACACAAAGGGTCACACTTAGGCCCAAGGGATCCACAGGGATCATATCCAACTCGTAAACCTCAAAGCCCTAACCGGCGTATCTATATCATACTCATCATCATCCGATACCTAGCATGGTACTAATTCCCTCATACTAGGAAAGGAAAGGATCTACCCAATTCTAGGTAGACCAGGAACAAGACGCACCTGCGTGACGGAGGGACGTAGGGGCGGAATGCAGGCAACCGCAGGCGCGGTGACACTTGGCCGCGGGCGCGGTGACCGTTGCCGCGGGGCGATAGCTTCTGGCCGCTGGTGCGGTGACACGTCTTCCGCAGGGGCGGCGGCTTCCGGGCGCGGGGGCGGCGACAATGCAGAATGTAGCCCCGCAAGTCCTCTTTCACTCTTCACGTGATCAAATCACGTCTTCTCTCAGCCAACACCAAGCATATACATATACATACACATACCAACATCAATCTATGATCAATTCATGAAATCCTAAACTAAGGAAGATGGAATCAAAGAAAGGAGAAGAAGAACAAGGAGCAAGAAGCTTACCACAGCTGGGGTTAGCTAAGGAACTGATCACCAAACAACCTTACTGGCTTCCAAGCACAACAACACACATCACTAGCATCATCATCATCAAAACCACATCAATTCTCTTCCAAAAACCAAGGAGGAATCAACACAAGATCAAGAAGAAGCAAGGGAGAAGCAAGAAGGACGTGAGAAGCTGGAAATGGAGTGAGAAACCCTTGCTCATCGGCCAAGGGGAATACTTAAAGAAGAAGGCAAAGAAAGGGTAAATTACGGGTCAAAGAAGTAAACAAAATCGGCTGCAGTCGCCGGAAGCCGCAGGGGCGGAAACCCGCAGGGGCGGCACACGTGCCCGCGGGGGCGGAAACCCGCAGGGGCGGCACACGTGCCCGCGGGGGCGGCTAGGCCAAACCTCGGCCAAAGCCAATCTCGGCTAAAGTCCAATCTCGGTCTGAAAGACTAAGGCTCTTACATCTCACCCCCCTAAAAACAAGTTTCGTCCCGAAACTTGTTTGCAAAGTAATGAAACCACTCGGACTCAAAAGTCGAGGTACAACTCTCTCTATAACCTCAAACATAAGCGTGGAGGAAATCATCAACTCCAGCAACAGAACACTACCCACGACATAGAGGAAAACCATCTCTAGCCAAACCATAACCACATCATAAGGCATAGAGGAATCACATCTCTAGCCGTATCATACTCATAACAGAAAGGCATGGAGGAAAACATTTTCAGCAACACTATGTCCATCAAAATAGCATGGAGGAATAACATCTCCAGCTGAATCCTAATCGTATCACATTAGCATGGAGGAAAGAGCCATCTCCAGCTATAAACAATAATCATACTAGCACAACAAGATCTAATAAGGTCATATATCATATCAAAGCTAGTATGAAAATAAACACATCATAACATATAAGCATATAAGCACATAATACTCACCAAGATAGTACTAAGATCTACTCGGTGATCCTACTAGTGCATCTATCTTGGCATAGAACTCTGGATAGTTCCTCTGGATACTATCCTCAGTCTCCCATGTAGCCTCATTAGGTCCTCGTCTCGACCACTGTATCCTCAGCATAGGAATGTCCTTCGAACGCAGGCGTCTCATACCTCGTTCTAGGACTACAACAGGGTGCTCAACAAAGGTGTGGTCCGGCTCAACCACCAAATCATCATAACTCACGATGTGTCTCAGATCTGGTATGTACTCCCTCAGCTGAGACACGTGAAACACAGGGTGAACACCCTCTAATCTCGGAGGCAAGGCTAATTTGTAAGCTGCACTCCCAACCCGATCCAAAATCTCGAACGGTCCGACATATCGGGGGCTCAACTTCCCCTTAATGCCAAAACGCCTAACACCTCGTGTCGGAGACACTCTCAGCCACACATGGGCGTCTACTCTGAACTCTAGATGTCTACGCCTCCTATCAACATATGACTTCTGACGGCTTTGAGCAGTCAACATCCTCTCTCTAATCAATGCTACCCGAGCTACATCATCTTGAATCTGATCAGGTGCTAAACCACTAACACTGCTCTGCTCATCCCAGCATAACGGGGTACGACATCTTTGTCCATACAGTGCCTCATATGGGGCCATCACAATAGATGCATGCTAGTTGTTGTTGTATGAAAACTCAACAAGTGGGAGATGATCCGTCCACACTTGTCCCCAATCCAACACACAAGCTCGCAGCATATCCTCCAAGGTCTGAATGGTCCTCTCTGACTGACCATCTATCTGAGGATGGAACGCAGTCGTGAAGTGCAAACTCGTCCCCAGGGCAGTCTGAATCTGCTGCCAAATTCTCGAGGTAAATCGTCCATCTCTGTCTGAGATGATCGTCCTCAGTACACCATGGAGTCTCACTATCTGCCTAGTGTACTCCTCAGCTAATCTGCTCACCGGTCACGTCTCCCAAATAGGAATGAAACGTGCCGTCTTCGTCAATCTGTCCACTATGACTCAGATGGCATCAAAACTCCGGCTCAGCCTCAGTCCAATCACAAAGTCCATAGTGACTTCCTCCCACTTCCTCTGTGGAATAGAAAGGGGATAGAGCTCACCTCTAGGTCTGCAATGTTCTATCTTGACCTGCTGGCAGGTCGCACACTGTGCAACAAATCTGGCCACATCGGCTTCAACCCTCCCCACCAATATAAACATCTCAAATCCTGATACATCTTACTCGTACCTGAATGTACAGAGTAAGGTGTACAATGAGCCTCCTGTAAAACCCTCTGTCTCATTTTTGTATCAGCAGGTACACAGACGCGACCGCGGCGCCTCAATACTCCATCTGCTCCTAGCAGGAACTGTGGTGCCTCATCTCTAGACATCCTATCTCGTATCCTCATCAATGTCGGGCAGGTTTCCTGCTTCTGTTGGATTTTACCCCACAGATCAGGAAGAACCACTAAAGTACCCAACTGGGCATCCTCATCAGGAAACTGGATGTCCAGCTCTAACCATATCAAATCCCTCTGTACTGTTGTTGAACTGTCAGCCTCGCAATCGCCTGCTCTCGAGGCGTCTTCCTGTTCAGGACGTCGGCGACAACGTTCGCGTTCCCCGGATGATACAGAATCTCCAGATCAAAATCCTTGATCAGCTCAAGCCACCTATAATGGCGGTTATTCAATTCCCGTTGCGTGAAAATGTACTTCAGACTCAGATATGATGGTCTGTGAAGATCTGACATGTAACACCATACAGGTAATGTCTCCAGATCTCCAGTGCATGAACTACCGCTGCCAACTCCAGATCATGAGTCAGGTAGTTCTCCTCATATGTCTTTAGTTGTCTAGACGCATATGCAATCACTTTGTCCCGCTGCATTAACACACATCCCAAGCCTAGCTTGGATACATCACTGTATACCACAAAATCCTCTGAACCCTCTGGCTGTGCCAAAATAGGAGCAGAAGTCATACGTCTCTTCAGCTCCTCAAAACTCTGCATACACTGATCAGACCACACAAATCTGGTAGTCTTCCTCAGCAAACTCGTCAATGGACAAGCAATCACAGAAAATCCTTCCACAAAGCGTCTGTAATAACTGGCTAGGCCAAAGAAGCTACGTACTTCCTTGACGTTCGTCGGTGTAGTCCATGCTGCTATTGCCTCAATCATCGCCGGATCAACCTTGATTCCTTCAACTGATACCACATGACCCAGGAATGCTACCTCTGGCATCCAGAACTCACACTTAGAGAACTTAGCATAAAGTTCTCTATCCCGCAAAACCTGCAATACAGTTCTTAGATGTCCTGCATGCTCCTCTCTGTTACGAGAATATACCAGAATATCATCTATGAATACCACCACAAACTGATACAAGAAGTCGATGAAGATACTGTTCATCAACTCCATAAAGACGGTTGGGCATTCGTAAGCCCAAATGGCATCACTACAAACTCGTAGTGTCCATATTTGGTCCAGAACAGAACGCGGTCTTGTGCACATCCTGCTCTCTCACCCTCAGCTGGTGATATCCTGAGCGCAGGTCAATCCTAGAGAATACAGTCGCTCCTTGAAGATGATCCAACAAATCATCAATACGCGGCAATGGAAACTTGTTCTTGATGGGCACCGTGTTCAGCTCTTTGTAATCAATGCATAACCTCAGTGATCCGTCCTTCTTCCGTACGAAGAGGACAGGTGCTCCCCATGGGGACACGCTAGGGCGAATAAAGCCCTTCTCAGCCAGCTCCTCAAGTTGCTTCTTCAGCTCTAACATCTCGACAGGCGTCATCCTGTATGGGCCTTCGAGATCGGTCTCGTACCAGGCTCTAACTCAATACTGAAATCCACACTCCTCTGAGGCGGCAAATAGGATGGCTCAGCAAATACATCTGCAAAATCACAGACAACTAGGATATCTTCTAATGCTGGACTCTCCCTCTCCTTCATGGCATAACACCAGAAGGCATCACAACCCTGTGCAATCAGTCTCACAGCCCGTATCGCACTAATAACCATGCCAGATTTTCCAAGGTCCCAACCTCGGAAAACCTCTATCTGACCTAACTCGGTAGAGAGGGTAATAGTCCTCCTACCTACATATAAAACCGCAGAATGTCTATCCATCCAATCCATACCTAAAAAGACTTCTTCATGCACTAATGGCATGACAAAGAAGTCTACAAGCAAAACACGGGTCCCTACAATAATGGAACATTCATGAATCTCACGGGTACCTCTGACCCTACCACCATCGGGTAACCTATAATAAAGGGCATCCCCTCAACTGTATCTAGACTCAGACGCTCTACACAGGCATCAGAAATAAAAGAATGCGTAGCACCAGTATCAAATAGCACTCTAACAGGTAAACCATGAATCAGAATGGTACCTGTAGCAATCGGTGCAGCTGGCTCCTCTGCACTCCTCAGCTCAAAGACTCGACCTTGTGGGCCTCTGGTATCAGTGGTGCTCCCACCACGACCTCTGCCTTTACTCGGCCCGGGAGCAGATCCTTGAGTCATAGGGCGATCTGGGACTCTCTGTTGTCCCTGTGTCTACTGCTGCTGAGGTGGCCTCTGTCCACCCCCAGCTACACTAGCAGGAGAAGAACCCTGCTGTGACGAAGCTCCACCCCGTCTAAAGAAAATATGTCGGTGACCTAATCTGCCACAGATGTAACAAGTCACTGTCTGCCTCGTGCACTCTTGTCGCATATGTCCATAACCACCAAAGTTGTAACACTGTGGTCCCTTATCTGTAGCTGGTGCAGATGGGGAATGACTCTGGCGGCTCTGACCTTGCCCTAAACAAGTAACTCCACCAGTATCCTGCTGAGATGAAGCTCCACCCCATCTACAAAAAATATATGTGTGACCTCGCCTGCCACAAGTAGAACAAGTTACTAACGGCTTCGTACATGCTGGTCGTAGATGTCCAGGATCATCACAGTTAAAACACCGTCGACCCGTAGCTGCAACTAGTGCCGCTGCGGGGTAACTTGGACATCTCCGATTTAGTTCACAATCAACAACTCCACCAGCACCGCTGGTCTGCCCAATTCGCTGTCTCTTCCCAGGCCTTCTATGCTCCTCTGAAACTTGAGTAACCTCAACAACACCTGCCGGTATAACTGGCACCTTAGTAATTCTATGAAGTCCTTCAAACGATTCCCCAAGTGCTGGCAGATCCGGGATACATCTACCCGCTCTGGCAGCCTCCTCCACTTGTCTGATGTATGCGCGGAAATCTGGTCCCCTCATAATGACATAACCCGAATCATCAGACTGGACTCGCGGTGGTGTATATCTCTCAGTTATTCCATTCCCAGTCTCAGGAACGACACTCTCAGCAACAACCTCATGAACCTCCTCCGCTGCAGATGGATCATCAGCCGGAATCGGACTCTGTCCTACATCTACTGGAGGAAGAGGGGATCTCTCCCTACCTCGTCCATCTGCAGATACAGCTCTAGTCTGAGCCATTTGCAGAACAAGTACACTTAACATATCAAGCTATATATATGCCATATGTATAGATACATATCAAATCAATCACAACAAAATATCTATATATCTATACTTTCAAGATCTTTAGAGGGGCGATAGCTCACGTACACGGTATCCCAAAACATTTGTACTCATTTCAAACCAAAATCTTTTGAAAAGTCAGACCCCTTTCGGGTTCTGTTTATTTATCCATTCAAACTTTATTCCAGACTACAAGTGCCATTGTTGTCAACCTGGGCTCAGATACCAACTTTTGTAACACCCCAAATCCGTAGGACTCGAGGTGCTACTGGGCTAGGATCTCACAATGGATCTTGACCCTAGCTTGACAACAAGTTCACTGAATCTTACAACAAGGCACTGATAGATTAAAACAAAACATAAAATTGATGTATATATATACACATATCAAAAGGTAATACAGAGTACTGCTGAGTACAAGTTCAAAACATAAATCCGTACAACATAAATAACCCATATCCCACGATATCGCCCAGTGTACGGAACCCTCAGCAGATCACCCCTCCGGATCACTCTACAGATCTCCTAACCTGCAAAGGATCTACAACACGGTATAAAACCGTTAGCTAACCATACACATATAAGAAGATGCTAGAGCACAAACACAAATCAGAAATTATAACATATCAACATGGTTTCACACATTTACCCGGTTTATTATCTTTAATAAGTCCAATCACTCAATCGTATAAATAGATGTATATGAGTATATGTGCCACGAGGAATATAATCCTCGCCTTTGGGTGCTATAGCCAGCTGGAGTAGTATCGGCACACCTCCGGTGTACCCTATGGGACTGGTGAGGGTCCATCCCGTACACCAGATCTGACCTGACTACAGAGAACCTCCCAGACTCCACTACGGGGTGAAAGGGAAAGGTTATCACGGCCACTACAATGGGCGGTCAATATAATATAAGTTTGTAATGAACCATATGGCATGCTATAAAGCATATAACAAACACCACTCAAGCATACATCCAATATAAGGATAGTAGCTAAGTAAGTCCATAGGACTTACCTCAACCTCAGGAGTAACTCAACCACGATCAACTCTCAGACTGGTCCACTCCAAACTGGAGGACAACACGGCCTATACAAGGCATACATATATATATCAAACTCCTATCACACAAAGGGTCACACCTAGGCCCAAGGGATCCACATGGATCATATCCAACTCGTAAACCTCAAAGCCCTAACCGGCATATCTATATCATACTCATTACCATCCGATACCTAGCATGGTACTAATTCCCTCATACTAGGAAAGGAAAAGATCTACCCAATTCTATGTAGACCAGGAACAAGACGCACCTGCGTGACGGAGGGATGTAGGGGCGGAATGCAGGCAACCGCAGGCGCGGTGACACTTGGCCGCGGGCGTGGTGACCGTTGCCGCGGGGGCGGTAGCTTCTGGCCGCGGGTGCGGTGACACGTCTTCCGCAGGGGCGGCGGCTTCCAGGCGCGGGGGCGGCGACAATGCAGAATGTAGCCCCGCGAGTCCTCTTTCACTCTTCACGTGATCAAATCACGTCTTCTCTCATCCAACACCAAGCATATACATATACATACACATACCAACATCAATCTATGATCAATTCATCTAATCCTAAGCTAAGGAAGATGGAATCAAAGAAAGAAGAAGAAGAACAAGGAGCAAGAAGCTTACCACAGCTGGGGTTAGCTAAGGAACTGATCACCAAACAACCTTACTGGCTTCCAAGCACAGCAACACACATCACTAGCATCATCATCATCAAAACCACATCAATTCTCTTCCAAAAACCAAGGAGGAATCAACACAAGATCAAGAAGAAGCAAGGGAGAAGCAAGAAGGACGTGAGAAGCTGAAAATGGAGTGAGAAACCCTTGCTCATCGGCCAAGGGGAATACTTAAAGAAGAAGGCAAAGAAAGGGTAAAGTACGGGTCAAAGAAGTCAACAAAACCAGCTGTAGTCACCGGAAACCGCATGAGCGGTTCCCTGAGCCGCAGGGGCGGCTAGGCCAAACCTCGGCCAAAGCCAATCTCGGTCCGAAAGACTAAGGCTCTTACACAATTTATCTAAAATTCTCATTTTTTTTGGTTTTAAAATATGGAAAAATATATTTAGAACCATCGAATCGATAAATGTAACAACTAAAAAAAAATTTGAAATATAATTTACAAATACTTTTATTACTTTTATGATTTTTTTTATTAAATTAGGTTAATATTTTTTTATTTTATGTTTGATATTATTTATACTAATAATTTCATGTATTTCACTCATATGAATTTCTGAATGAAAAATTTAACAAATTCGCGAAAAACCGACGATAACTACAAATGCGAAATATTGAGCGGGGATGACAACCCTAACCCTACTTATTCATTCATAAAGCACGATATGTGAAATGCCTTCGTTTTTTGAACCATGTAACCTTGTATTTGTATTTATATATTTTATAAATATCCGCGCATGGCACGGGTCCTAAACTAGTCCTAAGATGAAGTACACACCGCATTTCCTTCTTTCTAGACTACTCATACTAACAACAAGTACTATATAACTCCCTAAAGGTAATAATTCAACACACAAATTATAATAAACATTTCCAATATATAACTAGATAGATTATAATAATAAAACAAGTCCTACTCACAATTAACGACAAACTTAACTTGAAACAGAATGGCAGCTAAGTAAGTCAGTATGACTTACCTCAAAAAGATGAACGCAATAACCATCAAAACAAAATCAAGCAATCAATCACGTCTCAAGTCAACCAACATGGAATCTCGTGTATCGAAGTCGACACGAACTAACTTCTCATCCAAACATACCTCCAAGAACCTAAACAAGTCATTTATACAAGTTTGTTGTCAGGGAGACAAGTTCAGAGTTGTTGAGGCCTATGACATGATCAGGGAGCATGGAGAGACGGTTGACTGGCACAGGATAGTCTGGGATGCAGGCAATACACCAAAACACTACTTTATACTTTGGATGGCAATTCTTGGTCGCCTTTCTACTGGAGATAGACTGCATTTCTTAGAGATTGACCCCACATGCCATTTATGCGGCCTAGAGAGCGAGTCACATGACCACTTGTTCTTTGGTTGTGCGTATGCGAGGGAGGTTTGGAGACAAATTTGTCATGGAATCCGGATGCCAGGAGACATGTATACGAGAGCTGACGTCCTGACCTACCTTCTCAGTACTACATCAGGGAGGAGCTGGACGAGCAGAGCTCACATATATGCCTTCTCTGCGACGGTGTACTACATATGGCATTGTAGGAATGCTCTGATGTTTGACCGGAACAGGATCCCCATTGATGTTCTGATTCGGACGATTAGAGGCCACACCTACACACTGCTATATGAGGCTTTTCCTTCCAAGATTGGGGAAAGATTTGAGGTATGGTTTTCCTTTGTCTTTATACCAGAGTTGTATTCTGCTCTTGGTTTGTTTTACTTGTTATGGATACATTGTACCGGACTAGGGACTCATTTGCTGATGGCTTTGCCGAAGGTGGATGATATCTTGATCCGATGGATAGGCACACATCTGGTTTATAAGTGTCCCTTTCTGCTGATGGTTATGCCGAAGGTGGAAGGGCCTTATGAAAAGTGCCATGAGGTTACTATTATTATTCAGTCTAACGTAGATGGTATGTTCAGGAAGTTTGCATGCCTATCTGGAGTACTTGGGTGCCCTAGCCCTTATGTTTTTTTTTTACTAGTGTACTCTTGTGTTACGCAGGCTTAGCTAGGACTATTCTGGTCCTAGTTTTAAGTACTATTTCTTTCCTTACTTAATGAATTTACCATTTACCAAAAAAAAAAGTCATTTATACAAGTTTAACTCCGTTCGTATAAACTTGGCACGTTTTCTATAATTATAAATTTAGGTCATATTCTGTAATTATTCAAACAGGACATTTTTGTGAATTTCCAAAAGTTTGGGTCATTCCTATAAATATAAACTTTGGGTTGTTTCCTAAAATTATCTATTTGGGGCATATTTTCAAAAACCATAAATGTGGGTCATAAACGCAAATAAGAAGTATGGGTTCAGTTTTATAATTATACCAAATTTGGTCAAAGCCCTCTTTGGCCCAGATCTAGGGTTTTGTTGGAGCCTTGGAGGGTGATTGGCGGCGATTACAGGCTCAATCTCGGCGAAGTTCGTGCAAGGTTTCCTAGTGGCGGCGGTGTGAAGGCGAGGCACAAGAGGGCGGCATGATTCCGGTGGCGGCTCCTTCCCCGGGAAGCTGGCAGTGATTTGTAGACGGCGGGGCTCGAGCAGATCGGGGCTCGCGCACACCCAAGCGAAGGCACGAACAGGTCGGGAGTGACTCGCGCAAGAGAAGAAGAAGAAGAAGCTGTGGTTCGGTCCGGTTGCCAGCGAGGCGGAGACGCTCAGGGTTCCGGTGGCGGCGGTCCTGGGCTTCGGCGGTTATGTGAGCAGGATAAGGTGGCTGCTCTTCGGTTCAAACGTGAAACGAGAGTAACGACGGAGATGGCTGATAGAGAAGTATCGGGAAAGAGAAGACAAGTGAGGAGAGAGGGAGGCGCGGACTGCAGAGGGCTCGGGTCTGGTGGCCCGGCGACGGCAGGGGCTGGAGGAGAGAGATCGGCGGCCAAGAGAGGGTGGTGGACTGTGGCGGCAACAGGGGGTTGCAATTCTGACGGTGGAGGCTCCAGAACCTAGGGTAAAGGCGGTGGATTTGGAGGTTTCCGGCGAGAAGGCAAGGCAGGACTCGGTATTGCAGGTGGCGGCTAGGCTGACGGAGTTCGTTCGAGGATGTGGAGGCATTTGCGACCATAAATAGTGAAAACGGGGTGGAAGGCCATGAGAGGGAGCTTAGGGTTTGGCGGGGAAAATGATGAATAATGTTAACGGAATTTTTTTAATTTCGCAATTAACATTAAATTAACTCTACGTCCTCATAATTCCAAATCTCTAATTAAATTTGTCTTTAACCTCTCGGTAACTTAAGAATTCGAATTAATCCAATTTAATTCGATCATGAAACTTATGAAACCCGGGTATTTCACCCGGTCTACTCCAATCTTCTGGCCCGATCCTGCTCTAAATTTTTCCTGGGCCCAAACCGATGTCAATTCCCTTCCTCTCCCAACAAGTAATGGCACCATTGATTGCTCCACTTGAAGGCAGGAGTTACAGCCGGAGCATTAAACGCCACCTTGAAGTCGCATTAACCACCACGGCGACGGTTCTTCTCCCTTGACCACCACACAACGTACTCCCCTTTACCCTACTCACCTCTTTCTCTACCTCTCTCGCTCTCCCTAACTTGTTGCTAACGTTGCACCGCCGACGGTTGCCAAAAAACTAGTAAATGTGCCCTACTCCTGCTACCTCACGCCACCTGGGCCGGAAAGGGCATCTTAATCATTATCTTTTGGCGTTTTAGGTTCGGATCGGGATCGATTTTATTTCCGTTAATAAATAATTATATAGTTCTATGATTATTTATTTAATTATATCTAGAGGATAATTATTTAAATATATTATAGTGGATGTTAGATGTGGAATATATTTTGAGGAATTAGTAGAGAATGATCGGAATAGTGGGAGTTTGGAACAAGTTGAGAGAACGTTGTGTTAGTTATGGAATCGGAATAGAACTGTAAGAAGTCAAGGTGATTAATAGAGATAGACAAAATACGGGACTTCCGAGATAGCTCAATGTTAAGTAGAATGACTTTGATGGCGATACGGAAAGTTTAGAATGGGCGTCAAGATCCGTAGATCCTAGGACGTATAAAGTGTAAGATTAGTGATGTTAGATTTCCTACTCGGTTTGGATAGAATGATTAAACGAGATGGTGAGATCTGGTGAGAATTGAATGAGAAGCGGAATGTTTAGACCTTTGGTTTTGTGCATTTTGAGGAATAATGAGAATGACGTTGAATCGGGTAGGATAGGATGAGATGAGATAGAATTATTGGAATGAACACTAAGTATGCGGAACCTAGGAGCTAACATTGAAAAAGGGTAAAGATTCTATATATCTTACTCTATATGTGTAATGAAGAAGTGAAATGAGAAATACTAAGATGTCGATACATCTTATTCAGGATTCGTGATCATTAACTGACTAATCGAGAATGACGTTGGAGACCAGTACGGACAAGGTGAGTTCTTTGGACTCACTTGGCTACCGTGATAATACTGAGTGTGTACTAGAGTATTTGCGAAATGTTTGTTAAATAAAATGAATGAACTAGACCACTGCTTTTATTTTTCTTAAGAGAGGTTCAAGTGTATTATAACGGGCCGTAACATTCTGTCCGGGCCGATGGTGCAGGAAGATTCCCCGCGACCAGTCCATTAGTGTATACGGGGGATATGCATCGAAACCAGTCCTACTGGTTTACGGGGACGGGGGCGAGGTTTGGGCGACCCTCGCGCTACCATTTAAAATTAAACAATAGGATGACAAATTCCACCAAAAGTAAAGATAAGAACCGGGACATTGTTTGCTACATGTTGAGTGATTTACTATATTTCCTCATTTATGATTGTGCCCTAGTATCCTTAGTATTAAAATTGTAGCTAACGGTTTTATTGTGTTGATAGATCTTGCAGGTTAGATCTCTACTGAGAAATCGGGAGTGGAGTGGCCAGCCAGAATTTCCGTCTAGGGGTTTGTGGGCGTCTTTATCTATTTATATATTCATGCAGTAGACTATTTTCGTTTCCGTTGGTTGTCGTACACGTCTAGAGTCGGTTAGGTTTAAAGATGTGTTACTTTTAAAGGAATTTTTCTTTATAATACTTGTGTCTTGTTGCAAGGTCCAATGTGGTTGATGTCAAACTAAGGCCGGGATCCACTGTGAGGTCTTAGCCAGTAACGCTTCGAGTTCCCAAAATTTGGTGTTACATTATTTGGTAACAAATCTTGGATGTTCAATTTTTTAGATCATACGGCTATGATAAGTTTCTACCTCATACACAAGAATATGTTCCTACTTGATCCTAATGGAAGTAAAATATATTTATGGGGGTAGAGAAGCCTTTTTTTATATCGCTGATATAGACTAGGCTTCTCTATTTTTCTTAATTTTAAAAAAATAAATAATGAAAGGGTAGAAGGGTAAATAGAAAAATAGAAGCTCTATAAAATCCCTCTATCCCAATTAGGGTTTTCTTGCAGCCAAAATCGGTTTCACGAAACCCTAGTTCGATTTCGAAACCCTAGACCCCATATCTACCAAACTCGAGAGTTTTTCCGTCCTGCCGCCGTCGGAATCAACTCCCAACCGTCATCCACTACTTAGAACCGCCTTGCAAATCAATCAGAACCGCCTTAATACTGCTCGGAACCGGCTGCTATGGAATTACTATTACCGTCATCATGGGAAGAAGAAGTCGTAGCCGCCGGGAGGAAGAAGTCATAGCCGCAAAGAGAAAGAAACCGGCTCCATAGCGAGGAAGAAGCCGGCGAGCCAAAAGATGCACGGATTCTTCACTCAAACTATTGCGAGATCTGGAAATAGATGGAGGCGATGGTGTTGAGGGCAATGAAGATCCAACATATTCTTCGCTCAAGCTGCAAGGATTCATCGTCGGGACTAGAAGGAAACACACCACCAACCCGACAGTCCAGATCTGGCAAGACAACGCTTTTTCGGTTATGAGGATCCGACCCATACCGTCCTCCATCGGGAAGAAGAAACCGCCGCCGAATCTTTCCTAAAACCGTAGCGTTTCCTTTGACTTCACGAGAAATTACACAATAGCCTTGTGTAAAGGCTTTTGTATAGGCTTGTGTAGATCGATAGGCTTATGTAAATCGATAGGCTTGTGTAAATCGATAGGCTTGTGTAAATCATTAGGTTTGTGTAATTAGTTAGGCTTGTGTAACTCCCCTTGTCTAAATCGATAGTCTTGTGTAAATCAATAGCCTTGTGTAACTCATCTTGTGTAACTCGCCTTGGGTAATTGGTTAACCCTATTGGACTTGCCTAATTGAAAAAAAAAATTTGGGCTTGCGTAATTGGGATATTGTGTATTAATTGTAAATATAAATATAGTGTATTAAAATTCAGTTTTGAGTATAACTTTACAAAAAAAAACAATAATCGAATATATAAGTTCAACTAGTCTAGTTGGTACAACACCAAAAGGAGGGTATGTCATCCAGAATTTGATTTTGGATTGGGCATGTGCTTTCGTAAATAGATTGGGTTGGGCTTATCAATTGGGCTTGTGTAATTTAAATTACCAAATAACCCTTTGAATTAATTATTATATGTAAATAATGTGGCCTAGTTTGTCACTAAATAAACAAATGAACCTTAACAATGCATAAGTTTATAATAAGAGCCCTATGGGCTATGACCCATTTCTTCCAATGCTTAATGATGCATAAGTTTACAATAGGAGCCATATGACCCATTTCTTCCAAGTTGTTTCAATAGTTTTTTTAAAAGGGAATGAGATCACAATGGAACTAAATATAATTTAAATAGCAATTGTAATCAAAATGAAAATTCGATATTTATTAAATAAAAGTTGTCTAATTATACAAGTTGTTCTTAATTTTAGTAAAAGTTATTTTATTACTCAGTGTTGTAGCATAGTCCATAGATTAAAAAATATATATATTAACCTCATATATTTTTATTTTATTTATTTTATAATATTGTAAAATTATTAAAAAAATAACTTATTAATACTTATACCTTCCAAAAATAGAATTTCATCAATCTTTAATTTTTATTTATTATTTGTATTTCAAAACGCTTTTTCTTATATTCCCATATAAATTTGAAATTTTCATATTCTACCATTGTTTTATACAAACTAGTTCAATTCCTATACCTTTTACGGGTTGATCTAATATGAACAATTAGTTATATTTTTTAAAAGTTTTGGAATTAAAGTTTTTGTATATTAATTTTATAAATATCCAGAGACATAAAATGTACACGTAATATCTAATATAATTTAAAAAAAAAATTTAAATCTTTACTTTTAAAAAGAGAATGATATCACAATGCAAAGTAAAATATAGTTTAAATAGAAGTTATGTCATAATGAAAGTAATATCGGCAACTCGATATCAATGAAGACTCATACCAAGTCCTTTGTCCACTTCCAATCATTTGATGCGACCATATCTATCCGTTTTCTCTGTTACTCAATTCACCGCCAACTACATTTTGCTTTCAGAAGAATACCGATTTTTATGTCTTCCTCTCTCATACTGAAAAAACAATCTAAGGTCGTTTGAAACCTTGTGCAATGGAAATTCCTATTTTGCTATTAGTGTATATGCCTCTCTTTATTTATTTTTTCAAACTTCTCGGGCTTTAGAAGACTGAATGACTCATTCACACTTTATCTAGTGTATATAGAACTAAAATTATAGTAAATTTGTAGCATTAATAAGTTAACAATAACACCTATTGGAATTACTTTTCAACATAAACTTACTTATTTCCTAACCCTACATCTTTTACCTTATATAAAATATTTATCATTTTATATAAAAAAATTAAACATAATAGTTTGACATAGAGTTGTCAATTAATCACACAAAAATCTTCTTTCATGTATTGTATTTCCATAAAAATAAATTTTCTACTACTACTACTAATTTTTATTGTTACAAAAATAGTTAGATTGATTAATCACACAAAAGTCTTCTTTCATGTATTGTATTTGCATAAAAACAAATTTTCAACTACTATTATTAATGATTATATACATTATAATTATTTTTGTTATTATAAATTTTCAACTACGAATAAATATATATCTTAAAATACTAAAATTATCACCAAATTAGAGTGGTGCAGCGGAAACGTGGTGGACCCATAACCCACAGGTCCAGGATGGAAACCTGGCTCTGATAAATGAGTAAGCTTCCAGCCATTTATTTTTTTTTGCATTTATCCTTCTTTAAACTAATATCTACAAACAACCATAGAGACAATTTTGCATCAATTACCCAGAAACTACAACAAAAATAAAATATTATTTTGTGGATGAAGCCTGCAGTGTTGTGAATCTATATAAGTAATAACCCACAACTTGATGAAACAAAACAACACTCTGATGTACACAATTACCTTCCTTGTTTAAAATTAAAATTGTTCCATCACCAACTTTCTTATGTACTCTTCAGGTGCTAAACCACCAGTAAACAATCTAAACTGACCAAGAGCTTGTCTTATGAACATCTCAAGCCCACTCACGGTTATAGCTCCCAACTCCTTCGCCTCCTCCAAGAGTCTCGTCTTTCTCGGTGTGTATACCGCGTCAAAAACCAGCTCATATGATCTCAATGCCGCCTATCAAACCACATATCCTCACTTAGAAAGTATCATGACACATAATTTCAGTTCTAAAGAGAGAGTTGAGTACCTTTGAGATTGGAGTTGTGTCTACATTTGGTACCATTCCTACTGAAGAAGAGTTTGCGAGTATCATCCGTTTGTCTGAGCTGAACGTGTTTATGTTCTCGTAAGGCAGAGCTTCCCCGGATACTGCAGCTGCAAGAGCCTTTGCTCTTTCTGATTAAACACATCAACAAAGGCTTTATGTTAGATTTATCTATGAAATATTATTGTCTGAGCTGAATTTTGTCATCTACATACCATAGTTTCGGTTGAATATAACAACATGAGCACCTCTACTCTTAGCACCAAATGCCAATGCTCTTCCAGCCCCTCCTGCTCCAATTAACACAAAAACTTTCCCGTATAGAGGAGACGCTCCATTGTGTGCTTTACCTCTCAAGGCATCTTCTATTGCAGTTATGGAAGCTTCACAATCTGTATTGTATCCGATCAGCTTCCCATCAATAGATCTTCTTACTATGGTGTTCACAGCTCCTATAGACTGTCAAGACCACCAAATACAACAGATGTTGAACATTTTTGTTTGTTTTTTGACTTCATTAGTATATTACTAGTCAAGTTTCCCTTTTTGTCTACTAAAAATCACAAAAAAATGCATTATTGTATCATAAATTCACCTTTGATGTTCAATTAAGCATACAGTAGGCTTAAAATGATTGACAACGACACGTTCTCTACCTTTGCCAAGGGATGAACTTCATCACAGCAACTCACAGCAGCTTCCTTGTGTGGAATGCCAACACTGAGAAAATTTATTAAAAAAAAAATCAGTTAGACTAAGAAAATATACAAGATAAACTGCATTTGATGAATTTCTTACCTGAACCCTGCAAAATCAGTGGAAGAATAGACTTGGAAGAACTCCTTAACATTATCAACGAGCATAGGCACGTAAATGCCATTGTAACCGGTGTATCTAAGTGCAGGATTGTGCAAAAGCGGTCCTTTACTGTGACCTACAGGATTTGAAATAAGACCAAATATTTTTGTATCTGGATTCAGATACTCAGGCTTGTAAACCTGTCTAATGCTTACTAGACTTGGCCAACCGGGTACTGGGTTGTCGCGTAAAGATCCATATACCACAAACCCACCAAATTTAGGGCCTAATAGTTGACATATAAGACCTCTATCCCCTACAGCTGCAGCAATCAAAGGCACCTGCAGTAAACCACAGATTTAAACTAGCTTAGGATCTGTTTGGATGTCATAAATTATATAACACTAATGTTTACAAGTACCTGACAGTGGGACAGCATTTGGAAGACAGGGGCGACGTCAGTGATATAAGAAACATCCATGACAAGCTTAATGATATCAGCTCCAGTAGATTGAAGTGTTGCAATTAGATTACCAAGCTTCTCCCTTGAACGTAGCTTGCCGTTTACATAGCTGCAAGCTATCATTCTTGTGTTGTTTCGGTTGTTCTCAATCATACTAAGATCAAACAACTCCTGTTGAGTGTTTACCCAAATTAAACTGTCATTAATCAAGATCCTATACTTTTTTTCTCTACATTTTACAACATAAAATGTACATTAACCATAATTTCAGTTGATTTACCTCAGGATCTAGTTCGACAAACTCCACTTCTAATTGCAGGGCCACCTTGAGAACTTCCTTGTATGCAGTCTTCCAGATTCCTGAGGATTTGAGGCTGAAAATCAAATAAATACTCTTGTTTATCAAATTTTCATTACATTACTCTAAAGTTAAAAATGATCATTATCTGTAAGTGACATACCCGAAAGAAACAATGACAGGGAGAGGCCTTTGTTTGAGGATAGATTCGATTTCGGAAACGTGAGTAAAGATAATGGAGTTGATGGAGAGTTGAACAATATCAGCTCCTTCAGCTTTAGCCTTGTTCATGGAAGAGACAATCTCCTCCATGGTTTCTCCTTCTGCTTTGGTGCAAACAAACAGTTTGTTCTTCAGTACCATTCTTATTCCTTTGTTGATTGTGTGTTATTTTGTGTGTTTGTTATAAATGTAACGTGCTCAAAAAAAGGGCAGAGTCTAAGACTGAGACAGAGGAGCACGGGAACCTGCATTTATATAATAGACCTGCTTCTCAGTCTTCAACCACGTGTTTTGGGGACACTTTGATTCATATCTCATTTATCACTAACAATAACTTGTAAACTTTAAAGTTAGTAATTTTGATAAATCTTACATGACATAAACTGTGTTTATGGGTTCAAGGGATGAAAATTATGTATTTTTTTGTTTTTCTGTAACCAACCTAATATATTATGGATTTGTTCGATTAGAATGAGGTTGAAAGGTGAAAAAAGAAATTCACTCTCATAATTCTGTATAATTTTCATAATCTATTAGGGTGATTTTATTCTTATAAACCCTATTAACTCGACATAATTTTAAATGCTCGGTTTCAGAGTAAAAATGTACATAAAATTACTTTCTTATGATTTGTTCGAGTGGATCGGGTCTTTCTCGGATGAAATTTAACCCGTTTTCTTAAACTAGTATTCAACCAAAAATTTAAATAAATTGAAATTGTGTAACCTAAAATTAAGTATACAATTTAATTCGATTTAAGGCTTAATAACTAAAATGGTTGGAACTAGGCCTGGTCAATATCTAATACTGCACCATCCTAAGTCATCCTTTCGGATGAGGTTGACGACTACTTGTGGAATGACTTCACCTGCTGCAGAGCTGTCCTGGCCTAGAGCTGCGAGTTTGTCCGCAACGCCATTGACTTCTCTTAAAGCGTGGCTAACTTTCACCTGCATAAAACCGGTCAACAAAATTGAAATATCCGTAATGATCAATTCAATTTCCCAAGGCGGTTTCCATACTTTATTTATTGCGTTAATGATTGTTAAGTTGTCTCCTTCAATTTCTATGTTTTTTTATTTTCATTTCTATTGCTTTTAAGATTCCTTTCCTAAGAGCAAAGGCTTCTACGTGTAAGACAGATGTGTAACCACATTGTCCGTAGT
The DNA here is from genome assembly GCA_002319775.1 of Fagopyrum tataricum. NCBI lineage: Eukaryota > Viridiplantae > Streptophyta > Magnoliopsida > Caryophyllales > Polygonaceae > Fagopyrum > Fagopyrum tataricum. The sequence goes on from CM008286.1 coordinate 22,914,824, forward strand.
CAAAAGCTACTAATTTTGCTTGGTTGTCTCTAAGAATATAACCGAAGGATCCATAGTCATTATTCTTTTTTGATCCATCAAAATTAAGTTTTATGTAACCTTTAGCTGGTTTAGTCCATTTTATATTTTTCCTTTTTCTGTATTGGTTCTTTTGTTCTCCAACTTATTAGCTATATTCCAATCCTTGATTTGTTTAGCAGCCTCCTGCCGAACATCTGTAATAGGTTTATTTTCAAAGATGCTTTTGTTCCTCATATACCAAATATTCCACCAGATGACATAGAGATGGATGAAGTTCTTTTCATCCAACTTGTCGTAGATGAGGGACATGATTTCCTGAACTTTCATTCCTGAGATGTCGATATTGGTTAGTTGGGTTTGGGCCACTGTATTAATATTGTTGGTGGTAATTGGGCATCTAAAGAAAAGATGTTTTGCAGTTTCGTATGGGTGTTGACATAGTGCACAATTCATTGGAATCGGTACGTTTTGTTTTTCCAGGTTTTCTTTTGTTGGTAATCCATCTATAGAAAGTTTCCATAGGAAGTTCTTTACTTTTGGTAGTGTGTTGAGGTTCCAGATCCATGAGTTATCGATTGAATTAGCACTTCTGTTTTTATGAAACAAAATAAGTGTTGATTTAGTGGAGAACCAACCGTCTTTGCTTGGGCTCCAGTATAATCTATCTCGGATGTGATGGATTGGTAGAGGGTACCCTAAGATACGGTTAGTAATGCTTTGGGGAACGACTGATCTAAGAGTATTTAGTATTTTATTTTGGTCCCATTTGTTATTTGTCACTAGCATGCTTACAGTGTCATTTTCGTTTATTGTCTGTAAGCTTGGGGCGTATTGTTCTAGAGGGAGTTCTGCTATCCAAGGATCTTTCCATAGTTTAACTGTTTGTCCATCACCAACTCTCCAGACAAAACCCTTTTCAAACTCTGGTCTTAGTTTCATCAGTTGTTTCCATTGCCATGAGGTGTTTAATTTCATTTTATAGGACCATAAGTTATATCCTCTCAGGTATTTTTCTTGGATGACTTTGACCCAGATGTTATCTGATTCTGCCATTATTTTCCATAAGAGTTTCATTTGCAAAGCTTTGTTCATGTCTTCCGCTTTTCTTATTCCTAAACCTCCTTCAGTCTTTGGTCTACATATTCTATCCCAACTGATAAGTGGGTGGAAATTTGGGCCTTTGTTCCAGAAGAACTGCCTATTAATTTTGTCCAACTCCTTGTGAATGGGTGTCGGTAGCATAAAACTTTGCATGATATAATTTGGTTTAGCATTAAGATTTGCTTTAATTAGAATAGTTCTGCCTTCTTGGGAAAGGGATGAAGCTTTCCATTTGGTTAGTTGTTGTCTCGATCTTGATATGACGTCTTCAAAAGTAGACTTATTCACTCGACCGTTAATAATTGGGCAACCCAAATATTTTTCCAAGCAAGTACATGATGTTATTCCCAAGTTTTTTTGTATTATCCTTTTTCTTGAACCGTCGACATTGTTAGTAACTTGGAATACTGATTTGTGGTAGTTTACTTTTTGGCCCGAAATTTGGCAATATTTGGATAGTATTTCGATAATTTGGTTGCAAGCTGTATTTGTTTCTTTGGAAAATATGATTATATCGTCTGCAAATGCTAAAAAAGGAATAATTGTTCCAAACCTTGTGATTGGAAAACCAATACTTTTTCTATTCTCGTTGCTTGTTTTTTGGATGTTCCTTGCTGGTACTTCAGCTCCAATATTGAATAGCAATGGTGACAAGGGATCCCCTTGTCTGAGACCACGATTTGGAAAGAACATTTTGGTTGGATTGTCATTAATAAGGAGCGAGTAGGAGACTGTTGAGAAGCATTCCTCGATCCATCCGATAAATTTACTAGAAAAGCCAAAGTTTTGTAGAACTTGAAGTAAAAAATGCCATTCGATTCTATCGTATGCTTTTTCCATATCTAATTTTATTGCTACATATCCTTCTTTACCTTTCTTAGATTTGAAGCCATGAAAAATTTTGTAGGCTATTAGAACATTGTCATGGATTGACCTATTTTGGATGAAGGCTCCCTGAAGCGGGTGAATAAGTTTCGGGATGACTTTTTTCAATCTTTGCGTTAGGATCTTTGCTATGATTTTGTATAAAGTTGAGCATAGGCTAATTGGTCTGTAGTGATTTGTGGCAGTTGGATTATCCACTTTTGGGATCAAAGTAATAAATGTGTGGTTAATTTGTTTTAGAATTTTCCCTGTTCTATAGAAGCTTTTGACAGCTCTAGAGACAGATGGGCCGATGATGTGCCAATACTTTTGAAAGAAGCCAGCAGACATTCCATCCAGACCCGGAGATTTGTCACTACCAATGTTAAAGATTGCATCTCTTATTTCCTCATTTGTGAATGGTTTTGTCAGATCAATGTTTTCTTCCTCAGTTATTTCCGTCTCAATAACCTCTAGTTGCTTCTACAATTCAATAGTATTTATAGGGGAGGCCTTAAATCTTGTTTCATAATCGTGAAGGAACTCCTTAGCGACGTCCTCTTCTGTGGCTAGGATTGTTCCATCATTTTTGGTAATTTTTTCTATGTTCTTATGGTTCCTTCTTCCTATCGCCTTTCTGTGATGGAATTTAGTGTTTTTATCTCCTAGTTATTATGAACCCACTTTATTTGACTCGTCTTCTTTATTAATAATCTATTTGTATGTATCAAAAAATATATACCCTTAAAAATTTACGGGACATGAAAATTATTATGGCCGACAAGGTCTTATATCTCACTAAAATATAAAAAAAATTGGTGAAGAGTCGGGTGATGGATATGGGTGGTGGGTCGGGTGATGAGTCTTGAGATGCTCACTCGTATCCGACCCGCTCCATTACCCGCTACACCCGTCATCCAAGTTTCACCCGCATGTTAACGGGGTTTTACCCGTTTTTACGGGACGGGTTTTCGGACACCCATCGGATGCGGTGTGATACCGCGGATGCACAACTTTTTCCAATTAAACCTTAGATTTATTGATTTAATTTTTCCAAAATAACTTATTTTCTTCCTATTTTTTTTCCAATGAAATTATTCTTCCTTTTAACTCTTTGAATTGAATTTTATTTATTGTATTCCTACATATCTTTTTGGATTTTTTTTTCTTTTTCTGAAAAGAAATACAATAACCTCAGCACTTCAAATGCTTATTATTAATTATAAAAAAAAAAAAGTAGTACTTATTAGGATAGCTCTATACCCTCTACCCATCAACAAATGTAAAAAATCCTCTCGGTTCAAACAATATAACTAAATCAATGTTGTAAAAAAAAAGAAGAAGCTAGATTAACAGAATATTATTTTTGGAATTATTTGAAAATTTTCTAACTTGAATTATTAATTACTTAAGAGATATTTAGGATTATAATTTTCGAAAATAATATAAGATTTATGCCAAGCTGACTCTAAGTGTGATTCACAACACTATTCTGTTAATGGAGTACGTGGCTAAAGTGAAGAATCATTTACATTATGCAGGGCAATGACGGCATAGACCCTTAAGCATGGGTCCACCAACGAGGCCCCCATAAAAAGTAGGGCCCACGTGGTAATTATATATTTACAATATACAAGGAACGTCAAAAATATACTTATTGATTTTAACATATTTTTAAAATAGTTATTATAGGGTCGACTATCTCATTTCTTGGTTAACAGCAAATAATGATTGGTAAATCGAAATTTATTCTTGTAAGCAATAATGTATTAATAGTTAAATGTACAGAAATATATATATATAAATGAACCATTATAATAGAAACTGTTTACCTGACATTTTTCAATTCTATCTCAAAATATAAACAATTAGAGAGGGCCTACTAAAAGGTTCGTCAAGCAATCAAAATGATTGAAGATATAATTTTTTATGCATTTGAAGATCTCAAGGAGTAACAAGAATCCAACAATAATAGCTAAGCAGAAGTAGAAGGGCTTGAACTAGGCACGAGGCAAAATTTTGCTATAAATTTTCGGGTGGGATTCAATCCAATCTTGAAGAAAAAAGAATTTGGTTGAGAAGAGAATAGGTAGTATTCGGCGCATGTAAACATACTTTTATTTCATAAAATAAAAAAGGCTAGGTGAGTAGTTATCGCGCGAGTATAACTTGACCCTTACATCACAAAGTGAAAAAAAAAATAACTACCCTTGGGAGGGGCATAAAATATGGTAAAACCAGTGTGAAAATTAAAAGCAACATTAACTAGAAAGTCAACAACACAATTAGCTTCACGATATACATGTCGGATTTGGACAAGCTAGTTCCTTTTGATAAAGTCTTGACATCTGAGTACTAGACTGGAGAGAAGATGACTTCAAGGGAGTTCCTTGTTTAAAAGAATGGTAACCAATTGTAATATGTTTCCAAAATCACATTCCGATAATTAACCACAATCCCAAGCTACTTTGAATCCATACAACAATCTCCATAGTTCGTCCATGAGAACCGTAAATACACCTAAGTTATCCCCGAACCCCCATATTCATTCTCCCTCACAACCTAAGAATACCCGTAGCCGTAACACATCCATCATCTCTAACGCACCCATCCTTGGTTTGTGGATTGACTTTAGGCCATGTGAATGAGATTTCTGCCTCCGTCCTTGGTTTGTCAATTGACTTTCTCCCACGCCCTAATTTACACTTTGGTTTGCTCCTTGACAAATTGAATTCGTGTTTAATTCCCATCCAGGTGACATTGTTGAAAACTTGAGCGTTGCACCACTTCCAGAGCCCTTAAATACCTATAGAAAAGAGATCCTTCCACAAACAATTATCAAAACATAAAACCAAAGAGAGAATGTTACCCCTTAACCAACTCCATATAAGGGCAATGAAGAACGAATCAATACGGGTCCCGTACACCAAGTAGACCTCATAATTGCCTCGAATGTATGGAGGTTTCCGCGGTAGATCGGAATAGGCAGCAAACATCCAACAGGGAGAGGTGGCGATGTGTGCGCTCCGCATTGGACAAGACTCTCCCATGCATGAGTTTTCGCATGAACATATGTACCATTTCCAACACTTTCAACTTCCACAATTGCTTAAAGATCCTTATTACCCGCCATGCAAGTTGAACTTAGTCCCTAGACCATCTTATACGCAGAACTCACATAGAATTGGCCATTAGGAGAGTGCATCTGATAGCATGTTTTTATGCTATCTTTTGTAGAGTTGTTTTCATGTGTTTTTAGTAGAATTGCATGGGTTTAGGTATTTACTTCTTTGCTAGAGCTTATTTGCATAAAACAATGTCTACTCCCGTTTGTCTCTTGTGCTTAGGTGATTATAGATCAAAAGGAGCATTAATGGGCAAGAAAAGACTCAAGAGAACAACCCTCTCCTCATCATCATTGGAAGCAAAGAAGAAGAAGCAAAGAGAAGCTCCGGCGCATTAAAGAAGAAGAAGGAATGGCTAAAAGATCATCTGAAGATGCAAGTCCAAGAGGTCGAGTCGCCTGTGCAAGTCTACTGAAGGCTCTCCTTCACTCGCACAAAGAAGGAGGAATCGACTCGGGCTTAGAGACTTAGGCTCTTCCAGGAAGAAGACATCGATTTCAAGGCGGAAGACATGTCAAGCGTCGCTTAAGTGGCGGTCGAGTCAGGCGACCTACTCGACAAAAAAGATGGTAGTGTCACCGACTTACTTTTCAACGTGAGTCGAGTCACATTATGGTCGACTTGATGTGTGTGATGTGCGGTTGTAACCAACTCACCATGTGACGACGGTTACAAGAAAATCTAGGTGTTGATGTTGCAATTCTTGCCAAGCTAGGGGCGATCCGTGCCATTTTTCTCACCTTCTCTACCTATTTTAAGAGGCGTAGTGTTTTATTGGAGAAAATACCAATTCACTACTCCACAAATATCTCTTAGTTCTCTCATTTTCGGAGTCGAGTCTCTTTATTTTCGGGCCGAGTTGGCCGAGTCCGTCCTAGTTGTAAGGAGTTTGTGCCGAGTTGTGGCTGAATTGTGTCGGATCAAGGTGGATTCATTGCTGCTTACCTTTGTTATTTGGTAATTCAATTCTCTTTTAGTTGTTTTGATCATCTCTCTCTTGATTTCATGGATTGCGTGAGTTCTTGTTTGATTGTTGTGTTTTCTTGACTCAACATGAGTGAGTAGTTCCATACTAGGGATTGGGGTGAAAATCCCAATCAAAAGCTATGTAGTACTGTATCGTTATAATGCCTAGAATTTATGTGAGTATCAAAGAATGATAATAAGCATATAGGAGATTAAAACCGATTAGAACACTCCATGCTTAGACTAATATGAAATTCGGATGCTAAACTTAGATTTTTCCTTTATGCACTTTGTTTAGCTTTATGCATGATCCTATGTGTTGATAATTGGCCGGCTAGTATGGATGAGACTCATAAGTAATTTCATAATCTAGTGATGCATTTTTGTAGACGCATATATTGATAGGATTAGTACTTCAATTATTCCAATAGCAAATACTATGTGATAAATAATTGAATGCTAATTTATGAAGTGCAAGTCCACCCTAGATCCTTATTATTCAATCAAGTCAATTGAAAACATCATGTGTGGTTTGATAGATCACTAGTTTGAGACCGTAGTTGACTGACATTTTACCAATAGGAAACACCATGTGAGGTACTATGTTGGATTGACTAGCATGTTTAGGCTTGCATTCATCTATTACATGCATACAACAGTTTAGTCATCATTTATATGAGCATTTGAGCAAATAGTTTTCACTCTATGACATTATAATGTGTATAAATACTGCATTATCAAGGATTGAGAGAATTAATCTTAACCCCTAGCCGTTTTCTTACTTGATTTCACTTTTTACCATCCATATGTTTTTGACTCGACTGAGTTCAAAAGCTACAGGAAAGTCACTCGATCTAAGTTGTCAGGGTGACTCGGATGGAGTTTTTCAAGGGACTCGATTGAGGGTACTTAACCCAAACCACTCTTGAATTGTTCTATGTCGACCACTTGGTTGCACTTTTTGATTTTCTTTTACCACACTAGCATTTTCTTATAAGTCTTTATAGAGTAAGGGGAGGATAACATAGTCTTCACGGAAATGACTTGAACGGGTTACTATATATTTACGGTGACGCGAACCTTATCTTGGGGGTTATATAGTCTTCACCTAGTAGGTACACATGTCATTCATGTGTATTTATTATTTGATACTGGCAATACATCAACATCCATACGAGTTCATCGCCAGTAAGAACAATATCGATTAGCTCAAAGTCTTTACTAGCATCCAAGCAAGGTCGAACAACAACCAACATAAGGATAAGAGTCAATGGAAGAAACCAACATAAATGATATAAATAAATGACGGAATTAAAAACCGGAGTTAACCTTCGAAATGAAAGTTCAGAACATTAATTACCGGAATTAAGTTCCGGAATTAAAGTTCCAAAATGGAAATTCTATTATTAAATATGCAAATTATGGGATTACTCTTCAAAATGGACAAGCTTCATGTCATGACTCTAATACCAATGATAGAAGAATAGCGTGGATCGAGATCGAGAAGAAACTTCAAATACTCCATCTTGATCATTCGTGGTTCAAGTGGATCGAACGATATAACTTGATTTATGGATCCTTAGAAATGGATGTGTAAGTGTCACGGGCTGAGTTTTCTCTAACTCTAAACCGTGCGGCTCTTAGCTTGTTTCGACCCCTTGTCGTGCTAAGATCAGCCTATCCCCGATGTTGCCAACGAAAGAACTTAAGATTGATGGCTAAGAGAACTTTGAAGGCTTTGTGTGTGGAAAAGAAAGCTTTGTATTATAAGAGAGCTTTACAATGCTTGGATGAGAGCTTGGAACTTGGATGATGCAAATGAGGGGGTGACACTCCCTATTTATAGCCCAAGACCACCTCCTTTATGAGAAGGTTCCGGAAGTCAATTCTCCTAGATCATTCCGGAGCCTTCCTCTCTACAACTAAACCTAGGTTTCTCTACACTTCTAGATTATTCCGTAGGATTCTAGCCAAGCCTACGAAATTCCACACGATCCTAGATAATTCCTTCATTCTCTAGAGTAGTCCACAATGTTTCGGAAGTTTCCACACAAGTCTACATAATTCCACGTTATTCCGGAATGTTCCTCCACCTTCCGGAATGTTCCTCCACCTTCCGGAATGTTCTGCCGTCTTCCAAAATATTTTGTCGCGTTCCGGAATCCTCTTGAGTATTCTGGATCCTTTGTGATCGTCCTGGATTTTCCCGGAAGACTCTTTGTCTCATTCGTGCCATCTTGACAAGCCTTATATGCATTGGCCTTCTTTCATGCCACGACTCCTTATCCTTGTCAAAGGGTGTCTTGGTGGTCTATTTTGGCAAGTCGTCATGCCTTGCCAATTTAGGCGTCGTCACGGATGAGCGGTCCGTGACATAAGCGTATGGTCGATCCGATCAAGATAGATTAGATAAGCCACAAAGTGGAGTGGATAATTGATCATTCAAAAGGATCCTCGAGTTTGAAGGTTTAGATCAAAGACTAGATCCAAGTAAGAACTTTGTGGAGTTTGAAGAAGAAGTGATGTTCAAACCAAGTAGGTGGATTTCCCTTGTCAATGCTTGGATCAACTTAGACATCTTTTACAAATGAGGTCAAATATTCTTTATATATAGGATGAGAGTCAATCCAAAGGTCGGAAACATAAATGACGGAATTAAAAACCGGAGTTACCCTTCGAAATGAAAGGTCATAACTTTAATTACCGGAATTAAGTTTCGGAACTAAAGTTTTGAAATGAAAAGTTTATTATTAAATATGCAAATTATGGAGAATCTTCAAAATGGCAAGCTTTAACATCATGGCTCGACATGCCGCTTGCCGGGTCTTCTTAGCCGGAGACACGGATGGCACCGCCATCCGGAGCGTATCATCATCTCTATCCATCACAATCGTCCCAATACTCCTTAACCGACTTTCTACTATCGCTAACGGGAATAAGGGCATGATTAATGATCAATTGATCAATCAGCCAAACGTCCGTCTAGAAGCGGATATCAGAGCCTTTCTCCAAGGCCCATTTAGCCCCCTTTTTATGACTTCTCGAAGACCTTTGGTGATGCCTCTCCAAATAGCAGAGGGAGCGGTGTGTTTTTCCGAAGACCTTAGCTTCGCAAAGGTTCTAGCCAACAATTTTCATATCAAAATCAACAATTAAATTGAGGAAAAACAAATAAAGCATAAAATGGAAATAGCAAAAGAGAAAAAAGAAAGATTTCAGCTTTAATGACTCGAAATCCAATAAAATGAAGTAAATCAGTATCACAAAGCGTATCTGAATTGAAGGCAATGACAAAGTCTGAATCTTTCCTCTATAGCTATAAAATGTATCAATGATAGAAAGTAAGAGATGAAGGAGGCTAGGTAGAAGACAATGCTTTCTCTAGGTCTAAAATCTCTAATTGAAATCTCTCTTAACAAAATTGAACTCAAATCGAACTCAATTGAACACCCTTAGGAAACAAATCGGACTTTCCTTTTATACCCAACCACCTGCGAAAAGACATGGGTTGGATAAAAAGGCTCGAAAAATAAAATATGACGCTCAGGATAGAATCTTGGTATCAATCTCGGGCTGAGATTTAGGCAATATCGGGCCCGAGATTTTGGCCTATGTTGTTTAGTTTTTTCAACGTCGTAAAATCTCGATCAAAACTTGCAGTGATCTCGGGCCGAGATTTCTCTCAGTTATGTAAATCTCGTTCAACAACAATGATCTCGGTCGAGATCCCGTTCGAGATGGCTCGAAAATCGTCCTTCATGCCTTTAGCTCAACTCCTTTGTCCTTCCCTTCGCACGCGCGATCACTCCAATGCATCCACTCTGAGGCTTTATCCTCATATGCGTCGTTTAAGATCCAAAATGCGTAAAATCACCTACAAAGACACTAATAGAGTGTGTAGACATCTATTCTTGTAAAGTAGAACTAAACAAGTATAAATGACACAAACTAAGATCTAAACATGGATGCGGAAAGAGAAAATCTACCTAAATGAATGCCTAAACTAGGGTGATAAATCATGTTATCAATAAGTAAAATAAGAAAGCATTAACTCACATACAAATTTGTTAAAACGTATTTGTAGAAGAATTTTTACAAATTAATATGATTGAATTTTATAGATTTTGTGGTTTTTAATTTGGATCGAAGTTGTTTTAAAAACGAAATTTTGTGGATTTAATAAGAGTAATGTTATTTGAGCGGTCGAAAAAAGTCAACGAGACAATAGATTCTGAATGTGCATGCACCCGGATGAGGTGCATACACAGTCCGGATGCACGCAACCCATTTAGGGCATGCACTTCATGAGCCTCATGCGTACTATGCATGCGTGTGACCCTGGTGCGCATGCGGACTCCGCATTGTTGGCGCAAATGTAAAAATATGTCCGTCCGAATAGTAAATTTGATTTAATAATTGTGAAAGTTGGTTAAATGAGGTTTCGTGGAATTAAAAATAGATATACACATAACCTTAAATTAACCCAACGGGACACATGACATAAATTGCTTCATCTTTAGTATTAACTAAGTTTTAATATCCGCACCTCGTGAGATTTAATTATAATAAAAATAAAAATATTTAAATTTAAAATAAATATTTTGAAATATAGATAAGTGGATGAGTGATTAGGGTCTCGAATCCCTTTCCTCAAAAAAAAGGAAGAAGCGGTGATTGTGGTTCTAGTGAATATGAAGGATGAAAGAGAGGCTACATAATAATAAAAAAAAAAGTTATAAAAATTGGAAAAGTTTCACGCTTAATACAAATCTTTTTTTTTTTTATACAAAGGTAAGAGTATAAGAAGGGTCAACATCTAGAACACTACCAGAAAACGCCGGTGTAGCCACGAACGTAGCATCGACAATACCCACGAAATTACCCACGAAAACAAATAACCTCGACGTTAGCCACGAAATTACCCTTGAAAAACAAGTCAAAGCTACAGAGGCTGTGGCTAAATCTAGCCACACAGTTTACCCTCGAAATATTGGTTCGAAGCTAATTTAGCCACAAAAATAAGCTTAAGGGTAAATGTGAGGCCTTTACACACGAAAAAAAATTTGTGGCTAAACACATGGTTAATAGCCACGAATAATGTGTGAGGGAAAAGTTGAGGCATTTACCCACGAATATATTCACTGATAAAACCGTGGTAATTTGGCACGAAGGTTGTTTAAGGTTACAATTGAGGGCATTACCTACGGACCTTTCGTTTCTAAAATCGTGGCTATTAGCCACGAATAGTGTTTATGGGTACATTTAATGCCTTTACCCACAAATACAGTCGTGGCTATGGAATGTGGAAGGGTACATTGAAGACGTTACCCACGAACATATTCGTGGCTAAACTCGTGACTAGTTGGCACGAAAAGTTATAAGAGAAAATTTGTGGCTATATATACTGCTTAGCTGGTAGAAAATATTATATAAACCGATTACTAAATTCAGATATTACAGAATACCTAATATAGCCACATTAAACAGCAAATCCATATCATAAACATCCTACATCCATAATAACAAAATTTACATATCCAAATCATCCATAACTACTAGTAATATCCATGTAATGATCATATTTCATAGTCTATGATCAATCCAAAACCATGGAAAAGCAAAATAAGTTCAAAGTTTCTGAACACAATTACAAGCTGCAGAAGTTATGGTGGTGGTGGTGTAGAGCTTGAAGAAGCACCTTTTGAAGCTTAAGTAGTTCTACTAGCAAGGCTTGTTGTTGGTTGATAGAATCTTGCAACTCCTCCATTTTTCCCTTCATGTCTTTAACCTCAGCAGTTGAGACATCCAATTTCTCTTTCATTGTTTTCATTTCAGCTTTAAATGGCTCCACATCTTCATAGGTATGATAAGCATTTGTAGAATTGGCAATCATGAGATTGTTTTCAAGCCCAGTACGAAAGATCCCTACACCTTGTTCCCCTAATCCAAATATTCTCCCATTATTTGGACCATTACATGCTTGAACCCAAACTTCATCCTCTGTGAGACGAGTCACGTTTTCCTCATCTTCGGAATTGGATTGTTGAGTGATAAGACGGTCAAATTCATCCTATGGAGAACGAATTCTGTATCCAACAGAAAATCAACATAAATGTAAGTTTGAACCCAAACTGAATGTTCAATTGTGAATTAAAAACTCAGCAACCCAAATTTCATCATATAACCAGCAAGTGAACTATAATAAAAATAGCAAGTGAACTATAAACAAATCAGCAAGTCAACTACAAAAAATCAGCAAGCCACTAATCTATTCATGGCTAAAAAGAAAACCAACTATAAAAAAAACCCAACAACTGAACTATGAAAAAAACCCACTAATCTATTCATGCTTGAACCATGGCTAATTTACAACCTAAAAAAATCTGCAATGATATGAATGTATTTAACATTGATATTCATGACTAAAAAGAAACTCAACTAAGGGGAAAAAACCAAAACACCAAAAATCATCAGTGATATGATATCAAATGGATACTCATCTATTCAACATTGATATTTATTGCTAAAATCAGCAACTCAACTATAAAAAAAAAAATCAACAAAAAATCAGCAAGTCACTAATCTCTTCAAGTTTGGATGACTCACCACAATTGCAGCAGGCTTTGGTCCAGTCCATTCTCCATCTTTCTTCGTCCACAACTTTTTAATAACTTGAGAAAGTGTAGGTTTAACACCATCATTAGCTAACTCCTAAAAACATAGAAAACATATAGTATTGTTTAACATTTACACTATAACTCAAAGATAAAATTAAACATTAATATATAATACACTCACCATTCTTTTTCTCCATTTGCTGACTTTGCATGAACCTCTTCGGTATGATCCAGCATCACGAGCATTTTTGGAAACCCGATTCATCTTGTTCACTGTTGCTTGCCTAACTAGTTTCATGATGTTACCTATCAAATGACTGTAGTGACAAAAAACAACAAGTCAAAGAAGTGAAAGGAAAAAAACAACAGCAGTGAATGACTACATTTTAACAGTTTCATGAACTAATAATAATAGTAATAAACAAGAATAGCAAGTGAAAGAAGTGAAAGAAAAAAAAACAGTGGTAATAAACAAGAACAACAAGAACAGTAGTGAAAGTGCATTTGTATAATAACTACACCAGAAATTGGGGCATCTATGTTGTAGAACACAATGTACATATTTGCAAGAAGTTTTAATAATACATTATGGAAAAGAATCATTTATTACTTTAGAACAAACAGGTTGTGGGCATTCAAATAAACTCAAACTAAACAGAGAGCCAATATAGATTAGACATAGAAGAGTCATAAGAAGAATCACAAGAAAAGCCAATATAGATTAGACATAGAAGGTAAATCTAGTTTCTACTCTCGGAATAGGCATCACTTCATTGAAAGCGCAGCAGAGTGCAAACCAATTCAAATAAACTCAAACTAAAAGAAAATATAGATTAGACATAGGCATCACTCTCGGAATAGACATAGGCAGTAGAGTGCAAACCGAGAAGAAGACAAAGGTATCAGAGTGCAAACCAATTCAAGAACGATAGGCATCACTCTCGAATTAGGCATCAATCGAAGTTACAACATTAATGGGTGGAGAAGAAGAACGTACCTCTACACAATCGAGAAGAAGACGAAGGGAGAGAGGCCAGCGATGATGAACGGAGAAGATAGAGGAGGCGATTTGTTGTTCGCCCTTGAACAGACGGGGAAGATAAAAGAGGCGGCCAAGTGCACAAAGATTAGGGTTTTGAGAATTAGGGGGAAAATGAAGAGTTAACCCGCCCAAACTATTTTATTCGGCCAACACATTTTTCATTTTGGCGGCCCGCTTTCATTTTGCAACGCACGTGTTAATTTAGTACCCACAAATTTACCCTCGAAGAAAAACCGTGGCTATATCCAAAAATGCTTCACATAACGTTTGTTTGTAACGTTCTAATTAACAATTGAAACTAGTCACGACCTGTGGAACATCCATGTAACACCCCAAATCCGCGGGACTCGGGATGCTACGGGCGAGACCTCACAATGGGTCCCGACCCTTAGCTTGACAACAATTTCATCGGACCTTTCCAACAAGGCACAAATAAAGGCAAAACTCAAACCGTTTTTAATGTATGCGAAACCGAAAAGTAAAGAATACAAAGTGGAAACTCAGCCGAGTCCTCAAAACGACATAACTCCGATACTGCAATCTAAACCGTACAACGAAAACCACAAACCAACAATACGAAAACTTAACCCCAAAACCATCCCCGTCCTATAATGTACGGAGACCCCGGCTGTCCACTCCTCCACCTCACTCGGCGGCGTCCCTAACCTGCAAGGCATCTACACAACGGTTTAAAACCGTTAGCTCATATTCGAGGCATTAGAAAAGAGGTGAAGGCACACACACACAAATGCATCAACATAACACAAAACATACAAGTCCGGTTTATTATCTTTTTATTATTAAGTCAGATCCCGTTCTAATTCAACTTAGGTTTGTGACACGAGAACCACCGTGGTCTCGCCTCGGTCCCTACTTACCGGCAAGGAATGGTACTGATGCATCCGACTGTCTACCCGCCCGGGCTAGTCGCCGAGAACCTCCTAGACTCTCGCAAGAGCTAGGCAGATGATGTAACCGCCCGTTATCATACACTTGGGCCAAAATAATATAAGGTCGGTAGTCCTATTTACCGGTTTAGTTGTTATAACATAAACAAGAACACAACAACACACACCACCAACACACATCAATGCTAATACGTAAAATATGAGCTAAGTAAGTCCGGAGACTTACCTCGTCCCAAACGCTAACTCCAACAACGCTCTCTCTTCCCTTGGGAAGAAGCGTACAACCTGCTCACAACAAGATATCCATCAAAACCCGCTCAACTCAAGAAGTCTAAGACTTCTACACAAATGATCTACGCAAGATCATTTGACTCTCATTCTATGACCGCATCCTAGAATCTATCATACTCACATCTCACTCAACGCATGAGGAGATCTCTCAACAGCCTACTAACTCTCATATGATCATACTCAACAGCCAAGAACAACGTAAAAGCCTAGAAGGTTCATCATGCTCAACATTCTCATAACCATCGCTACATCGAGCCTTAAGGGCTCCTAGGTTCACAACCACTAAGTGGCATCTCAACTACTCTAGATCCATCCTAGGCATGCTACTAACATGATACAACTACAATACGTACTAAGGAAGGAACGAAGAGGAAGGGAGAGGAGAAGCCTACTGTTGAAGAAACTGCAGCCGCGGAGTCAAGCTGGCGCCCCCTGCGGAACACAGAAGCCGCCCTTGCGGAACATAGAAGCCGCCCCTGCGCCTTTGCTGTCGCTCTGGAGCCGCCCCTGCGGAGCTGGTCAGCCGCACCCGCGGTGGTCTGGAATCGGGAGCCCGCCCCTACGGCCGTGGTCAGCCGCACCAGCGGCGGTCTGGCGTCTTGGAGCCCGGAGCCACCCCTGCGGCCGTGATGAGGCGCACCCGCGGCTAGCCGCTCCTACGGCCGTGATGATCCGCCCCGCGGGTTCGGTGCAGAACCTCGTCTTCTTCGTTTTCGATCGTGGATCCTTGGCTCCAATGTCCTCCTCTTCTTGCTGGGTCTTCTCCAAACACCCTCCACTGATCTTAGACTCCTCTCCACGACCTAATCTAGCTAAGAACACATGCATGCAAGGATTTGAGTAAAAACCTCTCAAAAGCTTCATCCATGGCCATGGATGAAGGAGGAAAGAAGAGAGGGATGAGCAGCCATGGAGAAGAAGGAAGGAAGGAAGGAAGGGGAGAAGTTTACCACACCAAAACTGAACTTCTTCTTCTGTAGTCCCTATCCAAGAGCATCCATGGAGCAAGAGGGGAAGAGGGAGCAAAGAGAGGGAGGGAAGGGAAAAGTGACGTGAAAGAGAAGAGAGGAGAGAGAGGGAGGGGGATAAGGCTGAAAAGTGTTGAGGGGATCAAGGGATCAGCTGACCTCTTGTCCCTCACCACGGAACGAGGGGTCGGAAATGACCCCTTGTCACTTTAACCCGGAACGAAGGGTCGGAAAGCGGAAAAAGGGAAAAACGACGAGTCAGCTCGGGATTTTAGGAATAAATTCCGGCACTCGGCATCTCGTGCCTACGAGAAGATCTACAAGGCGCTCTAAGTCCGGAATAAAATTCCGGGCGTACAATCCAATACAATACAATCTCATTTACATCATCAAAAGTTCAAAACATTAAAACATTTCTCACTTCATCATCCAATACGTACAATACAACACAATCTCATCTACATTGAAACATTTGATCAATCATCATCCGAATCGGATGAAAAATCATCTTCTTCACAATATTGTGCACCGTCGGAAACCTCATTGTCATCAACTTGATCATTTACATCATCTAGAGTAGTAGGCAAAGCATCAATTGATGCCCCTACAAATTCGTTTACCTCAATATCATTCGATTGTAATGGTTGATCAACATCCAATACAATATCTGTCCACCTTTGCTCAAACCTTGCCCGTGGCTTGGTCTTACAAACGAACCTCCAATCTACACGACTACGACCTACCCCGGGGTAGTCAACGTAGTAAACATGGATGCATTGTTGGGCAAAGACGAAGGGATCATTTGCGGGATATTGTCTCCTCACATTGATCTCTTGAAAATTGTATTGTGGATGAATGTTTGTCCCTCTACTAGTGGGATCATACCACAAACACTTGAATAAGACAATCTTCTTACAAGAAATCCGGAGAATTCAAATTCCAAGATTTGTTCTATCAAACCAAAGAAGTCTGATTGTGACCCGTCATCATGGTTAGAAGCGTTTACACAAACACCACTATTCATGCTTAATTTTTCTTCATTGCGTTGTTGGATTTCATATTTAAAACCATTGATGAAGTATGTTGGCCACAATAAAACCTTCTTGGTTTGACCCCATGCCAAACTAACTAGTAAAGGATCCTTTGTGACTTCCTTATTGATAACCTATATATATGTAACACCCAGAATCTGTAGGACTCGAGGCGCTACTGGGCTAGGATCTCACAATGGATCCTGACCCTAGCCTGACAATAAGTTCACTGGATCTTACAACAAGGCACGTATAGATTAAAACCAAACATCAAACTGTATATACATAAACCAAAAGGTTTACAGAAGAACCGCTGAGTACAGCGGATCACTCCATCTGGATCACTCTGCAGCTCTCCTAACCTGCAAAGGATCTACAATACGGTATAAAACCGTTAGCTAACCAAACACACACACACACACACACACACACACACACACACATATATATATATATATATAGAAGATGCACAAGCACAAACACACATCAGGGAATAATAAACACATCATCATGCTATCACACATTTACCCGGTTAATTATCTTTATAAAGTCCAACACTCAAATCGTATATACATGTATATGAATATATGTGACACGAGGAATATATAATCCTCGTCTCTCGGTGTTATTACCAGTTGTAGTGGTAATCTGGTAACACTTTCCCGTATACCCTAAGGGGGTGGTAGGTGTCCGTCCCACTTCCAGATCTGGCCTGTCCGCAGAGAACCTCCCTGTCTCCCAGCGGGATGACAGGACAAGTTATCACTGCCCTACAATGGGCGGTCACTAAACCATAGGTCGGTATACTTAATCATCACATGCTATCAAGCATATATCAAACATCACTCATGCATACATCCCTATATTGGTAGCTAAGTAAGTCCTATGAACTTACCTAAACCTCGAAGTACTCTCAAATATGATCAGCTCCAAATCCGGAGAACAACACTGCCTAATAACCCGCTCATACTAGGAAAGGAAAGGATCTACACTACTCTAGGTAGATCCGGGACAAGACGCACCTGCGTGACAAGAGCAACGCAGGGGCGAAGCAAAGGCAACCGCAGGCGCGACAACACACAGGCGCAGGGGCAATGACCGTGGCCGCGGGGTGGCAGCTTCCGGCGCGGGTGCGGGGACAAAGTTCAGCAGGGGCGGCATCTTCCAGGCGCGGGGGCGGCGACAGTGCAGAGTGCGAACCCCGATTTCCTCTTCGACTCTTTACGTGATCAATTCACGTCTTCATCAACAATCAGCCATACATATACATATATATACACATACAAACATCAATATACATCCAATACATCTAATCCTAAGCTAAGAAAGATAGAATGGAATCAAAGAAGAAGAAAGGAGAAGCAAGGAGCTTACCACTGTTGTGGCCTATCCAAGGAAATGATCATCAAACACCATCATCTGGCTCCCAAGCTCAGCAATACACACATCATGCTCATCATCATCAACCACACAACAACTCTCTTCCAAACTCAAGGAAATCAAGCACAAGATCAAAGAGAGGAAAGGAGGGAAAAAAGGTCGTGAGAAAGCTGGAGAAAGAAGATAAAACCCTTGCTCAGCAAGCAAAGGAAGAGGCTAAGAAGGAAGAGAAGAGAGTAAAGCACGGTCAAAGGGTCAACAAAACCGGCTGCAGCCGCAGGAAACCGCAGGGGCGGAAATTCCTGGCCGCAGGGGCGGGAAGCTGATCCAGCCGCAGGGGCGGCTCTCTGGACCCGCAGGGGCGGCACCCTGGCTCAGCTCCTAAAGATCAAGGCTCTATATATATATATATATATATATATATATATATATATATATATATATATATATATATATATATATATAATGCAAATATTAAACACCTATCATTTGAAATACTATATAGTGAGTCATGCACGGAGGTGTGAAAACTTACAAGGTCATAAAACCATCCACGAAAATGCTTGACAAGGGCATTTGGATCTCCCCGTCCTTCCACATTTTGGAAATCCCTGTACAAAGAACAATTAGTTAATAGTTAATAAATGTAAATATATTATAAAATATAAGTGTACGAATAATTAACTTACTCGATGTATGAGTCCACCTCTCTACAATTGAGAAGGATGTACGTATGTGCTATATGAAAATCTTCTCCGTCTTTCATCCAAATAACCTTTTGCTTTTCACTAGGATAACCTAGATGATTGAAGATGGAAATTTGAGGATATATATCACCGGTCATATCAACCTCATACCTGGTAGGATTCTTTCTCTTGAATGAGTTGTGAGATTCCGGATAATGCTTAGTGAAATTTGTGATCTCCTCAAATAAGTATGCCTCCACTATGGACGCCTCCACGGATTGTGGGCTTCTTACATTCCCTTTCAGTTTAGAGCAAATTTCTTTCAAACGGATATATCCAATAGTATTGGACGGGGCCTAGTAATCGTGCTTGCTTTGGTAAATGCACAATGACATGCTCCATCGAATCAAAGAAAGACGGTGGAAATATCCTCTCCAATTGACATAACAATAGGGGTATGTCTCTTTCTAAATCCTCAATACGTTTCTTGTCAAGGGTAGATGAACATATGGATTGAAAAAACAAGCTCAGCTCTGTCAATGGCCCCCATACACCCACGGTAAGAAGCTCCTTGAAAGCAATTGATAAAAGTCTTTGCATGAATACATGACAATCGTGACTCTTCATCCCGTATACTTTACCTTCTTCCAACTGCACACAAAGAGCAATATTAGAGACATGACCATCTGGAAACCTCAAACTCTTTAACCAAGCTAGCAACTCTGACTTTTTTTCTTTAGTCGGTGGATATATTGTTTTTGGTTTTGGACCCACATAATCAATATCAATTTCAAGCTCTGGGCGATGACAATATAACTGTAAATCCTTCCTTGAGCTCAACTTGTCATTTGTCTTATCCTTGAAATCCATTACGGTATTAAACACATTTTCAAAGACATTTTCTCGATATGCATGACATCAAGGGTATGACGAACGAGATGATACTTCCAATAAGGAAGGCTCTAAAATATACTCTGCTTTGTGAACTTATGAGATACTCCAAAACCATCTGGATGTTGATGAGGTTCATCCATGGCGGTTGGAAAGTGTTGAACACATTCCCATATCTATTGACCACTTAAGTACGATGGAGGATCTTGAGTTTCAACTCTCCCTTTGTAGAAGTGTTTCTTGTCTCTCCTCAATGGATTATTCTCTTCTGTGAAGCGTCTATGTTCATCAAACCAAGAAGACTTTCGCCCATGTTGTAACCAAAAGGCTTTTGTATCCATCATGCATTATGGGCACGCATAAAGTCCAGCGGTGCTCCATCCTGACAACATCCCAAGTGCTAGAAAGTCATTCATTGTCCACATAAGAGCTGCCCGCATAGTAAAGTGTTCTCCAGTAGAAACGCCAAACGTCCGGACACCCTTATTCCACAACACTAGTAGCTCATCAAGCAATGGTTGTAAGCCTATATCTATTAGTTTCTTTGGGTTTTTTGGACCTGGAAAAATGGTGGACAAGAACAAATAGGGACTCTGCATACACAAACTTGGCGGAAGATTATATGGGGAGACAATCACTGGCCATATCGAATAAGGTCTACCAAACTTTCCAAAAGGGTATATTCCATCTGTACACAAGCACAATCTCACATTACAGACTTCTGATGCAAAATCTGGAAAAGTTTGGTCAAAATGTTTCCAAGCCTTACCATCCGAGGGATGAGACATATACCCCTCATCAGCTCGGTGCTCAGCATGCCAACGCATCTCTGAAGCCATTTCCTCCATGGCGTACAAGCGTTGTAAGCGTTGGATCAATGGAAAATATTTTAATATCTGACAAGGTATCGGTTTTCCTCTCTAGGACAACTGGGATTTATACCTTGGACTGTTACAAAATTTACACTCGGTGGCATCAACATCATCCTTCCAAAACAACATGCAACCTTCGGGACACATGTGAATCTTTTGTTGTGGCAATCCCAAATCTGCAATCAACCTTTGCATCTCAAAGAAACTTGTTGGAAAATTATGATATGTTGGTAGTACATTTCCAACCTTTTCAAGAAGTGCATTGTACTCGGCTTGTGACAAGTTATGTTTTGTCTTCAACTCCATAAAAGAGCCCACTGCAGCTAATTTTGAAATGGATTAACCATGATATAGTGGTTCTTCTGACACCCTCAACATGTTAAAAAACCTCTGTGACAATAAGGAAGTACTATTGTCAAGCTCAGGACCAAACATCATAGATTGTTGTGGCATGTTAAACTCTTCTTCAATCTCCACATGATTTTCACTGAATACACCATCATTGTTACTTGACTCTTCAACGGGAGTGCTGGGGTCAAACCATGGAGGTAGAACAAAACTCGGACCAGCCACATCAAAAATCATTCTTTGACCCGGATTCAAGTTATCAAACAAGTGCATCCATATCCCAAATAGATCCACATCATTGTTTGTTGAGTAATTTGATGGTTCCTCTACAAGGGGCGTAGAGGCAAGTTGTGACTCCCCATGTGAAGTCCAGCAAAAATAATCCTCAACGAAACATTTTCGGTAAAGATGAGCTCGGACATCATCTAATTTATGAAATCTCCCATTCTTACATTTGGAACAATGACACTTTATCTTTTTCCCGTCCATCAAATGCACTTGGGATATTGCAAATATGATAAATCTTTCAACACCTTCAAGAAACATAGAGCTAAAACCGCCACCATGTGGTTGCCATCTCTCATACATCCACTCACGATTCTCCATATTTGAACCTATACGGTAATTAAACAAATATATATGCATTATCCACACAAATTATTTTAACATAAAATACATAACAAAAACACAAATAAATTTGATTATACTTATTGTGATTGTCGAGAAAATTAAAAATTGAAAATCATGGAAGGTTGTAGTTAGCCACGATAAAACCCACTTTACCCATGAATATACCCACGACATTACCCACAAAATACAAACAAATCCATATTACCCACGTCTACAGCCACAAAATTACACACGAAACAAATATTGTGGCTATGTTCTTAAGAAAACTTCTCTTTAAAATTCTTATATCCATGTTATCCTTCACAATCGCTCCTAATACATACATACATTCTCATCATATTCGATTTACATAAAAAAAATACTGTAAAAATTAAGTTTAACAACATATATAATTAATATATATACTTACTTGATCATATGCCTTTGAAACTTGAACAAAATGATTAAGAATAGTTGATATTTTGGTTTAT
Source organism: Fagopyrum tataricum (assembly GCA_002319775.1). NCBI lineage: Eukaryota > Viridiplantae > Streptophyta > Magnoliopsida > Caryophyllales > Polygonaceae > Fagopyrum > Fagopyrum tataricum. The sequence goes on from CM008286.1 coordinate 22,937,035, forward strand.
TGTTAGAGGAGGGAATGAAGAAAAAGAGAGACGATGGGTTTGAATATGAGCGAGTGGAAAGAGAATTAAAGTAAAGTAAGGGTACGTACAGTGCAATAAATAGTGGTAGGTGGGTACGATGTAATTTACCCTCGAATGTGGTCACAAGTTTACCAGCGAAAATACTTCATGGGTAATAGCCTCGAACGTACCGTCGGGAGTACCCACCAAAAAGAAACCGTAGGTACATAGCCACGAACATACCTTCGACTTGGTTTTCGTCCTTAATTAGCCTCGAAATTAGCATCGGGTATACCCACGAACAAAAACCTGTAGGTAAGTAGCCACGAACCTACCTTCAACCTGATTTTTGTCGTTAAATAGCCTTGAATTTAGCGTCGGGTTTACCCACCAAAAATAAACCGTGGGTAATTAGCCACGAAACCACCTTCGACATGATTTTCGCCGTTAAATAGCCTCAAATGTAGCGTCGGGTTTACCCACGAACAAGAAAACGAGGGTAACTAGCCACGAAACTACCTTCGACTTAATTTTTGTCGTTAAATAGCCTCAAATTTAGCATCGGGTTTACCCACGAACAACAAAATGAGGGTAATTAGCTGCAACATTACTCTCAAAAATCAACTTCGTGGATATATACCCTCGAATATTAGTTTCGAATTTTTTCCTTGCTATATAACCACGAATATATTCGAGGTTAATGTAGCGTGGCTACACCGGCGTTTTCTGGTAGTGGAAGTTGACTGTCCTAGAGCATCTTTTCGGATGAGGTCTTCAACGTCCCGCGGAATGCTCTCGCCACCCATATCCGAGCAATGACCGAGATGTGCGAGTTTATCTGCGACAACGTTGGTTTCCCTAAAGACATGTTGGACTCTAACTTATGTGCACCTTGAAATCTAAATGGAAATGTCATAAATGATCATGCCCGCTTCCCATGGCGGTTTCCAGATCTGATTGATTGAGTTAATGAGTTCAAGATTATCCCCCTCGATTTCAATGGTGTTAAGTCCTAAACTTATGGCCTTTTGAAGGCCCTCTTAGAGCGTAAGCTTCCGCTTGAAGTATGGTTTCTGCTCCACAACGACTCATTCCCGTAGCAAGTGTTAAAGCATTTTGGTCTCGAATGATAAATCCAAATGCACATTGATCATTAGAGTTTTTAGAAGCATCAAAATTAATTTTGATGGAGTTCAAACTTGGTCTCTTCCATTTAATTTTTTTTGTTTTTCGTCTTTGTTTTGGAGCCCCTGCGTTAGAAATCAGTGTTTTTGAATTAACCTCATCCCAGTCTTTAATTTGTTTTTGGATCAATTGGTTTAAATCGTGTGGTATTTTTTTTCTTGTTAAAAATTATTTGGTTCCTTGTTAGCCAAATGTTCCACCATGTTACCACTATTTGTCTTAGTTATGTTGGGTTGCATTTTTCCTATATATTTATGATGATGTCCATTACTTTGTGGCATGATGGGTCACAATTGTGTAAAATCGTTTTAACTTTGTCATTTTTGATATTATGTAATGTGTACGGGCATTTGATGAATAGATGTTTAGCACTCTCTATCGGGTGCTGGCAAAATTCATAGTGCATCAAGACCGGAACTTTTTGCTTTTCTAGGTTTTCTTTTGTTGGAATGCCAACAAGGGACAATTTCCTCATAAAGTTTTTAACTTTTGGCATTATATTAATATCTCATATCCATGTTTTGTCACATTGTGTTCCCACATTTCGTTTTACGCTTAATACAAATCTGAAACGTAGTGAGATTGCACGTCAGATTTAAGAAATCAAAAAAATAAAAATAAACTATCACTTTGTCGATTTTTTATCGATCAAGTTTACAAAGAAAGTGTTAGATAGAGACAAACATTACGGTTGAACATCAGTTTTGAGACCGACGCACAGTCGCAATTCACTTCGATTACACATTAGTAAATCATATGTTGTGTATCCAACAATTCCGATTGACGATTTAATTTACCTCTTTTCTTTTAAATATTGGTTTTTTTTTTATAAAATTACATTCTATAAAATGACACCACCTTATGAAATATATTTCTTCAAATTGACAACAAATATTTTAATGAAAATTTTTGGATGGTACCCTCTACTTTGGGGTTTTATGGAATTTGCCCATCAATTTTTTTAAAATTTGAATGGTGCTCTTGAGTTTTCATTATTTTCAAATTTTGTCCAATTTTATTAAACATGTAAATGATTGTTAAACTATGTTTTTCTAAGATAAAGAAAAACAAATAAACAAAAAGAAAATACATTAAAATCTAAAGAACAACACCAAAATCCAAATTACAATGATTTAATTCTTTTTTTTTCTTCAAATTGAAAAAATAAAAATGGGCGCGGGCTCGTGGCGCCTACACCTAGATTGTTTTTTTAAAATTTTGTAGATTTATAGATAAATTCATTTAAACTATTAAAAATACTTATTTAACTTGTTGATTTTTTTTAAACCTCATTCCCGATCATTATCTTCAACCCCATAAACTCCTTTTACCGAATGAATATGAAGTCACTTATATTATTTTGTACAGAAAAAAAAAAGGAAAAATATATATATTAAATTATTCAATAAGTGTTGTTTCGAGGCTCTCACAAAATTTGCAGATCAAGCCACCATCCGGCGACAAATTTTCATTTTTTAAAAAAAAAATCGGCAAAAAAGTAACGCCGATGTCATCCGACAGCGCTCAACCTAGGTGCCTTACAATTTTTATTGAAAACCGGTAAATTGAGCGTTGTGTATCTAACACACCCCAATGGTAGTGTTATTAAATACACACGTTCTACGATGCATTGATAGCGAAAAATATATAAATATAGAAAATTAAAACTACTTTCCTATAACTAAACCTTCCGGTTCTCCATCTCACGCCTCTACTGCTCAATATTTTAGTAATCTTTACATCTCAAGAATTATAGTTCTCTAAAATCTAGATCTATGAAAATCCCATTAGATTATTCGTAGTCTCTTCCGACCACCGTCTAAGATTGATTTACTTCTCTCGCCCCTCTAATCGTGTAAGTTTTTTAGTCTATTGCACCATAGGAAATATTTCTTGACCGTGTCCACAGAGTATCCGATGCTTAGAACGTGTCTTAACCATATCCACTCCAGTTTGACCGTGCCTGATCCGTTTTCGAGTTTCTGAGATGGAAAACGTTGCAACCAACATGTATTTGTGCATCATAGGTCTTGTTTATCGATAGTTTTTTTTACCAATGAAATGTGTAAAATTAACTTGTTCAAAAATTCATATTTTAGTTCGATAATAAGAAATAAAGATTAGAAATAATATCAGAAAAATAATTTAGTTGATATATATGATAAAATTAAAATAATAGATTTATAGTTTATAAGAATTTTAGAAAGATTAGTAATAATATCAGAAAAATAATTCAGTTGTTATATATGATAAAAGAAAAAGATAAGAATTTCAGATTTAAATGAGAATCAAATTAAATGTTAGTGTGATATGATTAAACAAATACACCACATACATAAAATTGCGTCAAATGTCGGTTTACACAGTAACAATAGATAATAGATTAAATTTTGATTTTGATCATTTAGATGCCCAAACAGTTGTCTTCCCTCTCACTATATACTAAATACATATTGCTTGGGCAGTTGGGCTCACTACTTTTCAGAAAAGGGAAAGGGGAAAAAAAAAAAAAAAAAAGCTTAAAAATGCCAAACCAAACACACCCTTATGCATTATTACATGGGCTTAGACAATGAGTACATTGGTTGGTGTTATCCTGCGGTTTGATGATTAAAGTTGCAACTTAATCATGTAAGAAGATTAGCAATCACTTACCCACGAGATCCATGACTTAAATAAATAGTTGAAAGAAAGATCGTTAGACGTAGCCAATAATTAGATCAATAACAATAATACAGTACCCAATTGCAGTCACTTTGTTTAAGCCTGAAACTGTATTTTTTTTAGCAACTTTGTAAGCAAACTTAATACTCGACAACACATTTTTCAGCCATAAGTTATCAAGGATTGTTTCGAATTGTTCAATGAAAAAAAGGAGACAAAGGATGCATTATTAAAGCTCACGTTCTCAAACCAAACATCTACCCACTTAATCGACCACACATGATGTAAACATCTCATCCTGAGTTAGTACAATTACAAGAACACCGAAATTTAAGGTCACATGACTACTATTGTTCACAATGTTGGTCACTTGTCTATGAGTACTATTGTTCACAGTGTTGGTCACTTGTCTTCCCATGACAGAAAATTTAGGGCCTGTTTGGTATATGATATACCTAGATCTGGGCAAACGCGAGCAAGCCCGTCCGTGAAAAAGGACGGGTATAGCACATAAGGTAGACCCGGCTGGGCCGCTAAGCCCGGTCCGAAAGCCCGTTTTATTTATTATAATATATATATATATATATATATATATATATATATATATATAAAAGGTTTAAATATTCACGACCATTAAACTACTTTGAATTATGTATTATAATTTTATTTTTTTCCTCTTGGTGCCCTCAAGGTTTGGACTTTTCCTCTTGGTATCTACCAAATTTCAAAAATTCTCTTGGTATCCTCAAGGTTTTACTTGTTTCCTCTTTATACCCATTCTTAATATATTACATTAAAAAAAATCATTATTAAATAATAAAAAATATATAAAAACAAATTTAAAATTAACATTATGATCTCATTAAATTTAAACTAACAAATTTATAATAGAAGTACTTTTATAATTAAAAAAATTAAATAAAAGATATTTTTTATTTTTTGAAATAAAATTTTAAAAAATACTTTTTTTTATTATCGATTTAAAAAAATATATAAAAAATATTTTAAAAAATATTTTTTTTTAAATTTTTTTCTAAGAGTCTAGAAATTTAAAAATAAAGTAATATATTTTTTTTGAAGTTAATTTTCAATAATTTATTTAATTCAAAAATAAAAATATTATTTTTTATGTTTAATTTTTACTTTTTTGGTTTATAATATACTTTTTCATACTCTTAAATGTTTTTTAAAAAAATATTTTTTAAAATTTTCGAATGAAAATAAATTCTATAAAATTAAATTCAAAAATAAATAAAAATTCTAGACTCATACAAAAATTTTAAAAAACTGTTTTTAATTTAAATTTATATATTTTATTTAAATCAAAAATTTTTAAAAAATTATTTTAATTCAAAAAAAAAATCGAAAAATAAAAATTATATATAAAACTAATTCTGTTATAAATTTATTAGTTTTAATATTTAATGAAGTCATAATTAGTTTTAAATTTATTTTTATGATTTTTTTTATTATTTTATAATAATTTAATATGTAATATATTAAGAATGGGTATAAGGAAGAAACAAGTATAACCTTGAGGGTACCAAGTGGAATTTTGAAACTTGGTAGATACCAAGAGGATAAGTCCAAACCTTGAGGGTACCAAGAGGAAAAACTCTATTTTATATTTAATATGTATAATTTTTATTTCTTTAAATATATATATAAAAAAAAGGACCCCATCCGTCCGGCCCGAAGCCCGCTCCGGGCGGGTACGGACAAGACCTCGGGCCCGAAGTCCGGCCTGCAAAAAAGGGTAAAATTTTCATGTGAGCCCGGCCCAAGTCCGGTCCGTGTCCGGGGATGCCCAATTCTAGATATACCAAACCTAGGTATGGAAATAAGGTATGGAGGTACCATACTCATGTATTTTATACTGATACGAGGATTGTACCAAACACATGTATGGGTATGACTCATACCCATATTCATAATACCAAGTGAGCCCTTAGATTGAAAGGTGAAAGTCATTATCATTCAACTGTACTCTAAAATTTATGAATATAGATAAGCTAGGTTACCTTTGTGGGGAGGGAGAGCATGCTTACTAGTTTAAGTTACTAGGATGGTCCTCATGAAAATCACAGATTCCAGAATTGGCATGTGAGTACAGTCTGAATCAGTAGAACGCGAAACCATGAGTCTATTTCACAAGTTAATAATGGCCCTTCATATTTCCACCATGAGTATAAGGGTGGAAGTGGGTATTTATGGGTATTTATATTGGTAAATGGGTTGAATGATGTGACTTGTAGGGAGGGTGTGATTGATTGACTTGTGTTTAATGGGTGAAAGTAAGAATGGGCTTAATAAGCCATAACAATAGCAGTAAATTGAACACATCCACAACACACTATGGCAGGAATCTAAATTCAGGACTTTTTTCGAGCAAAGTTTTGCAAATATAAGGACATGCCACCAAAAAGCTCTAATCAAAACTACAGACGAGTAACAAGAGGTCAAAAAATGTTACTATCCAAAAATCTCATTAAGGGTCCATAATAAAATAAGCAAAAAAGCAAGGCCATGTGGTTCACAACTTCACACATGGTGGTCCAACAGCCATGAATCACATCCTCAAATCAAAGGCCAAACACAATCAGTGAGCAACAAAAGGTAAAGTGATTGTGTGTCATTTAATGGTAGGAAAGAATCTAATGCTGATAAGAAAATGCTTTCCTGTACAAAACTTTCCTTCATGACAATAGTAATGTGTCCAAGTTTTCCCTGTAGCAACCCATCCTCCATGTTCTCCCATATTTGTGGAAGACATTCATATAGACCCTACCAAAATAATGATTTAGTCATCAGACCTGCACTAAGCATTAGATTAAGAACCTCAAGAAAACATGATCCAATGATGAAATTCTATGTTGGTCCCAATCTCATATTTAATTACCAACTAATAAGGGCATTAAGAGCAGTTAACATTAGAGTAACAATAATTGAGGCTTAAAGTGAACAGTTAACACTTAACAGCAGAGTGAAAAAATAATCAATGAGGGACTCACATTTCTAGTTAGTGGACCAGTGTCGCACCAAACAAGCTTATAATTAGACAAGACAAGAAATCAACTGTTTAGTCAGCCCCACTACTCATAATTATTTGAAAATAGTATAGAAAATCAATAATGAGATGCATGAACAGAATCAAAAGGATCCTCCTAGATCCTGAAAGCCTCTAAGAATCAAGTTTTTTGCATAATGGACCCCGATCTTTTTGCAAATTATTCTGATACATGATTAACATAAAATGACTTGAACTGACCTGCGTTCTATACTGTGAAGAAATTTAAACTTGTCAAATTGTAACAGTGCATTTGTAAATATAGTTCTGCGTTAGTAAGTACTTATAACTGTGAAACTGTGTTTATAAATGCATTGCTAAACACACCTTGGTCTTCTATAAACATGTGATCTACTTTCCACTAATTTCTAGCTAAAACGCCATGCCAATACAATTACGTCACTATGAGCCTATGAAGACAAAGCAAATAATTAAGGAATTAATATGACATCTGCATTTAATCAAATGAATCTAATAGTATAGCTGAGCACATCATCAAAGATCCAGAAATAAGAGGCAAGATCAAAATGAAAGGATCCTAAAACCTGAAAACCTCTAAATATTAAGTTTATAAATGATAATTAAAGACAGCTGTTCTGAAGTTTAAAATACACAAACGTGACTTACAAGATTGTGTTTTAATAAGTTGTCTTCTTTAAAGTTGTGATCTGATTCCTCTTAATATCTAGCTCTAGTACACCCTGCTACAGACTCGTTGACTCAGCTATGATTATTGAATAAATAACTGAAGAGAAAGAAATTCTGTTCGCAAAACTTCCAAATCACTTAGATAATCTTCACAAAGATCAACAATTTTAGGAATAGAGAGAACTTCTCTAGGAAGTTAAGATTGTACAAGGGTGAATAAAGTATAACGAGTTACATATGGCCTTGAGATGCCAAATTTACTGCAAGATGGTCGAACAAGCAAATCATAGGCTTATATCATCTCCGAAATTGATTAGATATAGCATGAACTTAAACAAGTGCCCCGTCCATGGATAGCCAAGATGAACTTACAAAGGTCAGGGGTGATTACATCACATATCTGAATCTCTGGTTCACAAGAGAAGTTAATTTTGCTAGGCAAAGACTTGAACAATAAAGAAAGGAGAAAAGGAGAGACTAATAAGTCATTACAATCATTCAAACTATTACCTAACTAACTATGCAGCTCGGAATATTTGCAAGAAACATTCAGCTTGAGTCATAGGAATAGAAGGAACAATAAGATGCACACAGAGGACAGGTAAGATACATATCCAGGAAGGGCATTGATGAACTAGAGGTCGTCATGTAGGATCAAGCAAAGTAAACATATTGGAACAGAAAAAGATACCCACATTGCAAACAATCCAAATATACTAGATACATTGAAATGATCCACCTACCTTGCTTATCTTGTGTCAAAAGAAAAAATCATTCAGCACTACATATTCACAAATACCATATCAGAACAGACAATTCCAACCAAGTGTAGTTTTTGAATGAATGTTCTAAAACGTTTTGTTGACACCTGCATTGCTGCTCACGCAAAGCTGATAAGCTAAATTTCAAATTTCATCAGTCATATTAAGCTGCGCCCTCAAATCATAGAATTTAGATGAACACCCTACAGAGATCTGGTGAACTACAACTAATGTAATTTGACTTTTTCAAAATCCTAGAAAGCAGTTATGCTGCAACCACGAAGGAAGTATTTTAGGCTACACCCTTTTAACAAGTCTGCTACAAACTACAGTAAAACATACTAAAAGTTATAGGGGATTGTGGCTCGAAAATGTATTTGAATCTACTTATTGTGGCTTGAAAATGTATTTGAATCTACTTGCTTTGCAGTTAAAGCAAAAAAAAAACCAGCTCAAGCTCCAGTGAGTAGAAGTCCCCCTTAACGGGAATGTTGCACATCTGTGAAACCCCACCCCTCCACAAAAAAGGAACATATCTCCACTTCTATCATTAATTAAATGGGACTTTTAATTGATCCAAACATTAATATGGTGTAAAAATCTACATCATCAATTCACCAAAGTGTTGACTCTAAATTTGAAGTTTTCAACATAATATGGAATTAGCATCATAAAAGAACTGAACACACCCTGTGAACAAATGCAAATAACATAAAGAACTGAACACACCCTGTGAACAAATGCAAATAACATACATCCTAAACTTTCCTGTGGCTTGTCTGTATTTTGACATCTCTTCATGCTATCAACAAATCACAGATTAAAAAAAAACACCACAAGAAATTTAGTTAACATATTTATCTTAAACTTTCCCCAGACTAGGGTCAAAATACTTGAAACGGTTGCTTAGCTTGTAGCTTAACAGCGTATTTCTTAAAGCTAGTCCTGTTCTATACGTTCAGCAATCAGACTAATAGCAGCATTTGCAGATGAGAATGCTCCATGAAAACTTTCTTGGTATGAAATGGATTGCAGCTCTCTAACCATTTTTAATAAAATTTCACCAAGATCAGTTGTCTTCTGCATTAGTGATATATAATACGATTCTGCAGCAAGCTTGCTAATCTCCACATTTGTTGGCTCAGGACAGTACTCATCATCCAGCCATTTATGGAGGGTAACTCTAAGCCACTCAGCTTCCTGTCAAGGATAGTTGAAGTCTCAGATTTAGACCAAGCAAATGTATCCTTAAATACACATTGACACAACTTAGAAACACTGTGCAGGCCATCTAAAGAAGAATGCCAGATGAATCAAATGTTAAGGCTACTGATTTATTACTCAACCTAAAGTGTGTAACAGTCATGAGTAAATTCCATGAGACAAAATATAATGGCGAGAAGATAGATTTTATTTCATAATTGGCACCAGTATTCAGACACCTCATTTCATCTAAATTGCAAGGGTTTCATCTGTTCAAGGGCAGAGATATCACGTTTAAATGTTTACAAAGAATTATGCTTTACTAGAAAATTACTAACATATGACACCAGAACAGCGCAGTTCAAGTAAGCTTATTTTAAGGTTGTTCATTTGTGGAGAAAAGGATGTTGCTACTCAACGGACATAATGCTATAATATCCTTTGTTAATGAAATCATGGACAAATATTTTGATACATAAGTAGATACGGTTAAACACATGATCTGATGGGGAAATTTTGAATTTTAAACATTACTTTATAAATTTGGTGAGAACTACAGTTTGTTAGCAGATAGTTACCAAATGTATTCCGTAACATTAGGGCGTTAGATGAATTTTAAGAAATTTTTGTCCACAATGTATTGAAGTACAAAACTGAATAGCACCATGTACGAATCTTGTTATCCCAACAATTGGCATGGTACCACAAATTTCGCAGGTCACGAACTGCATAGGGAGGAAGGAGCTTGTTCCATTTATATTCACGAACTAGACTACAAGTACATCCAACCTGTGATCATTATGCACCTAATGTATACAAAATTAACAAAACTATGCCTGTTCATAATATATAAACACTATCTCATGCAGCTAAATACAGAAGTAACATTCAAATCCATTACATTCATACGAGGAAGCAAGTCTTTCACAGAGCCTTTTCCATTGTGTGCATTTCTTTCTAAACTACAAACACAGTCTCCGTAATTACAACACACAACACGAGGCCGCATTACAATTCATATACTTTACCATACAAGCTTAACGGGAAGAAGAGCCTAAACAACAACAAAAAGACGATTTCACAGAAAATTGCAAACCTCAGAGGCCTTAGAAGGGATCAGCCAATGGTCTGGAACCCTGAGGTCGTCCACCGCACCCAATGGTTCTCCATCTTCGGGGAGAGAACAACAGCGAACAGAGTGCGATGTCCTTCTAAAGAAAAAACGAGATTGAGCTCCGCAATGGCACTTGAAGAGAGAAGGAACGGGGAATTTAACGGAAGGTAGTGAAAGGATTGCGAAAAGTGGAGATAATTGAGGGATCTTTGTTGGTACGGTGAGAAGAGAAGGAGAATTGGCTGCCATGGCCAAGGAACAAGGAGCTTTGAAGAGCTGAAAGTGAGCCGCTGTGTGGGAAGATTGCGTCCTTCATTTCCATTTTCCCCCACCACTCGAGTACACAATTTTCACATCGACCCCATAAAATGGAGAATTACATCGGTTGGATCGTAATCGGAAACTCTACAAAGTGTGATCCTATATAGAAATTTTTTACGTAGAACATAATGTGTTCTTTTATGTGCAATTCATTTTTGGTGGGTTAGTTTGTGTAAATTTAAATTCATGTTTTGTATATAATTTGTGGTACTTTTTTATATAAGTGTTCGTTTGTTACTCTGTACAAGTGCTTAGGTAAAATTCAGGAGTTATTCCTTATAAAAGTTATAATTATTTGATTTGACGTGGGTTAATTTGGGTAAGTTTTTCTTCACATAAATTTATCTAAATGTTTATGGACTTTTCTATAGTTGTCGAACTGTCGGATTGAGGGCTACGTGAGTTAAAAAGTACGGTCTTGATTTATCTATGCTCATAACTGCTTATTGAAGTTCATGTTATTTACATATATGGTTACTATAAATGTCTATTATAGTGGGATGCAATACATCCTTAGACCGCTTTACTAAATCATATCTTCAGATCTTTTACTTTTATCTTGTTTCTTTACCAACAATTCATCATTTTCTGATTCTTTTATCTTAGTCTATTAGTTTGTTTGGTCAATCAAAACAATCTTAAAATAAGGTAAAGAAATTGTTGAGGTAGGGATAGAAGGTGGGTCTTATCTCAGCTTCAGAGCAATCCGGGAACAGCTCCCAATATGTACAGACGATGAGAAACGGATTCCGAAAAAGTATGGGGGCATGTTTGAGCTTCAGAATAGTCCGGACCTATAAACAATAATCACGAACAACTGTAAATGAAAACTAGATACTCTTTACTCCTTTTTTTTTGATGTGACTCAAATCTCTTTTCTCTTTTTTTTTGATTGAATTACAAAGATAACAAAATAAATTTATATACAAGATAACCAAATCCTACTTAGGGTTTCATCCGATGCCGACGGTGGCAAGAAGGCTCAACGACATGGTGGAGGCTCAACAGCGGCTCGGTAGGGAAGGACCGGGGGTGACTCGGCTCCTGCAAGCAGGTTTGGCTGGACGGGGAGTTTCTTGGTCCGGTTCAAGATCAAGAACTGAGAGCACGTACCATTCAAGAACTAGGATGTAGATGTGGTTCGGCACGAGTTTAGGCTCGGTCTGGGTCAGGTTAGGTCAGTTATGGGGTGGGGGTTAGGGATGGGTATGAACCAGATTGGTTCGTGCTGGATTGACGTTGGTTCAAGGGGTTCAAGGGTTAGGGTTTCACGAAGGGGGGTTTAGGCGATTTTAGGGTTTTGGCGGCACGGTTTTTTGGCGAGGTTTCATGCAGGGTTTTCGACGAGATGCGACACCAAAAGAAGGTGACAACAACAGCCGGTGGTGGTGGTGGCGGTTGGGGTGTGTTGGTGGAGGTTTCACGTGAATCCTGATCCAATCGCACGAAAATCGGACTTTTGATGTGTTGGAGATTTGGGCTAAGTCTTCGTTGTAACCATTGAGCTTGTCTCGAGACAAGATGCAATGAGTTGTTCACATGTGTATCACTATGGTCTGGGTTGCGGGAGGCAAGCCAAGTGACCGGAACTAAGAGTAACTAGTATTGTAAGGGGAGTCGAATCGAAGCAAGGTGATCTACGACAAGGTCAACTTGTGCCAGATTTTACAAGGCCGATACTTGGGGATTATTAGCCACGGTTTCTCGGCACACTTTTGGTTCTTAGGCCTTATATTGGCTAAAGAACATGTCGTTAAAAAATTGGGAGCAATCCAAGCTCAAATGCTTAGTGAATGTCCATGAGGCAGCTAGTGAGCTTCTTTAGGAGCTACACTAGCTTGAGCTAAGATATTGAGTATTTGCGGATCTTTGAGCTTACCCTAGCTATGTAAAAGTGAATAAAACTCATTGGAAGTGTTTGGACAAATAAAAATAAGCTAGCTTTAAGCTAGCTCCCTGGAGCGGTTTTGGGCTTCTTGTTCGGTGATAGGTGATGGAATCACTATCAATTTAGATAGTTTTTAGAGTCGTTTTTATGTTTTTGAGTCATATTATGTTACTAATGCCTTGATCCAGATAAAAGAGTCAAAATGAAGCAAAAGAAGGTATTAGCAACACTTAGGAGTTGAAGAAAAGAGACGAAGACAAGTTTATGGTGCCTCACCGCCCCCGCGGCGAAGTGTCACCGCGCCTACGGTGACACCCTTGCCGAGTGCCGCAGCCAGCGGCATCACCTGCGCCGAACGAAGCATGTCACCGCCCCTGCGGCCGCCTCTGGCCGCCCCTGCGGTGACAACCCTGAAGACCCATGACGAGCACCGCGGCCAGCACCTTCGCCCGCGGCCAAGAAGAGCCTGTCACCGCCCCCGCGGCCGCCTTTGGCCGCCCCTGCGGTGACCCGTCCTGAAGAAGCGAAGACGGCGCCCCAGCGCCCTTGCCAGCGGCCTTGTGAAGCCGAAGATCCAGTGTCACCGCCCCCGCGGTGACTCTGGGCCGCGCCTGCGGATCTTCACCAGAAACGCCCGAAGTTAAAGAGTCAGACGTTTCAAAGAGCATTGAAGAACCCGCCCTCGCGGGTGTGACGAGCCGTCCCTGCGGCCAAGAAGAAGATGGAACGTTTTTGCCTAAACCGCGCCTGCGGCGCCCTTGGCCGCGGGTGCGGGTTAGCGTCAGAGGACTTTACTCGGCTGTTTTCGTCGGCTTTAAGGCCTTAAGTGTGGCTATTTGCACAGACTTTAATCCATTTTTTACGGTGGCTGTTTGCACAACCTATTTACTCCTTTTTAATGCATTTTGTAGTATAAATAGAGCCCTTGGCTATAGCTATTTTCATCTCATTTTCCACACAAAAACCTCTATTTCTAGTGTCTTTTGTAATGAGTTTCTAAGCTCCCTTGGCTACATTGGGTTGATTGAAGCTACATTACTATTTGGTTGTAAGTTCTTCTAATATAAGTTTAAGTTCATTATCCTTTGTGTTATTTTCCTTGATCTTTAACTTATGTTTGCATGTTTTTATCCACTTAGATTGATCACCTTAAGTGTACTAATGCATGTAAAATGCTAGGATTAATTGATTCCGGGTTCGGGTCCTTAATCTAGTAGCAAACCCATAGGTAAAAACTGGTTGCGATTATCTAAGGGAAAGGAAAATAACTATAAAGAAAGATTTAATGGGTTGTTTTATTCTTCTTTATATCTCTTTATCTTTATTAGAATGCTAACTTGTGGTTTAATCTTGTAGGTCTACGGATTAATAAACTAGTTAAGTTGTGTTAATGCCGGTTGGCTTAACACGTATCTACGATCGAGATGAGAACATCGGTGAACAACTTATAAAAAGAATCAACCAAGCAGTGTGTATGCTAAGATCCAACCTAGTGTAGTTCTTTAAATCAACTTTTCACCAACTTTATAATTGTCTTTGTCTTGTTTTATTTCAATCCAAATCCCCCCCCCCCCATTTGTTACCAAATCAATATTTAAAATAATAAAAACTCGATAAAACTCCCTTGGGTTCGACCCTTACTTAATCACTATACATTGGTTAGTATTAAGTTCGGATTTAACTTGATAAGTTTATAATAACGACCTTAGGAAAAACGCTTGTCATTCGGGCCTCGGGCTTCGGGCTTTTTTAGGGTTTCAAGGCGCATTGTCCAAATAACTTCAGAATAACTTCCCTAACCACTTCTAACTGCTTTTTGGTGGTTATAACTCCCCAAAACCGTGGCCCCCTACACCTATATAAGGGAGAGCCATTTGCACTTGATCATTAATTCGTTTTTGCAACAAATAAGGTTTTAGTTCCAATGTATTGACATTGGATAGGCCTTTTTATAGCTTGTTTGAAAAATACGAAAGACCAGTATAGTTCCTTTGTATTGACAAATGATAGGCATCCATCTTAGATTAGTTTTGTATTGACAAAACCTAGGAATACCCTTTCTTTACAAAGTAAGACAAGTAAGTCATTTCCTTAGTCTTTGTAACGTTTTATCCCACTAAGGTATTTGGATATTACAGGTGTAGGGGAAAATACACTTAGAAGGAAAATTCAATTATGAATGACTCATTGCATAATCCAAGTCTATGATTTTAACATATAACAATCGGTTTATAAGACTTGAAATTGAACTTAATTTAGTTTAGAGTTTCGTCTACTCCTTTTCGGAGATTACAAACTCTTGGTTGGGTTTTGTCTACTCCTTTGTGGAGATTACAAACCCTTGTATAATAATTTGATTTCACTTCAAGATAATTATATATATATATGTTAAATTGATTGGCAATTGGGAGAACCGTCTAGTCACTTAAGTGAGACTACGGCCCTTTGGTCTAAAACCGGACACCGAAATCCAACAATCTTCTAAGTGTATCAATTGTTTTTTGTTTCTTATTTTGTAGAATTGGATTGGTCAATAATGAGTAAGACGTTAATGACGGAAATGACTTCTCGCTTTGGGAAGTTGGATATGTTTGAGGGTGTGGATTTTAGGAGGTAGCAAAAGAATATTCACTTCCTCTTGACTACATTGAAAGTTGCTTATGTCCTCACGACACCTAGACCGGCCGAGCCGGTTGATAATATGGTGAAGGAAATATCGGTTGTCTGACAAAGGAGCAAATGGAATAATGATGACTACATATGTCATGGTCATATTCTCAATGGCATGAGTGATGTATTGTTTGACGTCTACCAAAGTGTAGAGTCATCAACATTGTTGTGGGATCAACTTGAGTCTAAATATATGGCGGAGGATGCATCATCTCGCAAATTCTTAGTCTCGGATTTTAACTCGTATAAAATGGTGGACTCAAGGCCGGTAATGGAACAATATAATGAATTGCTCCGGATTCTTGGGAGGTTCACTCAACATGCCATGCATATGGATGAGGCCATTGCGGTTTCGTCTATAATGGATAACCTCCCCCCTTCATGGAAGGACTTCCGCCATGTGCTAAATCACAAGAAGGAAGAACTCACGTTGGTGGAACTTGGATCTCACCTTCAAATTGAACAAGGCCTTAGGGCACAAGAGGGTGGAATCAAGAAGGATGATAAAACTTATACTTCCCACTAGGCCAACATGATGGATGGCAAGGGCAAAAGGAAGAGGTCCAGAGGAAAGGACAAGGACAAGGGAAAGAAGTCCAAGAAGGATAATTTTGACAAGAAACCGAAAGGTGCTTGTTGGAAGTGTGGCAAGACTGGCCACTTCAAGCGGGTCTGTAAGGCTAAGGTCGATGGATCCAAGGGTGGAGGTCAAAGTGACCAAAATCCCCCAAACCAAGGTAACTCTCTTATGAGTCTTGATTCTAACTTTGATATAAATTCTGATTTGAATTATGTGTCATTGACTATTGAATGTTTGTCCCTGCAAGATGATGACCTTGGATGGTGGGTGGAGTCGGGTGCAACAACTCACGTTTGCAAAGATCGGCGTTGGTTCAAGACGTACGTCGTCGCTAATGATGGAGCACTCATACATGTGGAAAACGAGTCTACCACCCCCGTTCTAGGAAGAGGGCGGGTTGATCTATACTTTACAAGTGGCAAGGCACTAGTCTTGTCAAATATACAACATGCACAAGCCATTAGAAATAATGTGGTTTCCGGTGGTGTACGCTTGGCTTCAAACAATTCATAGAAGCCGACCGCTATGTGTTATCTAGGAGAGGCACATCTGTAGGCTTTGGCCATGGGAACAACAATATGTTTTTTTTCTCTTTATGTAATAAACTTTCTAATATTAATATTAATAAGAATAGTTTGTTTACATTGTCTTCTTCTTCCAATTGTGATTTTGTTAAATGGCATGCACGACTTGGACATGTTCAATTTAAATGTATGAATGACATGACTAAGGATGGTATTTTACCTGGACTTGACTTACCAAAAGATAAGTGTAAAACATGCATGTTGACCAAAATAACAAGACTTCCATTTCCTAGAATTAAAAGAGAACAATCTATGCTCGGCTTAGTCCACTCGGATCTAGGTGACTTGCACTCTAATCCTTCATTAGGAAAGAAGAAGTATTAGGTAACATTCATAGATGATTACTCTAGGTATTGTTACGTATATCTACTCTTTGCGAAGAGTGATGCCTTAGACAAATTCTATGTATTCAAGAATGAATCTGAGTTACAACAAGGTACCATAATAAAAATATTACGCATGGATCGTGGTGGTGAATTTATGGATAAGGAATACTTTGAGAGTGTCGGGATCATACATGAGACCACGGCACCTTACACACCACAATAAAATGGTGTGGAGCGAACGAAAGAATCGAGTGCTTAAAGAGATGGTCAATTCGATGCTCTCTTACTCGGGTCTTAAGAATTTGTTTTGGGGTGAAGCTATGCTCACGGCAAACTACTTGCTTAATCGTGTTCCAAACAAAAGAAACAAGAAGACTCCTTATGAATTATGGTTCAAAAAGATGCCAAACCTACACTACTTACGAGTGTGGGGATGTCGAGCCATAGTTAGGCTAAATGACAATAAACGTAAGACTTTAGGTGAAAGAGGTGTTGAATGTGTGTTCATTGGCTATGCCGAACACTCCAAAGCTTATAGGTTCTATGTGATAGAACCAAATGACTTCATCTGGGTCAATACCATTATAGAGTCTAGGGATGCCATATTTGATGAAGATCGTTTCACCTCGGCTCCTAGGCCTAGGGAAGTGATCAACATGACCTTAGATGAGGAACACCCAAACAAACGTCGTTGGATTCAAGTTGAATCATGACAAGTCTCACATGGGCTTAACTCGGAAGAAATTCCTTCTATGAGCACTATTTTGTTCCAAAAATCAAAATTTCAAGTGTTCTTGGTTGAAGGATCAAGGGATAATGAAATGGATCGTCACTCTTACTTTCATATAGATGAGGATCCAAAGACATTTGAGGAGGCCATGAAGTCTCAAGATGTTGCCTTTTGGAAGGAAGCAATCCAAGAGGAGATGGACTCCATTGTGGGCAACCACACATGGGAGTTGGTCAACCTTACTTCTGGTTGCAAACCTTTGGGGTGCAAATGGATCTTCAAGAGGAAGATGAAAGTTGATGGTTCCATTGACAAGTTTAAACTTTAAAGCACGCTTGGTCATCCAAGGCTTTAGACAAAGGGAAGGTGCCGATTATTTTGACACATACGCTCTGGAGGCTAGGATTACAACCATTAGGTTATTAATAATTATGGCGTCTATACACAATCCAGACGGCATTCCTTAATGGTGATCTAGATGAGGAAGTGTATATGAGACAACCCGAAGGGTTTGTCTTGAAAGGACAAGAACACAAAGTGTGTCGCTTGGTCAAATCATTGTATGGTCTAAAGCAAGCTCCAAAATAATGGCATCAAAAGTTTGATGATGTCGTATTGTCAAATGGGTTTAAGATAAATCAAGCTGACAAGTGTGTATATAGTAAGTTTGATCATACCGGTCAAGGTGTGATCATATGCTTCTATGTTGATGACATGTTGATATTTGGAACAAACCAAATAGAAGTAGACCTAACTAAGGATTTCTTGTCCACTAAGTTTTCAATAAAAGACCTAGGTGAGGTGGATGTGATTCTAGGCATAAGAATCAAACGTGATGCTAAAGGCTTAAGCCTCACACAATCACACTACATTGAGAAGGCTGTCAAACGCTTCCAATGTGATACGAGTACAATTGTTAGTACTCATATGGACTCAAGTGAGAAGTTGATGCCTAACCAAGGATCGGCCGTTTCTCAACTTGAGTATGCACAAGTAATAGGATGTTGTATGTATGCAATGACCAACACTAGGCCATATATTTCTTTTGCCATTGGTAAATTGAGTAGGTACACGAGTTGTCGTAGCTCACAACATTGAAAGGCACTAAGGCGTGTGCTTAGGTACCTCAAGGGGACCATGGGTTTTGGCATCTTGTATACTAAGTATCCTTCGGTAATAGAAGGCTACTCAGATGTGTCATGGATCACTAATTTAGAGGATCACTCGTCCACAACTGGATGGGTTTTCTTGCTAGGTGGTGGTGTCATTTCATGGGCTTCAAAGAAGCAAACGTGCATCACAACCTCGACCATGGAGTCCGAGTTTGTAGCACTTGCCGCTGCCGGCAAGGAAGCTGAATGGCTAAGGAATTTAATTCTAGAAATTCCTCTATGGCCAAAACCGGTTTCTCTTATCTCAATTCATTGTGATAGTGCAACTACGTTGTCTAAAGCTTATAGTCAAACGTACAATGGAAAATCAAGACATCTTGGTGTGAGACATAGCTCGGTTAGAGAGCTCATAACTTACGATACAATATCGGTCGATTTTGTGAGAACACACAATAATCTAGCCGATCATTTAACCAAGAGATTGGCTAGGGACTTAGTTCAAAAGTCAGCCAAGGGGATGGGGTTAACGACCTAAACTAAAAACGACTTGTCGTGAGACACCCAATTCGCATATGGCTTGATGCCTTATCCGAATTCAATGAGGCAAGCCCATTCCAAGAAGTTGTGAGCATAAAATTTCCATTCAAGGTAATACTCTATGCCTATATAATATGTATAGTTTGAAATAAGCAATTTCTTAACAACTCTTTTGAAAAATTGCAATTATAGGTGCAAGATCATAAGAGAGTTGGCTACGTGAACGTGAAGTGTCAAGGCTTCTTCGAGGGAGTGTATGGTTGACTCGCCTTTATGTTCATTAAAGGATTAGAACACAATAGCCTTTAAATGTGTCATTTATTTGTAAAGGAAATGTAAATTTCGTGTATGTTGACTTCATGTGGTTAAAAATTGGGAGCAATCCAAGCTCAAATGCTTAGTGAATGTCAATGAGGCAGCTAGTGAGCTTCTTTAGGAGCTACACTAGCTTGAACTAAGATATTGAGTATTTGCGGATCTTTGAGCTTACCCTAGCTATGTAAAAGTGAATAAAGCTCATTGGAAGTGTTTGGACAGATAAAAATAAGCTAGCTCCCGGGAGCGGTTTTGGGCTTCTTGTTCGGGCCTCGGGCTTCAGGCTTTTTTAGGGTTTCAAAGCGCATTGTCTAAATAAATCCCCTAACCACTTTTAACCGCTTCTTGGTGGTTTTAACTCCCCAAAACCGTGGCCTCCTACACCTATATAAGGGAGAGCCATTTGCACTTGATCATTAATTCATTTTTGCAACAAATAAGCTTTTAGTTCCAATGTATTGACATTGGATAGGCCTTTTTATAGCGTGTTTGCAAAACACGAAAGACCATTATAGTTCCTTTGTATTGACAAATGATAGGCATCCATCTTAGATTGGTTTTGTATTGACAAAACCTAGGAATACCCTTTCTTTACAAAGTAAGACAAGTAAGTCATTTACTTAGTCTTTGTAACGTGTAACGTTTTATCCCAATTCAATTATGAATGACTCATTGCATAATCCAAGTCTATGATTTTAACATATAACAATCGGTTTATAAGACTTGAAATTGAACTTAATTTATATTAGAGTTTCGTCTACTCCTTTTCAGAGATTACAAACTCTTGGTTGGGTTTTGTCTACTCCTTTGTGGAGATTACAAACCCTTGTTTAATAATTTGATTTCACTTCAACATAATTAATTATATATATTAATTTGATTGGCAATTGGGAGAACCGTCTACTCACTTAAGTGAGACTACGGCCCTTTAGTCTAAAACCGGACACCGAAATCCAACATGATGCAACCGATTTGTTGGCAATTCGATCTTGAATCTTGCGGGATGGTTTCTGATCAAGAGCAGGTAAAAGAATGAATCTTGGCTGAGGTATGAAGTTGAAGAATAGGCCGCAATTTAATATTTTCCAAGAATTGAATTCGGAATTGAAAGACATAAAAGAAATGAGAATAATAGACTAACCAAAACGGTGAATGCTCCGGCAACTCTTTTTTTTGGTAGAACGTACTTCTTGACGGATCTTGAAGTTCTGACTTTTCTTGATTTTTCTTGAATGATGGGTGTCGATTAACATAGCTCTGATACCAATTTGATACGGAGATTAGCCGTGTGGTTGCCCAGATCTTTCGACACCATGACTCGAAGGATGAAGGATGGAAAGACATGAATATGGATGAAAAAAACGGATGAAAGATCCAGTGTTGGTGAAGGATCGGTAGTTGGATAGATCTTACCGAACTCTTGAAACAACCTGAAGCACACTAGGAAAACTAAGAGCGTACACAACAACAATTTTTTAAAATTAAATATATTAAATTTTTAAGCAAAAGTTACTTTTTTGGCTAAAAAAACATGTCTTTGTTGTGTACTAAGCAACCTCTTAACAACCAAGGAGAGATAATGTAGATTAATTTCAGCCATTGGATAACCTCGAGATTAATGATAAATAAAATTCCATCGATCATAATTTTACAACTTTTATTTTATTTTTTATCAGCTTATAAAAGAAGTTAAACATTGGATTATAAAGATGACATGGAAGATAGAGAAAGTGAAAAATGAAGTTAAGATATCGAGTTTAAAAATTGCTAGTGTACGTGCTCTAAGGTCCTAACACACAACCAGGAACGATTGAAAAACCCTTCCGCTATAATCTCACACAGGGGGAGAAGCGATTGTTTCCAAAGCACGAGAAGTCGCCTGAAGATGATTGAGAGCATCAACTTGCCAATTCAAGTGGCACAGCGCAAAACAGTCCAAGCTATTAGCTCGAGCAAGATTCCACGTGCTCAAGAACAAGATTCCACTTGTTCAACTCTCCCCTTCCTAGGAAGTTACTATATTCCATGAGCCAAGAAATAATATCTTGAATAAGATTCCACCTATTCGCTCTTCCCTTCTCAGAAAGACACTCGATTCCACGAGTATAGAAATACTAAAAAGTATATGTGTTTTTATTCATTCAAAAGTTGACTAAAAACATTCAGCTAAGGGTGCCTTATATATGCAGTCGGGCGTCATCCTAGTAAACTAGGGTTTGCTAAAAGATAAGATCAAAACTATGGGATGAACATCTACCTAAAAAGCTCACAATAGAACAATTAAAAACTAGCCCATAATAATAAAATAAGTCCAATTATGGGCTGAAATAAAAAGATCTAATTAAGGCCTAATTTAACCAATAAAATATGCCCAATTAGAAAGGAAAAACGTCCAACTTGAATAAGAACCATGCAGCTTCTTTCGATTATCAATCTTGTTTTGGATCCACAAGAAACTGACAAATGATGCCCATGTCTACCCATATAAAAAGCGGGCGGGTTGCCGATATGGTTGATAAATGTTAGATTAGTTTGGAGTAACTGAAATGATTGAAAATGGTATTGAATTGGGCCATATGGGAAATTCTACCCGATATGTGCGGGCCGGGCCGGGGCTAGCTGGCCCGTCTTGTCCGGACCATAAATGATGCCCATGTCTACCCATATAAAAAGCGGGTGGGTTACCGGCCTGGCCAAGATGACCCGTATGTACTTGATTGCGCATATTTTTTTTGGATTTATCATTCAAAATAAGTAATATAATGTAATAAATTTTTCAATCCAATTATACCTATATAGTGCACTACTAACGAGTTCAACAATAAACAACACGCAAGAATGAATAAATCAAAATATGTGAAAAACAACAAGCATAATCAAGAAGTATGTGGAAATACTGTAATGTTCTGGGAAGATAGATGGATATTGGAGGACCCATTAGCCTCTATAGGGTCTGATCGAACCTTAATTAAACCAATGGAAAAGGTAGGGTCCTTTATTTTGGAAAAAAGTGAAACGAACAACTTCTTGATCAACTTGAAGGCATTCTTCCAACAAACATCATTACAAAAATAAAAACATATAACCTACCAACAAACGATATCATAGATAGAATATACTGGTCGACAAATGACGATGGCTGGTACTCCACTAAGTCTGCAATAAACATGATTCAAAGGCGGACAGTTGGGGTATTGGAAGACAAAACCTGGATATGGAACGTGAGCATCATGCCGAAAGTTCAAAACTTTTTGTGGAAAATGGCTCTAAATGGCCTCCCAACCAAAGAAAACCTTGATAAACAAAAAATTCCGGTAGTTATGCACTGCGTGTATTGCAATTACCATACAGAAAGTGCCAAAAACCTTTTCTTTGAGTGCCAATGTACTCACCGGACCTTGGATAGTACCAAAATATCAACAATCCTCAAGGATATTGATATAGATAATCATTCTACCTATGATACGCTCCTAGTATTGAAGGATAAAATCTCACCCCAAGAGCTTAGACAATTGGTAATGATCTGGTGGAATATTTGGTTAGACAGAAATCAAACAATATTCAACAATAAAAGACCAACACATAATCTGAAACAAATCGCACTAAAACAAATTGATGATTGGGATCAAGCCAACATTAAACAGTCGACTGATAGCCAACAACATAGAAAACCAAGAAGGAAGACCAAGAATATTAGTTGGCAAAAACCAAAAGTAAATTTTGTTAAGCTTAACTTTGATGCATCATCAAATGATGCCAACCAATTTTCCTTTGGCTTCATCATTCGTGATAACCATGGCCACCCTATAGCGCACAAAAAATGGAGATGTAATGCAAATTCAGTTCTTGAGGCAGAAGCTTTCGCTCTACGGGAAGGTCTACAAAAGGCCAAACAGTTAGAGATTTCGGCTATTGAGATTGAGGGGGACAACCTGATGCTGGTCAATTCAATCAACCACACTTGGAAACCTCCTTGGGAGACAGACATGATCATTTCAGACATCTCCGCCAGCATCTCAGGCTTCTCTCAATCAAGCACCACACACATCTTCAGGGAAATCAACACGGTAGCGGATAAGCTCGCAAGACACGGACTTTCTGCCACTGAAGACCAAGAAGAGCTCCCAGACGATGTGGTTGTACTCATCCTAAAGGATGTTGTAGGTCGGTCGGTGTCTAGAATCTGACCCACCTATTACGCTTACCTTGTATCAAAAAAAATAAATATATATACGCATATATAAATAAATTATATATATAACTATATATGGGTCGGGCCGGGTTGGCCCGCGGGCCAAAACGTCTACCCATGCTCGACCTATCAAAATACGGGTCAGGCCGGGCAAGGCCCGAACGGGCCAAACTAGTTGTCCAAACCTGTGTTTTTTACTGGGAGGGCAGGCCGGCCCGGATTTGTATAGGTCTAGTCTCGTATCAAGAAACTGAATAAACGCATCCAACGACCTTGTCTTGTACAACTCCACACAACTTAATAATGGAGGTTAAGAATCACAAAGATGATGCTTATAGATCCTAGAAGCACCAATCTTCAAAAAATTGACACGATCAAGAGCAACTAAGCTGGATATGCAACAACACACGATTTTCACCCAAAAGTTGTATTTGGATTAGAAAAATGAAAGCAAATCAATTAGCAATGTCTCATATGAGAATACAACAAATAGAAAAGGCTTATATATGTCTAAGCCTTTTCAAATAAAAGAAAATGTTTAAATGTCTTTAAAAGCCAAATAAGATTTAAAAGACTTTCTATATCTTAAAAACAACTTAAAATGTCTTCAAACCCAAGTCTAAATGGATACATTAAGAGACTTAAAATACACCAATCTTCATTCATCATAAGCCTAAGGTAAGGATGGTGCTTCATATGTGCATGGTTACATAGGGTGTCTTCTATGTATTCATGTGGCAACCTTCACTTGTGCAAGTGTCCTTAGACATCAATAGGGTGTCTTAACTTTTTCCATGGCTAACCTAGGATGGTCACTAAAGTTCTCATGGACATCAATGGTCATGGCCGATTCCTTAGAAATAAACACAACCATTCTAGATTTTGATGAAACTGTCTAGCTTGAGTCCTTTTGATGACATACAACCACGGTTGGGGTCTAGAGGACACGGAGAAGGTGGTGGTGATGCTCCTACATCAATCTCCCCTTCTTAAAAAGGATTAATTGTCCACGGATCTTCCTCAACTTCAACATAGTCATCTGGTAGCTCATGAGCATAGGCCTTGTGCCTCCCTTTCTTCTTGATGATCCCAATATGTAATTCTACATTAAAACTCACTCCTTCGTAGACAAAGATTAATAGAAACAATGGTCAAGGAAATCAAGTAACCAACATAGGCAAAAGATTTCGAGAATAGAGACGGATAGAAAGTCCTAGAATAATCAATCTCTTTAGGTGGTGACACTACATACAACCTTCAATATTAGATCTCTCCCCTTCTTAGTTTCATATAAACTCATAAATAAGCCCATGTTATAAGACTCCTAAGGGTTGTAGGACTCATGAAAACATGGAGTCGTGGGGTATGACACCTAACATGATCAAAAGACTCTCTAAACAACTCCTAGTCATAAAAACTACATCATTAATATAAACAAATGTGGTAAATCATAATAATTGTGCAAGTTATTGGAAGGCTTATACCTCTACAAATGACCTAATACAACAATCATATTGTCTCTTCCTTAATTAAAGGCTAAGGTAACACCTAAGAATCACACATTATCATGCTTAAATAAGAACTCTTTAACAAGTAAAACTTATTCCTAGAGTCTTCTAGCACACAATGCATATGAATGTCACAAAAATCAACGTGTATACTATGTATGTCCTTAATGTGCTCAAAGCCTATCACATTATAACCTAAGATGGTGTCAACACAAGTTTCCTTGAAATGATAATAATCAGTACACTATCACATTATAGCCTAATATGAATTAAATGTACTAAGGGCAACACTGATTTTATTGACATTCTTATCCATGAATAAAGATTACGACACAAGTTTACTAACTACAATGAACTAAATGAAACTGAAATGTTTACAACGTTTAAGTATAAACTACTTAATGAATTTGAACTAAATACCATCAATATATGAAATAAATATACTAAGGAAAAAACTAATTTATTTGACATTCTTATTCACATATATAAGATGACCAAAACAAGTCCACTAACTACAATGAACTAAATGAAAACTAAAATATGAACTGTTTATAGCATTTAAGTATTTTTTGCTTAATGAATATGACGAGTCCTTATAGCATATGGTTTAGCATATGCAGATCCCTCCAAAGCAAAAGGTGTTTGCATGGAGACTCCTAACGGACTCACTGGCGGTACAAACCTCGCTCCATTGCCGTCATGTTTTGCCTTAAACACTATTAGCAATGTGGGAATACTGACGAGTCCTTATGGCATATGGTTTATACCTGCATCCATTTTCTCTGTGGCAAAGGTCTAAATTGTGTGCTCTTATTAACTCACTAGTGAACCTGAAGGTGGTTGATATGGCTTTGTTGCTGCTTGAACAAAAGTGAAAATAGTTCTCGAAGATTTCCTTATCCTCACATGGGTCGCCTAGATGAATAGAAATTACACGCTATTTGCGGAAGCTCCCTGACAAAGTCATGCCATCAGTCACTCCCTAATTCGTTGGTATGTGACTTTAAATGGTACAAGGATATTGTCTCTCTTCCCACTCCGGATGTGACATCCGTTTCGCCATGGATCCCACCTTCTAGTGGCGTCCTTCGATGCAATATAGATGCAACACTCAATCCGGACTCAATTGGTATGGGAGTAGTTATTAGGGATTCGTATGGTTTCTTTGTAGCAGCTGCAGTCCAGCGTATCCCAGGGAAGTTCGAGGTCATTGTTTGAGCTTATGCCATTCGCTATGGCCTGCTTGTCCTCCACTCCATGCACATTGCTCATGCTGAGATGCAGATCGATTCCCTCTCAGCAGTTCTCCGATTACAATCGCCTACTTCCCTAACGTCACGCTCTTATGTTGGAGTTTTATGTTTAGATATTTCTAGTTTAATGACATGTATGTCGTATGTATCCTTCTCACATAACGGGAGATCGGAAATACTAATTTTCATTATATGGCTCGGTTAGACCCCTGCCGATAGGTGTTTATTACCAGGACTTTTCGGCGGGTTTATTGGCCTTGTCGGGAGATGATATGATTTAATGTATTCAATTGTTTTCCTTTAAAAAATAATACCAATAATATATGAACTAAATGTACTAAGGAGCGCAAAAAAAAAACTATTTTCTTGACATTCTTATTCACAAATATAGATGGTCAAAACTATTGGTGGATACAAATTGAGTATCCACCAATGTGCCATTTGACATTATAAAAAAATATGACATGAAAATCCTTCTTACTATGTTTTATAAATAAATGATTTTTTATTCACATAATAAATGATAAACAAGATAATATATAAAAGTGGTATTGTAAGGCTAGCGACTACTTTGTAGAAAAAGTTGTTTGCATATGCATATCTACACGAGTTAGTTGTTCGGTTCTTTTTGTTATAATTCCTTTAATCTCATGTAATTGCTTTAACTTTTAGATTCATGTACAATAATCTTTTGATAATGGCTTGATTTCTTAATTAGGGAGACTTTTCTCCCAACATTTTCAATTTTAAACATTAAGATTATGAAAATCATATAAAGTCAAAGAGAAGTTAATAATTGACGAAACTTTTATATATACTTTGTTCTTTAATTATTGTAAAAACTTAGTTGCAGAAAGACTACGATAAACTCTAAAAATAATTTTATTGCATATTATCTCACCTAATTTTGCAAAATTATAATTGACCCATATGTAGTACAAGTTTGACCACTTATAAATATATAAAAGAAGATCTAAGTTTGACCACTTATGAATATATAAAAGAAGCATTGATCGTAATTGTTAATACAAAATAATTAATGCTCTTGAGGAGTTACTTTTTATAGTTAAAAATGAAGGAAATAAGAGTTTTTGCTTAAAAATGCGATTCTTGCAATTAATGTGTTGTATTAACGATTACAACCAATGTGTCAAAAATAACTCCTCCAAAATTCCACATTTTAGAAAGGTCCATCAAATTGTAATGACATTTGATATTCAAGAAATTGATCATGCAATTAAAAATATAGAACTTTTGAATCAATTTCACAAAAATAAGATTATCATGATTTAAATATATAATCAATAAATAGAAAGATATTTTGTCATTATAGTTTGGTGAACTTTTCTTTTTATTTATTATTTGACCACTATATGTATATGTCTTGTTTACGTGTATTGTATGTGAAATAACCATATAACAAAAAATATTTTACAAATAAAAGATAGTAATCTGATGACAAACAATATCAGTTATTCAACAAAATAATTTATTAAATTTCTAAATATTAAATAAAGTGTAAAAATCAGTTACATTTATAACATTTGAGATATTTTACAAATAAAAGATAGTATTATATATGAAAAACGGGCTACGTAGTCATCGAACGGGAGATAGTCTTTTTCATAACATCAACTACAATTATAGTGGATACGTCTATACCCCAGAAGGGTCAAACAATTAATGAAAATTAGTGTTAAAACTTAAAATTGATTGCTAAACTAGTTATGTAATTTTGACTTCTAACCTTGTTTGTTTTCCCGGTAAATATGATGAACTTGTATATTTCAATTACTTTTTTTTATGACCGGTAACTATCATATTAACAACTATTGTCCTTTATCATTTGTTAGTCGACCTTATTAGAAAAAATTGGATAAAGATGTGACTTTGCTAGCAGTTAAATTTTGTAAGGGTAATTGTGTATAATATTCCAAATTAAGGTGATTTTGTGTAATTTAACTCATAAAATAGAGTGGATCAAACGGCGTCGTTCAATTGGCAGGCGCATCGATAAACTGATGGTTCAAGTAATCAAGTCTGCCGTCGACAGTCGACTGCATCTTCAACCGGAATCCTTCTCGCTCTGTTCCTCGGTATAATTACCCCTACTTTGTTTTTCTTCTATAACTGAATCTTATTTTTGTGCCGTATAGATGCTTCTTCTTTGCATTTTGTTTCTCTAGATGATGCTCGTGAACACGGTTTGTTTTGTCGATTTTAGGTCAATTTTTGATGTACTCGTTAGTTTGCGGCAATTGTTAAGCTAAACAGATTCATTTCGTCGATTTCGATCCGAATTTGATATCTTGTTTGCCATCGCTTTGATTTTCGAGGTTTTAGTACAAAATTGCTACAAAAACTTAGCTGATTGCTTGTTGATGGCGGGAGACAAAGCTCAGAACCTCAAGTTTGGAGTTTTATGATATGTATGTCTTAGGTCAACAATAGGGTGGGGATTTTATGGAAAGAATATCAAAATTAGGATTTTAAATTATGGTGTTTGTGTCAATTTAACGTTACAGTATACTCAATCGACCAGATATTGGAATGTCAGGGATCGCCCCTACTTCTGGTTCCAATTGAGGTGTTTAGACCTCACTTTGCATAGAGATGTATGTTTGGCTATTTGCGATGCTCAAAAATCTGTAAGAGCAAGAGTTGAGCTGTACTAATTAGCACTATTGTCATTTCAATACATGTGTTAGTTCTTGCATCTTATGGAATAACTTATTGAATTTGAAGTGATATAAAGGAAATCGATGTTTGTAATCATGGGCATAAACTTGGCTATTATCTGATAATGAGGTGAAGAAAGTAATGCTATGTTTGGTTTTCCTAGTTCGTAGTTAATATGTTGCTCATATAGGTTGTTATAGTATAAGAGAAACATCATATGATTGTGGAACTAACAAGTTATTCAGATGGTAGACATATTGAGTTGCAGAGCTTCATTTAGGGTCTAATACAGTGCTTTACACTTTGTGCTGAGAGTTTGTTTCCTTGCTATATTTTTAGTCAATGGGGAGAACAATGCGCAGAAAAAAGAAAATGAACAACCCTGAAAAGGCCACAGGTTCTTCAAATCCTTTTCCTTCTGGAAAGGATTTTTCAACATCATTAAAACCAGGAGCTGTAATGATGAAAAAAGGTCCAAGTCAAGACTCAGCCAGAACAAGGCAGGGAACAGGTACTTCACTGAATTGCCCTATCTGAACCAGTGTTCTAAGAGGCGCGCCTTAAGGAGGCCCCAGGGGTCTAGCGCCTGAGGAGTCTCAGGCTTAGCCCCTTTGATCAGGTGCGCCTAGGCGCAGCGCTGCACCTGATGCTGTTTTTATAAAAATTCAGCAGCACATTATTTTTTCCCCCAAAAGTTGATTATTCTTATTTACAAAATAAATTATATTAAGAAATAAGTTAAATATTAAAAACTGTCAAATAAGTATTATAAATAATTATTACTATAAATAAAAGTTAAAATCTGAATACACTTTCCTAATAAAACTAAAACTAGAATTCCTTCTTCCTTCAAATAGTTGTACTAGACCTAACACCTTGCTCATAACATAAACGTATAATCTTGTCTGAACCTATTGAAGTACTCTCTTCAAGTATTTTCTTCTACAATTCTGTTCTGTTGTTGCTGCTGTATCTTCTGCAATCCTGTTATATTGAATTCTTGCTTGTTTGTTTATTATTTTTGAACTACCAAGTTATGTGTTATATTGAATAAAATTAAGACATTTAAAAAAAAAATCAATCAGGCGCGCCTAGGCACACTGTGCCTGGCGCCTAGGCTCGAGGGGACCCCAGAGCCTCGGTGTGCCTAAAGCCTTTTAGAACACTGATTCTGAACTTGTAAGCCTGCTTCTCATGGTTGATTGTCAGGGAGAATAAATATGATGAGAAATAGAAAGAAAAATAATAGAAATTCTGCAGGATCTTTGCAGCCTTCAGTCTCTTCAGAAAACGCTCCAAGCTCGTCAGGACCCGGAGTTGTGATTCTTGAAACATCTTCTACTCGAGACTCTACTAAATCAAAGGAATTGGAAGGTACTAACCCAAGTCAATCTGGGGATAAGATTGAGAAGAGCGATGCAGTATTAGGGAAGATGGCTGACGTCACTCCAAGCTCGTCAAAATCTGGAGTTGTGGTTTGTGAAACATCTACGACTCAAGACTCCTCTAAGTCAAAGGTAATGGAAGGTACTAACCCGAGTCAAACTGGGAATGAGATTGGGAAGAACAACACTAGATTAGGAAAAAAAACAAGTGATGCCAATGAAAATCACGGGGGGCAGAGGAAAGATAAGAGAAAAGTATTGAATGGGAATGAAGCAGGAAAGAGAGGGGAAGATAAATATAATAAGCTCGGTGGAGTCATATTTATGTGTAGTACTAAAACAAAACCTGATTGTTTCCGCTACCGAGTCATGGCTGTTCCAGCAGGAAATAAAGAGCAGGTGATGATTGTCAGACCTGGTTTTAAGCTATTCCTCTATGATTTTGATCTCAAGCTACTATACGGAATCTATGAAGCGACATCCCCTGGTGGTATGAAGCTTGAGCCAAATGCATTTGGAGGTGCCTTCCCTGCACAGGTGCATTTCAGTTTAAACTTCAAATTATCAACAAAGTTTTGCTGTTTGTGACAATGATGCTCATTTGACAGGTTCGGTTTAAAATTCATAAGGAGTGCATGCCACTTCATGAAGGTGTTTTCAAGAAAGCAATTGCAGAGAACTACAACGAGAGAACACGAAAATTCAAGACTGAGCTTACAGGAAGACAGGTAAGAAAGCCATCAAGTCATGTATGTATGTATCTCTATTCGGCTGCTAGGTCATCATGTATAGCTTTATATTTGCAGGTGAGGAAACTTACTTCGTTGTTCAGTCCTCTGGATTATACACCAAATGTTGGGCCAAAATACCCTAGCTATGGCCTAAGACCTGAGCTACACGCGCTTCCACAGTCTTCAGCGGTTGGTGCCCCTCTAGGATGCCATCTAAGTGAACAAGAATATCGGATGTATGGTTTGGCAGGCAACAGAGAACCGATTTTAAGGATACCGCCAACTACACAACCAGCCATTAGTATCGGCACCAGCGAAAACCGATATCACCCTTATAATTATACCGCCACTCATGCTACTACTACTTCTGATCCTAACCTACAGCTAACAGGAAGAGGTGCTGATCAGCTTGATCCTTATATTTATCAGACACGAATAGAAGCATACAGATCCGAGCCAATGTTGGCAACACATGGCTTACCAGCAAGGCCTCCCAACGAAAGGCCGGTGGTGGGTTATTACACTTTAGAACAGCTGTCCCGATACGAACCACCTACTCACCTGGGAACTAGCCAGATTGACAGCATGTCAGCCCAGTCCATCTCTGCCCCTGTGTCGGCGAGATACTCTTTCAATGGTGCTACTCCCATGTGAGGAGAAAAAAGAAACAGAGACCTATGTATGCTATTAACTTGCCTTCTCTGTTTGTTGATTTGCCCTGGCTTTAGAATTATAAGCCTCAAAACACTCCTGGTTTCAACACTGATATGGCATAATATTCTTTTAATCCATGGAGCTTGTCGTTTGATACTTGTGTTATATTCTCCAAAAGGGAAGAATTAATGATTGTGTTTAGCATGAATTACTTAACCCTATAATTGTAGATAGGGTGTGTTTGGAAACCAATTTGCAAGAATCAAGCTAATGAGGTTGCATCATTGTTGGACATCCTATATTTATTTATTATTTATTTTTAATATCGGAAAGGAATCAGGTTGCATCATTGTAGGACATCCTTGTAGATAAGAGCTTGCAAGACTTGATCGGCGATTGGGTCAATTGGCGGAGGAAGATGCCCCAATTGGAGAGTCTATAGTGTGAACGGTAATCATTTTGGTGGGATAAGGCCCTCACATCAAAAATAAAATAAAATTAAAGTAGGATAAGGCCCTCACATCAAAAAAAAATAAAATTAAAGTAAGTTTATTTTCTTATCTTTGTATAAGAGCACTATCTCTAGAGAAGAAAAAAAACTCTCCTCAATCTCTCTTCAATCATCTCTCCTTCACGTCATCTTTTTTCACAATTTTTTTTTTCCATCCCACCAACAATAAATTATAAAAATTCTCTCACAACCCTCTCTCTCCTACTTTTTACCATATCCTATCATATTATCTCTACTATGTTTCATTATTCTATGTTTTTCTCTTACTAAATGCGGGTCCAAATACATCAAAAAGCAAGATGAGAAAAAATTTTGTTGGGTGATTTTTTTTCGTTTCATCTAGAGTTTTGTGGGAATATTTACTGATTTGAAGACTTTTTAGCCAAAAAATAAATTCTCTAAGAGCATTTATTCACTAGTGTATGTGCTCTGAAGAAATACTTCTACACCTCTTCAATATTTATCCTTATAGGATGGATATCTATCTTCCTTTAATACTAAACTAGTGTATTACCCGTGCCCTACACGGGTGTTTTTTTATATATTACTAATAAAATAATTCTTATATATTATAAATGTATAATAAGATAATAAAATAAATATAAAATTTAAATAACAAAAAAATAAATTTTATTTATATTTTTTTAATTATATAATTTTTAAAAATCTAAGACATTATCCTATTTTTTAGAAGTTTTTAGATTAATTTCTTTTGATAATTGGATTTAAAAACCACTTTTTAAAAAGAATTTTGGGGGCTGCATTAAACCTGGTGGCGACACGTGGCTAAAATTACTTCTGCTTTAATAGATACTAGTGTATTACCCGTGCCTTGCACGGAATTTTGATAAAAATATTATTTATTACTATATTTCTTTAAGGGATTATATATAAACTATTTTTCTGTCATTAGATAGAGTAGATAATAAGCAATAAATATTTGTATACTTTACATATAATATTATATAATACATTAATAAAATATCTAACCGTATAATAATTCATATTTTGATTTTTCTCCCCCTTATTATACTGATTCATATGTTAATAGAAATAGTACATTGGTAGTATATGATGTTAAATTAATTGTTATATATAAATTAATTTAAGAAATCATGTTTGTTTTTATAACTGGCCCAATTGGTTGGCCTGATTTAATTAAGATTTGATTTTAATATTTTGTTAAATAATTTTTTAATGAATAAACTTAATTAATATTTTTGGTGGGTTGTAGTTAAATGTTAAAATGACACGTGACAGCGATCATTTTTCTGCGTGACACGTGGCAAGGAGTGTTACTCCTATAATATATACTAGTGTATTACTCGTGCCTTGCACGAGATTTTAATAAAAATATTATTTATTATTATATTTCTTTAAGGGATTATATATAAACTATTTGGGATAATTGAGCTATAAATGCCTTTTTTTTATTTGGATACTAAGTATGCAGGCAAAAACATACCAGGTTATAAAATGTTCAGGTATAAATAAGATTTTTAATTATTTTTTTATCCTTTTCCGCTCACCTCTCTCTTCTCACCTCTCACCTCTCTCTTGCGATTTTGACGATTCCTTTCTCAGTCTTCGCTCGTCTCCTTCCTTCGTCGCCGATTTCTTCATCTTCGATTTCGATTTCTTCATCTTCGTCTCCGATTTCTTCATCTTCGTCTCCGATTTCTTCATCTTCGGTTGTTGCTTCGATTTCTTCATCTTCGTAGCTGGTCTCCTTTCTTCGTTCGATTTTATGTCTGAAGTTGGTGCTTCTTCTGGTAATATATCTAACAAGATCTCTCATTTGCTTGAATTTTTCCCCCTATTTCCAAGTCGGACTTTCAATTGTTGTCCCAATTATCTTGTTAGGGAAGATTGCTAGTCAATTTAAGCCGAAGCTAAAGCAAAAGCCAGGGAAAAAGACAAAGGCAATTGATTCTACTTCCGCGCCTAAGGACACATTTGCGGCTCATTCAGAAAGTCTGAATACAAATGAGGGTTCAATTGAAGGAAGATTTCAATGGCGAGCTTGATAGAGAAGAAGACAGTAAACGCCGTGAGAGCAAGATTGCCGAGTTCATTTTTGGTGCTGGAACCGGCTCTTCTACTAAATTCCCTTCTCCTACCTTCCAGGTTTGTCTCCTAGACTTAATTTTCGAATTAGGGTTTAACAATCTATTGTAATTGAATGTCTGATGTTAATTGTTGCAATTTAGGGTTTTAGGATGCCAATCTACTGCAATTTGATCATCACTTTTGCTGATTTATAAACCAGTAATAAGTTTGACCCTCTACATTGATTATAACTATCAACAAATTGGCAGAATTATGAAATTAGGGTTCCAATTCAAAGTTGTCAACTGTACTTAACGTGTATGACATTACACCAAAATTTGGTTGTGAAAACGATTCAACTTTAGTTGTTGGGAAGTTCTTTAGTCACTCTTGTGAATCTAAATTGAAAGTTGAATGGTATCTTAGACCCTGAAAACCATAAAATTGCAGGCATAATTTCAGAAGCCTACAGAGGACAACACCTTGCAGGTGACACTATCAGGTGCACTAAGAAGCTATGAGTAAACATGTAAGAGGCTTTTTGACAATCTTGCAGTACTAATTTGTATTTCTAGCAAAGGTCTATTCTTAGTTTATGCATACACCGACTCCACGTTTTGAGATATCTACCCAAGTTGGCATCAATATACATATACAACTTCATATCTGTATATTTTATTTTTGGTGGTAGGAGTTATGGGTTAAGAAAGTGTATGAATGAAGTATAATGGTGGGAATCGAAGATATTAATAAGGAGATTGCAAGATTTAAAACTTCATATGTTTCAATAAGTTTTAATATTGTGCATATATTTACTAAGCTCGGTACATTTAAACTGCAGAACACCAATGCTATTTTCTTTTATAAATTTGAATCATATTAATCGTGATTCAGACCAATGTTTATTTATTTATTTATACATTATGCTCATCAACAACTACTTGATTTCCAATTCAGTTATTAGACAAATGGTCTTTGTCTTTATGCATGTAGCATCTAGATTATCATTTTTTTAGTTATTAATTATTGGATTTTTATGGTTTGGTGACCGTATGCAAGTTTGAGCATTGTGTCCTAATTCTAAATATTGTTGTGCATACATAGACGAAATTTATTGAATAAAAGAAGCAATGCAATGAGTTATGTTCAATGGATAGTGGAAGTTACTTTTAAGGAGCAAGACCACCTCTCCTTTTGTCTCTTTGGTGGTTATGTTGGATATACATATGAAAATTGACCTTCTCTGCCTCTCTTGTCTAATAATCTTTTTCTAGAATTTGAACTTTGTTTTGTATTTTCTTTATATATATATATATATATGGTATCCATTAATACCACTAAAGGCCTCTTTGGATCTTATGCTTCAAGTACAATTTTGCATTAATAGGCTTTGAAATTCAACACTGCAGTATGTAGTGTAGAATGCAACAGGACTGAATGTAGGAATCCGTGTTCGTTTACCGGACTTCAAATTTCCTATTTCTTATCAGACATCTAGCTCTGAAGTTGTTGGTAAGTGGTACTGTCCTTTCATGTTCATCAAGGACCTGACAACAAAAGAGCAAGTGAAGAAGTCAATGTTTTATAAGATGATACTACAACAATACTGGGAGCGGATCTTTACATCTGAAAATAAAAATGCGTGATCAAGTGATTCAAGTCAAGGCAATAACATGGTGTTTGTGGATATTGATGTTCCGACTGAGTTTGTCTAGAGACAAAATTATGCAAGTTCATTAGGAAAATGATGTGAATATAGTGTTGTGGTTTAGCAGCAAAGATGAAAGAGCAAGTGTGGGACTGAGTTCACTTATTGTTGAAAGAATGATGTGGGAGAAGAAAGAGCGTGATGGATTCGCAAAAAGGAAAAACAAGAGAAGGTTGTGAAAAGAGAAGGGAGAAATTAATACTTTTTGTAATATTAGGCTCTGAAATTCAACACTGCAGTATGTAGTGTAGAATGCAATTAATGGTCATTATTGTTTACAAGTTGTCATCATTTATGCAAATAGATAAATTAATATTTTTTTTGCTTCTTTTATTAACTTGGAGCACACAATTACTGTTACATTCTCTTGGTTTTGACAGTCACTGACGTATTTTATCCTTCTATTGTAAAGATTAAGGGGAAAATGGATACCTTGTACATAG
This sequence comes from Fagopyrum tataricum, assembly GCA_002319775.1. Taxonomy (NCBI): domain Eukaryota; kingdom Viridiplantae; phylum Streptophyta; class Magnoliopsida; order Caryophyllales; family Polygonaceae; genus Fagopyrum; species Fagopyrum tataricum. The sequence continues at coordinate 22,973,853 of CM008286.1, forward strand.
AGATAACTCGTGTAATTAAAGATGTAATTAAAGATATGTAGCAAAAGAGACTGTCTTTGTGCAACGTCTCATCTGATTGTAGAGAACACATCGTGGCACTAAAGGATCTTCTTTGCGAGAAAAGAAATTACTACCGTGTAATTGCATGTCTATTATCAGAACTTGACTCTTTGTGATGATTATAATTTTTTAACCTGCTATAAGGGTCTAATATTTAACGTTGGGTAATAAAATCGGGTAACTACAAAGTTGGGTAACCAAAGTGAAGTTAAATATGGAACGTTGGGTATTAAAATCGGGTTACTACGAAGTTGGGTAACCGAAGTGAAGTTGGATATGGAACGTTGGGTATTAAAATCGGGTAACAACGAAGTTGGGTAACCGAAGTGAATTTGGATATAGAACGTTGGGTATTAAAATCGGGTAACAAAGAAGTTGGGTAACATAAGTGAATTTGGACGTAGAACATTGGGTATCAAAATCGGGTAACAACGAAGTTGGGTAACATAAGTGAATTTGGATGTAGAACGTTGGGTATTAAAATCGAGTAACAACGAAGTTGGGTAACAGAGTATAACGTTGGGTAACAGGGTTGGGTAACAGGGTTGGGTAACAGAGTTGGGTAATAGAGTATAACGTTGGGTCCCTTCACAAATAGAAAGTCCTTCACAAATAGAAAGTGCATAGTTAGTGTTTCTATAAAATTTTGCCTACACATTTTGTTTCCTTGATAAAAAAAATACACCCTTACCATTCTCACCCAAACTATTTTTTTTGTAATTAGATAGAGTAGATAATAAGAAATAAATATTTGTACACTTTACCTATAATATTATATAATACATTAATAAAATATTTACCCGTATAATAATTCATATTTTGATTTTTCTCCCCTTTATTATACTAATTCATATATTAATAGAAATACTACATTGGTAGCATATGGTGTTAAATTAATTGTTATATATAAATTAATTTAAGAAATAACACAATCTCATGTAACAAAAAAGATGATTGGAAGGGATGGAAACCGTAACATTTAATTGTTAAAAGTGGATTTAATTAATTCTTTTCTTTTTTTTATACTGTTAAAATTTGTTATGGATGTGATTCTAATCTGTTATACATATCTCAAGTAACAAAAAAGGTGATTGGAAGGGATGAATTTAATTAAGATTTGATTTTAATATTTCGTTAAATAATTTTTTAATGAATAAACTTAATTAATATTTTGGTGAGCTGTGGTTAAATGCTAAAATGACACGTGGCAGTGAGTATTTTTCTGCGTGACACGTGGCAAGGAGTGCTACTCCTATAATATATGTAAGATAGGATTACTATCTAGACGTATCAATATTTATTTAACTGTGAATATTTTTAGGCTTATCTCGGAAGATTTTTAGTTAGCTTTTTATAATTTTGTTGTCAATGCACATGAATAAACACGTTTTACAACCTTTTATATTTCTACATGGTATCGGGCCTAAACTTGTTCCTCTAAAACCCTAATTGTCTCTTACGATGACTCAACTTGCGGCCCTCACAAATTCATTTTATCATAGGAAAAATAATTGAACCAACGGCATATTTTGATCAATGACAACTATCGACAATTGATTTGTGGTAATGAAGAATGCACTAGCGGCAAACCCACAAACTTGATTTTATCCAGGCAAAATAACCGAACTAGCGACATATTTTGATAATCTCACACACTAATGTGTGAATTTGATGTTGATAGGTTGGATTGTTGTTGCTCTTGATCTCAAAATCCAACAATCCATCACTTATTTCGCTATTGTCAAAGAGTTATGGGATGACATAAAACATCGCCATGACATTGTAAATGACCCTCATCTCATGCAGTTGCGCGCATACTTGGCTCGTCGTCAAAATCATTATCACATCACTGAATATTATGGACGGTTGAAGAATATTTGGATGACATAAAGTCGACTCAGACGGTGTTATGCACATGAATAAGCACGTTTTGCATCCTTTTACATTTCTATACAAATGATAATTTTGGTCTTTTAACTTGCACAAACAAGTCAAAGAGGGAAGTCGATCATATTTCTTGTCAAAACTTGAAAACCAAAGCTAATTTTGTTGTACAAATGGATTATCATTCAAGTGTAGATTACTCTCCTTTGTAGGCAAAGGGGCACGTTTTAGGGGAATTAACCGACAAAATTTCGGTTGAGAGCGGTTATAAGTGGTTATAAGTGATTAAGATAATTTAGTGTTTCCTTAACCACTTTTCGACCCAAATCCAACTCAATTGGGTCATATGAAGCTAGTTTGCTTTTTGTATGAATTTTTATTCACCGATACGTTTTACTTAACTCATTATAGATAAGTGAAGCTTCAAAGTAAAATATTCACGAGCTCGTCTCAAACTAGCTTAACTCACCAAGTAGCTCACTAGGTAGATCTTTGTAGCTTAATGAACATTTATGCTTGGATTCCTCTCAAATTTTGCAACAACATTGTAGAGCTATATACTGATGCATGCTTGAAAAAATCCCATCGAATGTGTCCCAAAAACAGAAAGTGTCGGACTCTTAATTCCTTATGCAACATGGTCTAGGCATTGACAAGGACAACACCACTTTTGCTAAGTCATGAAAAGGTCATGATTGAGTCAAGACAATGTCCCATGGCACTCATGAGTCTCAACTAAAACACTTTTCGACAAATTCGTGATAGTCAAGTCCCTTGGTTCAGTTCAGTTATCTTCCGTACTTTTACCTTGTAATCACTAGTTACTCTAGGTGTTGGTCACTTGGCTTGCCTCCCGCAACCTAGACCATCATGACACAAATGTGAGTAACTCATTGCACCTTGTCTCGACGACAAGCTCAATGGTTTCGTTTAGACTAAATGCAATTCTCCAACATCTACCATACGTACACAAAATGCAAACAAGCAAGCAAGAACAAGTTAAGGCCTAATGAAAGTGATCATAAAGGCAAGACCGTGAAAGCAACCCTTAACCGATGGTATCAAAGATGGAAATATAACTCATTTAACAAGATTAGCCTTAGCAGTGATATGATGTTCTATTCAATCCTTTATGGTAGTCTCTTTTTAGTTTGTTTTGTGGTTGTTTTTGTCGTAAGAACTTGGTATCGGTAATCCTTCCTAAGACTTAACATGAGATGATATGTTTCTAACACGAACTAATTAACTTTGAACAAGGAGAACAAATGATGCAGATTTTATTGTTATATTTAATCTTTATGAGGTTGCAAATCATACCTTTTTCAATATTGATTTTGTGCTTGCAATTCTAGGAGTGAAAAGTAATGTAATCTTTAAAATGTATGCTCCAAGATGGAGGATCATTTTATATGTTGCACCACCTTGCATATCTATTCCATGGTAGCAACTCACATAATTAAGGAACATAATATCACACACCCTATGATGTTATAGGTAGTCAAATAAAGCTATACAAAAATAAAAATATAAGGGGCAGAACAATGGAGCATTGTTTGCTCAAAACACTCAAAGTATTTTTCTAAGAAGTTCGCCTATTTAGATGATAGAGATATGAGAGAGAGAAAAAGATTTTTTTGAACAAATATTGAAACAAGATGTAAAATTGAAAGTATGCAGGTGTTGGCCATGGTTGAAACAAAGACTGATACGTACCTCTGGAAAAAAGCCTCTTGGTAAAAACTTGAGTTTGACAATATAAATTTTATCCTCACAAATGGATTTTTTGTGAGGTACATGTCTTGTATGAAAAGCACGTCAAATAAAAAAAATGAATCATTTGAACTAATTCACAAAGATAAAGGGTGCATATCCATGAAACACCAAAATTACGAAACAAATTTTGTATTGTTATCGTATTAGTATATGTCCCTCCAAAAAAAATGAGAAAGTTGAGTTTTGGTCACTCATTTCGAACTTTGTCAACATACTCCAAAGCCCATGACTCTTTGATAGGGGATCTAAACACAAATAAAAATCTTCATAAAACTTGGATGAGCACCTTAAAAGCACAATTGGTCTAACAAATTGGTTATATTAAAGAATTGATGCCTTTTCTAAGATCTACCTACTCAATGTTTGAAATACACTTGAAGTAAGTGAGGATTTTATCATGTATGAAAAACTCAAAAGAGTAACGGTCCAACAACAACAACTCATGACGATCTCAACGTATCATCTCAATTCTCAACCTAACTCATGACATCATTTTCCAATGCCTCAACAAGCTATCACATGCATACTTATTTATAATAAGGCATGATATGCACATCACCGTACACATTTCACATGCGCTACACATAGAAGCAAAACAATGCACATCATTATTCAAATATAACATATATAACATTTTAACATGACATAATGGTGATCTCTCAAGCAAGGATTTTTGTAGATCATGTAAGAGCCTTAGTCTTTCGGACCGAGACTTGACCTTAGCCGAGATTGGATTTGGGCCGAGTTTGGTCTTTCCGCACCCGCGGGCAGGACTGCCGCTCCTGCGGGTTTCTGCCCTTGCGGCTCATGGAACCGCCCCTGTGGTTTCCGGCGGCTGCAGCCGGTTTTGTTGACTCTCTTGACCCGTGCTTTACCTTTGTCTTACTTCTTTCTTTCCCTTGGCCGATCAAGGGTTTCATCTTCATCTCGTTTCCTCAGTTCCTACGTCCTCCTTGCTTCTCCTTCACCTTCCTTTGATCTTGTTCTTATTCTCCTTGGAGTTTTGCTTGGAAGTTGTGCTTTGTGGTTGTTGATGATGCTAGTGATGTGTATGCTGAGCTTGGAAGCCAGCTACTGATGTGTTTGATCTCTTCCTGCAGCCTAGGATCTTCATTAGTGGTGAGTTCTTGCTTCTTCTCCTTCTCTTCTTCTTTGTTTCCATCTCCTTAGCTTAGGATTAGATGTTTGGACATAGGATGATGTTTAAATGTGTATGTTGTTGCATATGTGTGATTTTTATGGAGAGAAGACGTGATTTGATAACTTGAAGAGCCGAAGAGAAGCCGCGGCTGCGGCTGATTCCTGCCGCGCCCGCGGGTTGTCTACTCCGCTCCTGCGTCTCTTGATCACGCAGGTGCGTCTTGTCCCGGGACTACCCATAGTTGGGTAGTTCCTTTCCTTCCTAGTATGAGGGACTTAGTACCATACTAGGTATCGGTTTATGATGAGTATGATATAGATATGCCGGTTACGGCTTTGAGGTTTACGAGTTGGATATGATCCTTATGGATCCCTTGGGTCTAGGTGTGACCCCTTTGTGTGATAGTAGATTGATATGTATATATGTATGCCTTGTATAGGCCGTGTTGTCCTCCAGATTGGAATGGACGTATGTGAGAGTTGATCATAGTTGGGATTACTTCCAAGACTGAGGTAAGTCCATAGGACTTACTTAGCTGCCATCTCTATATTGGATGTTGCATGAGTGGTGCATGTTTATTCTTGCTAGCATGTGATACTGTTATTACCGACCTATGGTTTAGTGACTGCCCATTGTAGGGCGTGACAGCTATCCTTTCATCCCGCTGGGAGACTGGAGGTTCTCTACGGGCAGGTCAGTTCTGGATTGTGGGGCGGGCTTTCTCCACTCCCATAGGGTATACGGAGACGGTGACCGCATCACCACTCCAGCTGGCATTAGCTCCGGGAGGCGAGGGTTATATTCCTCGTGTCACATATATTCATATTGATATCCTTATATATACGATTTGAGTGTTGGAGTATATTTATAAAGATTATAAAATGGGTAAATGCGTGATATCATAATGAGGTGTTTAATATTCTTGATATGTGATTGTGCTTATGTTCATCTTATATATGTGTATGGTTAGCTAACGGTTTTATACCGTGTTGTAGATCCCTCGCAGGTTAGGAGAAGTGCAGAGTGATCTAGAGAGGGTGATCTGTTGAGGGCTTCGTACACTAGGTCGTCCTCGTGGGTTTGGGACCTTTTGCTCTTGTACATTTTCGTTATGTTTTGATTGTATTCAGCAGTACCTTTTATAAACCTTTTGATATTTATATATCAGTTTCATGTTTTGTTTTAATCTATTTGTGCCTTGTTATAAGATCAGTGAAATTGTTGTCAGGCTAGGGTCAGGATCCATTGTGAGATCCTAGCCCAGTAGCACTCCGAGTCCTATGGATTTGGGGTGTTACAAATCAAAGCTAAGTATGTCATAAAACTTTAGTGAATACGTTCAAACAAATGATTAGTCCATAGTGATTTATTGTCTTAAAAAGCACCTACAACGAGTATAATATTTCTCGAATTAAACTTTTCGCTTTCAAAATCAATTAAATAATTTTCAAACAAAGGATTAGTCCATAATGATTTATTAGAATAATCAAACGAACATAAAAAGACTTTCCATTTATCAATTTCAACGAGTTTGGGGTTAATTTAGGCCAAAGAAAAATACAAAAGACGAATAAATTCATAACTTATTCGTTATTAACTCATCTAACAAATGAAAAGAAGCTACGGACTCACAATAGAATCAACTACATGCGCCCACCATCGGAACCACCACCGAAAAATTCTTACACCACATTATATTAAATGAAGAGAGAAATATGAAAAAATGAACAGCCCTCAGAGATAGAATCGAAGATAGGCGAATCCTAGGGCGATAGAAACAGGCGACTTCTAGGGCGGTTCCAAGTGAGGCCGACAGTTCATAACACACACTCGATCTTCTTGTCCGTCAATCCCCACATCTCATACACTCGATCTTCTTGTCCGTCATTCCATCCATAGACGCTGGCCAAGGCTGAAGCGGATCTGGACGGACAATGAATGGGACGGAAGACTAAAGAGATTGTGGTGGAGGAAGTGGATCTGGGTTGGAGTCTTGTCCGAGTGACTCCCCAAGATCGAAGGAAAACGTGAATGAAGAGCATGAGGAGGTGAGGAAGCAAGCGGCGGAAGGAGGCGGAGAGCCGGCGGTGATGAATGTTCCGTCCAAATTTGGTGCATACGTGACCAAAAGGGAAAGTTCTAACGTGGGAAACAATAAGCATACTTACCATAATAGCACGGCTGGCAAAGCAAGTTTCCAAGTGGAGATGAGGCTAAAAGGACCTTTATTTCCATGCGTGACAACGGTCCAAAAGCAGACACTCACACCAAGGATGATGCTCCTACCACGGCGGCTGACGGACATAACCCACAAGACCGCTGGCAAATAATTCGGAGACCAAAATTCCAAAGCCGCCGGCCTCCTTGTACTCTAACAAGACTCCTTGTACCCAGGCGGATGTAGAAGATACATTGGCTATAAGACAAGACCGAGCCAAAGCCGAAAACAAAGGTAATGCTTCCTCCTTGAACACCTTACAATCTAAACTATATCTCATGCTACAGGAGGCTAGAAGGAATGATGGATTAAACCTCAACAAATGAGTTAGTAGATCAAGTGGAGAAGCGCCCACTATTTAAGGGACATCGAGGTACCAGTGCCGGGGTAGCTAGGAGTGACATGGAGCCTAAGGTTGGTAGAGAACACGTGCAAGACCGGCGGACAAGTGAGGACATACTAGCAGTTGACACCAACAGCTCCGCCGCGGACAAGGAAAAACCCGTAGCCGGGGAAGATGACACATATAATGCCAAGGGTGGCGGACAACTTCATGAGGGGGTGGAGTTGGAAGCTGAGCAAAGCCAAGGAGACGCAGTGAAGGGTTTGAAGGGCCCGACTGGACATATGAATGAAATTGGCAACCTGGAAGGGAGGATAGTTAGGCCAGGCGGACAGGAGGCTGAAGAGACGGAGGTAGAGGTTATTTTGGGGCGTGAGGAAGCAATTGAGGACGGATAAAGGAGATTACAGTGATGATGCTTGACCAAAAGGGTAAATGTGATGACAAAAGCATGAAGCAAGCGGAAACAAGTCATGTGCAAAATTTGGTTGATGATGACCGAGCAATTGTCGAGGTGATTGCTCGAACTTTGTTATTAAGGAAGGAAAGCAAGTTACCTGAGTCTTCTGGCGTGGGCATGAATGTGGCTGAAGGGAGCAGTAGAGAGGCTAAGCATTTAGCCATGACGTTAGCGGAGTCGGTCTTGCACGAGGAAAACCGCGCAGGTATGAATGCGGAAAATATGTTTTTTACGGATGATGTGTTATCTGATAATGACCATGTGACTGATAGTGACCTAACTACTCGTATTTTACATACTCTTGATCTAATGACTAGAAATAGCAATTTGCATACTTTGATTGATTCTAATGTGCAACCTGTAGAAACTAGTTCTGATATTGTTAATTTTAATAGTACTAAGCAACTTGCTAAGATGGATGCAAAGGATATGACTGCTTTGATTGTTGCATCTGACACTGATAAGCATGCTAATATGAATGATAATATGATTACGCATGCTACTAGTAATGATACACCATGTATTGAGAAAGTCGACAAGTCTGGTCAGTTTATACCTCGTGTTATAACGCATACCCCCCGCCCTTCTACTCTCCCTTTAAATGCTATAATTGTTACTAGGCATGGAACTAGCAAGGTAGTTATGGGTAGTAAGATTGGTCTTCCCAATAAGGACTTTCCTGATTTGCCCCGTACGGGCAATACTGCCACTTCCGGTGAGGTCCCTCCAAGGCAAAACGCATGGACTAAACCTCTACCGAAGACCTTCATGAATAGAGGCCAGGTATAGGGGAACCCTTGAGTATACACCCCCAACGGGTGATACTGTTAAGATAAAGTGTGCCGAAGCTCTCCCTAGAGAACAGGTGTGGGGTAGCTGTCTTCTTGGACAATATGTGGGGTATTACCCGCGGTTTTATGCTATTAGGGATCTCCAACAATCTTGGGGGGTACAGTCTAAAATTAAGATGGAAGCTGGGTGGTTAATTTTCATGTTTGATAACGATGGAGACAAGGATAAGGTCCTTAGGGGGGGGGGACCTTACTAGATTCATGGACGACCCTTAATTCTTAAGCATGTCCCTGATAAATTTGCTTTTAATAAGAGGATGTTGCTACCATCCCTCTTTGGGTTAGACTTTATGGGATCCCAAATGACTTTTGGTCACCTGACATCTTGGGTCGGGTGGTCTCCATGTTGGGCAAACCCCTACACATGGATCCTGTTACTGGAGAAAGAAAAAGGGGTTCTTATGCGAGAGTTCTTATTGAACTGAACTTTGCACAGGAGATCAAGAGAGAGGTTACTCTTGAGTTTGATGACGGGATTAAGGTGTGTGTGCACTGTGCTTATTGAAAATGAGCCTAAATATTGTAAAGGGTGTCTTACTTTCGGACATAATGAGGAACATTGTTCCTTTAAGGAAAAGAGAGGTAACCCGGGGTTAAGACATAAACAAAAAGTTGGAGAGGGAAATACTAAAGATGAAGGTGGGAATAATAAAGGTGATAGGAGGGAGCCTGGGGATGGCAGTGCCCTTCAGACACAAGATAAAGAGAGAGTTACTAATGAAAGAAATAAACGATACACTGCTGTGGAAAAAGGGAAAGCTAAAATTGGGGAGGTACCTAAACTTCCCGGGAAGGAGGGTGAGACAGAGGTTACCAGGCCCAAAGTGATTAGTAGGCCTACAACTGATGTCGAGAGGCCCATGAGTAAGTCTGTCATCAGACGCCGTTGACGCCGTGAGGCGAAGAAGGCGAATAATGACGAGACGGTGGATGTTGAGGTCGGCCGGGTGGTTGCTATAAAGACCACTTTGGTAGAGGGTGACCGAAGCAGACACAGAAAGGAAAGTACTTCTCGGGAACAAAGGGTCCAAGGAGATACCTCACGGAAAAGTGAGACTAAGGTGCGTGCTAAAGGTTCTCCTCCTAGAATAACAAACAAATCTTCCTCGGGTAGGAAGAGGGTGGAGGTTGCAGAGGAGGATGATACTAGTTCTGAGAAAGAGGATGTTAGTACTGAGATGATATCTGATGGGGATAGCACGGACTATACCTACACTGAGGGAAGTGAAACCGAGGTTGATAATAAAAGACATAGATATGAGGAGGCCACGTAAGTCGATGAGGACTCTGAGGATAGCTTGGAGGAAACGGATCAGGATAGGGAGGTGAAACAAGTTAGTGTTGAAAGCAGGAGGAAATCATTTACCACTCCTAAAATTAAAACCTCCAATACCTACAAGGCGTTGGATATTGAGACGGATCATGGTAAGGGTACGGATAGGGATGAGGGGTTCCAAAGGGTTCTTTTGAGGTCGGACAGACGTGCCCACTGCATCCAGAAGACCAGAGACAGTAGTGAAAAGGTTAAAGCCCAAGACATCCTTAAAGCCCCTAGGATAAGGATTCAACAGAGGAGGGATGTTGTTGTCATACCTGAGCGTAGATCTACGAGACTTGCTACTAGTTCCCAAATGAGAGCGGAGATTAGGGCTCAGGGGAGGACCACTAGACAGACGGTCTCCCTATGAGTGTCATATCCTGGAATGTCCAAGGGTTCACCCAACCCCGGAAACAAAAAGGGTTAACCGAGCTGTTGAGGGATTTTGATGGTTGTTTGTGTGGTGTGCTTGAGACTAGGTATGAGGCCAGACCTTGGGATATTCATCGCGTGATGGCTTTCAGTTTCCCGAACTAGAAGTACACCACTAACTTTGAAGTAGATGATAGGTGTGGTATTCTAGTCCTCTGGGATGATACCCGTCTCGACCTTAGAGTTGGTGAGATTGGGGAATAATTCATTATTGTCCTAATTACACGCAGAGTAACTAGGGTCCAGTATGGGGTTTGTTTCATTTGTGGGAAATGTAGCATTGCCTATAAGAGGCAAGTGTGGGATCCCATCAGATGTTGGTTTAGGAGCCATCCCTTACCTTGGCTTGTACTAGGTGACTTCAATAACGTCATGCACCCAGATGAGAGGATTAATGGGGAGCCGGTACGAATGTACGAGTGTAGGGGCATGTTGGATGCTTGTCAGGAGTTAGGGCTTACAGATGTACCATCCATGAGTGATAATAAATTCACTTGGACGAATGGTACTATCTGGAGCAGAATTGACAGAGTTTTTGTTAATTCTGACTGACTTGACCAAGAGATGTACTGTCGGGTTAGTTCTCCGAACAAATGGAAATTTTCGGACCACAAGCCAGCTATAGGTCATCTCCTTCGTCGTCCGCTGGCTGGGAAGTCTAATTTTAAGTTCTTTAACATGTGGACTACTCATGACCAGTCTCAGGATATTGTTAAGGAGAACTGGAGTTGTCACCTCCGGGGAACCTACCAATTCCGTCTTTGTAGTCTCCTTCGTGGTATGAAAGGTCCACTTCGTAGGCTTAATAAGAGAAATTTTGGCCACATCTCTGAGAAGGATAAAATAGCCAATGAGGAGTTTGTCACATGCCTTGAGAGCTTAAGGGTGGATCCGAATTCTGAGGCCCTCCGGGCTCAGCTCGAGGAGTGCAGAGGCAAAGCTAAGAGGCTTTCCATTGCTGAGAGGAGTTTCTTTGAACAATAGGCTAAGTCGAGACATGTTCTTAACAGTGATAGAACTACTTCTTACTTTCATGGTCTCATGAAGGCAAATGGACGAAGGAATTTTATTTCTGCTATTCATTTGGCGGACGGCAATACCACCACTTCTTTGGAAGGAGTGGCTAATGTGTTTGTGACCTACTTTCGGGGCTTTTTGGAACGGAGAGGCAAGTTGAGGAGGCCCCGAGGGAGTGGTTTGCGGTGGGGCTGCGAGTTGCGGATGAGGACAAGAAGAGGCTCACTATGCAGGTCTCCAATGCTGAGATTAAGCAGGATCTCTGGTCGATTAGAGACCTTAGAGCACCTGGTCCGGATGGATTGGGTCTCCTTAACCTTAGGTGTTGGAACTCGGCATTTATGTGCAAGTACTACTGGCACATTCATGCTAAGAGGGCCAACGATCTGGGTAAGGTAGATTCACCACAGATACCTGCAGGTGGTTGAGCCAGACCACTAGGTGGCCCATCGACGTGACTCGCCTCTGGTGAAGGCAATCATCGGAGCCAAAGACGAGACAATCACCTTTGTGGACCAGGAGACGACGCTGGAAGAGATCCTTGAGAGCTGCTGCCATGGTGGCAAGTTCAGAGTGAGAGAGACCTATGATATGATCAGGGAGCATGGAGAGGAGGTTGACTGGTTCAGGATTGTATGGGATATGGGCAATACGCCCAAGCACTGCTTCATCCTCTAGATGGCTATTCTTGGACGCCTTTCCACCAGAGGTAGACTGCACTTCTTGAACATAGACCTTACCTGTCATTGGTGTGGCCTGGAGGGTGAGTCACACGACCACTTGTTTTTTGGTTGTACCTATGCGAGAGAGGTGTGGAGACAGATATGCCAGGGATTCCGGATGCCTACAAAGATGTCTATGAGAGCCGATGTCACGACCTACCTTCTCGGCAATTATGCCTTCTCGGCGACGATATACTACCTATGACATTCTAGGAATGCCTTGATGTTTGACGGGAACAGGATACCCATTGATATCTTGGTCCGGATGATCAGAGGACACGTTTATAGACTACTCCATGAGGCCTTCCCGTCCAGGGTTGGCGAGAGGTTTGAGATTTAGTCCTTTTCATGTTTGTTATACTAGAGTTGTATTCTGCTCTTGGCCTGCACTACTGTATTGCTTTGATTCTTTGTTCCGGACTAGGGACCCATTTGCTGATGGCTTTGCCGAAGGTGAATGATACCTTGATCCGATGGTTAGGCACACGTATGGTTTATGAGGGTTCCTTTCTGCTGATGGCTTTGCCGAAGGTGGAAGGGCCTCATAGACAGTGCCATGGGGATTTTGTTTGTTTTATTTATAGTCAGTTGATGGTAGATGGTACGTTCAGTAGGTTTGCATGCTTACCTGAAGTACTTGGGTACTGTGTTTTAGCCCTTTGTAATTTACTCTGATGTACTCTTACGCTTTGTAGGTTTAATCAGGGCTATTTTGGTCCCGGTTAAGCTTTACTTTTCCTCACATCTATGAATTTACCATTTACCAAAAAAAAAGAGAGAAATATGAAAAAAAAAGAAGAAGAGGGAAATATGAAAACTTAAAAGGAATTGAAAACGGATAAAGAAGGGCGAGTAGATGAAGTTGAAAGCCTAAAAACCATTGTGGGAACGAGACAACCTTACTCTTATTAATTTAGTTATATGAAGCTAAACTCTATCGTGAGAAGTTGAGATCATGATCGGTAATATAATGTTACTTCTACGTTCCTTCATTATAGTCCTAATCAGACATATTTTTGAAGAAGTTAGCAAAGGTGACCAAAATGACATTTTCAAAGGACTACTCGTGTCATTGCCCTCCGTTTGTTGTTCTTTAACAACTTCTCGAGTAAGATACCTTAAATTCCTTTCTTTCTTAAAAAAATTATAGGAGTTGAAGTATCATCAACAAATATATAAGACTTGTCGTCTTGTTACATTCAATTTTTGTCTTTTATTTTAAAATGATTGAATTTTCTAAAGTACAATTAGTTATTGCACCAAAACAAAAGAAGTCTGATTAGTTATTTTGTTCAAGAGGAGACAGTTGAGCATTTTTTGGTTGGTTTGCACGTGGGGGCATAAGGGTAAATATTCCAGATCAACAAAAATGGAGTTCTTGTATTCTTTACTCTTCATTTTGGTCTATGAAAGATGGCGAGGAAGAAGTCTCTTTCGTTCAGAAGAAAAAAAGTGCCCCTCCAAGAGACGTATTTGTTTCACCTTAACGCGCTGATCATTGACGCCCCAAATCGTAGAAGAAGTTTGGGCGACCATGGCGGCTGAACGTTCAACCTCAAGTTTGTGCCTCACAACTTTTGGCATTTATTGATTTGCTCACATTTAAACCCTGAATTCTCGTGGGATTTGGATTTGGGAAAAAAAAAATTCAGTTACGAGTGCGAGAACTTCAGGTTCTGCTATGGCGTTTGAGAACCACAAATGGGCGATTCCAACATCTGCGATTCTCTATCACTTCGGTACAAGTGCTGCTTCCGTTGCTGCGGCTACCGGTGTAACTCATCCCTTAGGTTTGCTCTCAATTTCCTTATTTTCATGGGTGATTTTGTATTTTGCATTTTTGGGTTTGGTTGCAATCTCACGTCGCTTGGATTTTTGTGTATTACATTGTCTATATGCCCCTTCAGAATCATGTGAATTATTTTGCATTGGTAGTGTTATTTAATTAGGGTTTTCGGTTGAATGCAAGCAGGATTGTGACTTCTACTACTTTGATTGTTGGACTGTGATGAGATCTGTATGTGATTTCATTTCAATGTCATACCAGAAGCTCAGTAGCTATTAAGACATAGCACTTTACTTCCACAATCCAGAGTGGTGCATCACTTATCTGCAAACCGTAACAAATAACAGCACCTTATCCCACTTTATTGTTCTAAATTTTCCATCATCCCTTTGAATCATATATACTAGGTGGAAATGTACTTATTTTCGTGTACTTAGTAGCCTCTTTTGTGATATACTCGAAAATGTCTTTCCTTGCTTGTGCTCAGTGGATTTTGGTAGATATTTTGAAAGCTAAAACAGGTGAGTTTAGTTATATGATTCACATTCATCTTCATTTTATTGTAGGTAATCTTCTGCAAATTTTGCTTGTTAATCTGTGAACCGCTGGACCAGCGTATTGTCTCATATTACTGATGTTTGCGATGCAGATGTTCTTAAAGTTAGGCTGCAAATGCAACTTGTTGGGCAAAGAGCCCCTCTTACTGGAGTGGTAATACTTAGAATCTTTGATGGATTAGTTGATGTTGCACAGATTGAGATATCACATGTTTAACACTCTTAGTCTTTTCAATTTTAAACATTGTAGGGAAAAGTCTTTACCCACATGTTGCAAAATGAAGGGCCAAGGTCGTTTTACCTTGGGCTCGGACCTGCATTGACAAGGTCAGTTCTTTATGGAGGTTTGCGTTTGAGCTTATATGAACCTTCAAAGTATGTATGGGAGAAGGGATTTGGGTCCAGTAATATTCTGCATAAAATTGCATCAGGAGCATTTGCCGGTTCCTTTGCAACTGCACTTACTAACCCAGCTGAAGTTTTAAAGGTTCTCTTTTTGGTTTTGGTTTGCTTTCTTTTTAGTGCATGTTGGTGGATTCCTTCATTACAGGTACTCCTCTTAACCAGTTAATGACTAAATGCCATGCTTCTTTATCAGGTAAGGAGACAGATGAGTTATGACCCAAGAGGAGGTTCAGTAAGAGAATTGCGCAAAATTATTTCAGAAGAGGGAATTCGTGCTCTTTGGAAGGGTGTTGGCCCTGCTATGGCAAGAGCTGCAGCTTTGACTGCATCTCAACTGGCAACATATGATGAATCTAAGCAGGTCAGGTTTCAAGTATCTTATCATTTTTGGGCATTTTGGGGGCGTAATATAACTAAATTCTAGAAGTTCCCGTAGGCTAATGATCACACTCCCAGTCTCCCCCTCATAGATGTTATTGGTCATTTGGTCAAGTTATGGGCTAATTTTCTTTTCTTGTTTTGTGCAGATCTTCTTGAGATGGACACCTATTCAAGAAGGATTTCAGCTTCACTTTATGTATATACCATATCCATTTTTTTTATTTTGGTATTTTGATGGGTCCTTTCTTGCTTTCCTCCTTAAATCCAAGGATGATCAATCTCCTTTAGAGTTACACTAGTATACCTTAAGCGATAACTATCATCCTGGCAAAGATATTTGAAACCTGGAACATGAAATTATATTGAATTAGTCAAATGAGTGTCAAATATTACCTGAGGAATCAACCACGTAACAGGCCATGTTAGTTGACAACTACTTTTTCTGCTTATAGGAGCCTTCAAACTTCCTACTCGGTCACTAAACTGAACCATCAAATCCTCATCTTTCCCATAGGTAAGTACTTCTGTTCATTCACTTAAATCTTGGCAATATCTGCAGCTTTTTTTCAAAGCCTCACATGAAACTTTTCCCTCTAAGCAGCATATCCAATGCTAATCATTCAAAATATCTCTCTAAAAATTCCTTTTTATTAACTCATACACTACAAAATCATGGAACTATTAGGTATATGTATCAGATTTGCTGGTTGAGCATCTTAAGAAATCTATGAGTGTAGGAACCTTTTCTTCAAGCCCACTCCAGTCTAAATTTCTTTCTCTAACCCTTTCTGACCTGGCTTTAATCTAGACAAAACTTGCCCCAAATCCACGAGTAACCATGGTATACAAATAGTTAACATGTTTAGTACATAAAAGATTAAAGATGAGTGGGTTAGTTCAAGATGTTGGATCAGGTCCGAAGTTATATAACTTAAGTTCAGACTTTAGACTTCCATTTATGTTCGCATATCCCAAATCCTAAATGAGATGGAGCTCTAGCCAGTTGCTTGTTATTGCCTTTGATTCAAAAAAACTTATGTATCTTGTCTTCAAATTCAGCTTCTGAGGTCTGCATTTTATTAAATTAACCAAGATTGTGCTGCAATTCACTGTTGGTAACTTGTGTTTGTACTTGTATTGTAGCTCAAGCACTATAGCAGGCCTTGTGAGCACCCTAATAACGGCACCAGTAGATATGGTTAAGACTCGTATGATGTTACAACGTGAATCTGGAAAACTAGGAAATTACAAAAATGGTTTTCATTGTGCTTATAAGGTAATAATATTGTCTGTGCTTGTTTTTAAGCTGTTTTTAAAGCAAGTCTGTTAGTGCGATTCATGGTTATTTGGATGTCACTTTTAACTTTAGGGCATGTTTGGATCCATAGAGTTCACATTACAAGACTTTCGTGTCAGAACATGTTTACCAAATACACTTTTAGTACTTCTCCTTGGGGAAAAAAACTAGATCATAATATTTTATTTTCACTTAAGAGCATCTGGTCTGCTAAAGATTGCTGACATAAATTACATCTCTTCACACTTCAAAGTGGTGGATACGACAGTGTCTTATCAGATTAGTATATTACATAGTTTCGTTTGGCACAAACAACTTATGTATTATAGGGAAGCTATAACCTTACTATCTTGAGATCAAAATTTGGCTCCCCATTTGACGCTACTCCGTATGACTTATTTTGAGTCATGTCAGTCCTTCTACAACACTAATTTGTCTATTACCTCTTTGAAGGTGGTGCTCACCGAGGGTCCTCAAGGTCTTTACAAAGGGTGAGTTATAATCGCCTCTTGTTGATGACTTCTCAAAATTTCCAGTCATGTTTCTTCTGTGTTCTAATGGAACATTTTAGTGCCACTTGACTGATTATAGAATTGCGGAATGTTAGCATGTTACACCAATTCTGTTTAAGCCATTTTCACTGAAGGCATTTGTTGGTTTTGTTTAGTTTTTCTTCCCTAATTGCACACCACCTGCATTATAGGGTCTATTCATGTCCTTACTTTGTTCATCTGTGAGTAAATGCTCTATATGAGAGTACGAGACCAATGACCAAAAATAGAGCTCTATACCAATTGCCGAATAGTGTATTTGGTTCATACAAACATGCACACTGACATTGTCCATCTCTTTTTTTTTTTTTATCAGAGGATTCACACTCTTTGCGCGGTTGGGGCCACAGACAATGATCACCTTCATTCTGTGTGAGAAGCTGAGGGAGTTAGCTGGACTTCACGCGATTTAAGCCACACCGGCGCATATGTCAAATATGTACTCTTAGGTACTAATAAACACGGACTGCTGTCATCACAATATCCATTCATAAGATTAGATACCATTGAAACTGCTTAATGTTTACTCAATACACCATTCTTTCTCCATTTGGGGTGGTGAAAAAGGGCACCCTTTGATGGAAACCAAACAGATATCATTTCTACTAGGAGGTTTTTTATTCTTGAGGAATCTATCACAAGCTAAGCTCTGTTCCATTAGATTTCTAGTGTTCATTTCAGCTTTAATTCATCTTTTTTATTAAATGTATCTCATGTTCCTTCTGATTTTTGTTTGTTTTGATGATATATGTCATTTTTTTACCAATGCTTTCTATACTCATTCTATTTTTATCTAATGGAGACAATAGGACATTCAAATGTCTCATTTATTATTATTTTTGCTCAGACTAGAATATAGGTGGGCCAAGAAAACAAAGAGTTGGCCCAATGGGCCCACCGTACATAAAAAACCAAGCCAAAGTTTATTGAAAGGCCCAAAGCCTGTACTTTGCCAGATCTACCTATGTTGCTTTGACCTCAATTTCTCACAAACATACCAAACACACTGAAGCTGACCAACTGTAATTTGGTTCCTTTGACTGGATGATTATGCTCCCCCCACCTCTTATCTTGACTTTTTGTCATATTCTCCCTATTAAAAACTCAAAAAATAAAGCAAATTAACAATCAAATAACTTTAATACTGTGCCTCTAATATGTTAATATGTTATAAATATATTTAGCAAATAAATTAATAATAGTTAACTTTTAAGTATTTTAATCTCCATAATTTTTATTATTATAAGTCTTATAAATGAGTGTCACCGAACGCAATAGGATGGTTTCTCGTCCCATCCCACTATGTTGAAAAATAGACGAAAAGGAAAGAAAGAAAGTGAAAACAAAATATTTTGTGTAGATTATTTTATCCTTTTTGTCATGAATTTGCTCTTTTTATTTACAGCATCCAATTGTCTCCTAGAATCCCAGAAAAGGGAGAAAACTTGGCCCATTCAAATAGGAAAAACATCCAATCATTCTCCAATAAAGTTGTGGTTGTGGCCATAGAATAGAATATAAATAATAAGTTACCAAATTAGATATAAGTATATATAAAGAAATTAAATTACATGTGATTCCTTCTAACTTTTAATTGACTAAATATCCCTTATTACTTATTAGTTTTTATTTTCTTATGTGTTTGTGTACCCTTTCGCCTAACCAAGGAGCTGTCTAGATCTAACTCAATAAATTTTCCACTTTCAATTAATCATATATAGAGTTTAATTTTAACAAATTAACAGTTTTTTTTCCTTCTTCATTTTATTAAAATCAACCTCTAAAGTGATATGTTGAATCTTTAAAGAAAAAATTATCTGGTTTCAAACTTAAAGTATCTTTCGAGATTACATATATTAAGTGTTTATAAAATATTCATTTAGGATGGTCGAATAATATACATTTGACTTGTCATTTTCCCTTAACATATAGTGTAAAAGAAAAAACTTGGTTGGTAAACTTCCCGCAATAATAAGCACTTAGAATATTGATATTTTAACAAGATCGATAAATCTCATTTAGATTTTATAAATTATTTTATTATAAGGAAGTGATTTGTTGATAAAGTATTATAACCGAAGACACTTAGATCTAACATTTGAGTAAAATGGTAACAAGAGGTATATGACACTCAAAGAGCCAAAAAGGTTGAGAAAACATTAAAACAAGGGCTCCCACCGAACTTTTATAAACATTTGTGCATAGCTGTGGAATTTGTATAAACATGAATGATATAAATGAAGATTTTAGAAGGTGTCCCCCACAAAATCCAACCTGTAAATAGTTTTATCCAAGCAACTAAAAAAAGAAAACATAAATTACACAAAACAGGGACAATTCCGTCATTTACAGACTCGTACAGGTCACAGCTCACCCCATCCCCTCGTTCTCCGGTGACAGCCACCACCACTGTCACCTGATCTGTACAAATAAAGTCCAAAACCAGACAAAACCGTACTGGCACTCTCGTAATTAATCCTAAACCAAAGGGTATGTTTAAATCAAGAAATCATCTTTATTTATTTTCAACGTCTAACGAAAGATCCAACTTTGCCATCTAGAAAGACGCCATTTTCCTTCCTACAACGACGACTCAGAGGAGAGAGAAAAAAGGGCGAAGAGATCAACGCAAAAGAGACTTTGTTGAGAGAGAAACAAGGCAATAATGGCGGAAAACCAGCTTAACGAGAACGTAGGAGGGCGGAAGCACGGCGAAGAAAGCGTCAAGCTTTTTGTAGGTCAAGTGCCTAAGCACATGTCGGAGGCCGACCTTCTAGCTGTCTTTGAGGAGGTCACCGTCGTCAACGAGGTCAACATTATAAGGGACAAGGTCACCAAAGCCTCAAAAGGTACTCCTTTTTTAATTTTTGTGTTTTTGCTCTTGATCTGCGTTGTTTTGGGTGTGAGGACTTTACAATTTTGCGCAATGTGGCTGTGATCTGGTTGTAGATTTGTGCCTTGGTTGTGATCCTTTTGAGCTGCGTATTGTGAATGCTGGTAGGCAGCTGGTGTTTGATTAATTTTTGAGATTATCTTATTTTGCCCTTGCAGGATGTTGTTTTGTGATATGTCCTTCAAGGGAGGAGGCTGATAAGGCTGTTGATGCTTTCCATAATAAGAACACTCTTCCTGGGGTAGGTTTTACCATTGTTGCGGTAACCTTATCTATTCCTGACTAGTGTTCAACAAGCTGATTTAACTTCAACGGTGCTTGCTTGCTTGCATATGATGGATTAGTTTGCATGTATTGCGTAATAGGGGTAGATTTGATTAAACTTCAATTCCCGACTACTGTTTTTGGTCTGTTTCATTTCTTGGTGTGAGGACTAGAATCAAGCTCATCAAAGGTTTAGAAAGTTTTGCATTTGCAGCTTATAAGGAAATCTATACTGTAACATGAACTTTCTGTTCGGATGAAAAATTTATTTTAGATGCATGAATGTTTGTTATATACAAGATAGCAATATAGAACTCAGTATTCATGATCACTTTGCATTTTCTTCATTACTATCATTTCCTGTGTAATGGAAATTCTTGAACACCAGTAATCATTTATGAATTTGAACGTATCTTAGAATACTTGCTCCTAAGACAATATTAGTAAACTTTCGATTCTTCTTCAACAGAATAGAACTCATGGGATGGAATTTACAGTAAAGACACTCGATGTTATGTTTTGTATTCTAGTGACTGATAATGTTTCAAAGAGAATGAGTCAAATTGGAAAAGGAAGTTCATTTTCTTTAA
The DNA here is from genome assembly GCA_002319775.1 of Fagopyrum tataricum. Lineage (NCBI taxonomy): Eukaryota > Viridiplantae > Streptophyta > Magnoliopsida > Caryophyllales > Polygonaceae > Fagopyrum > Fagopyrum tataricum. The sequence goes on from CM008286.1 coordinate 22,994,796, forward strand.
TGTGGCCTCCTATATTCAGCTCTCGTAATAATAGATGCAAACATATATTATATTAGTACTTATGTCAAAGCTGCTCCGATTAGATACATAAGCTAGCTAATGTAATGATTTGCATGTTTGTTATGCATTCAGGATTTGAAAGGGCAGCCTTTTGGAATTATTGCTTCAACATTAGTGTCCTATGTTCTCGTTAGAGGTTGTCTTCTGAAGATTAGGTTGTTGAGGTTTCTTAGTGTGTACGTATATATGATTACTTAGCTTAGGTGGAGATAAGACATAATTCATGTTGATCTTGAAGAAAGTGATTTGAAAGTGCAACTGCTTCCTCTGTACAAAAGTGACCACTATTTCGATTTCCATTGACCTGTTTACATATATAGTTGATGCAGTAATGAATACAATCCAACTAGGACTTTGAAATGGATTCAAAGGGGGAGATTGGACAATTAAAATGGAACGTATAAAGCATCTAGTTCTTTTATACGTAGAAATCCGTGACAACTCATGCCTACTCACACGTCTTTCTCTCTTACGCCTTTTTTTTTTGAGGGTGACAAAGGGATGTTTTAGTGGTGCGGCAGTTGAAGTACATACATATACATATGAGCTTTTCATTTCCAGAGAAAAAGTTTTGCAGCTTCCTGGAAAATATAAAATTTTAACGTGTTGAATACTGGAGTAGAGAAAGGCCTTAACAATTCTCTGCTTCAATATGTTTGAGAGAAATGCAAGGGTTCTGTGGCATTGTGCTATGGGTCTGTTATTATCGTCTGCTTGTGTTTTTTGTGGGATAGACCATTTAGAATTACAGCTATATTGGCAATTCAGTTGCACTGCTGCGTTCTGATATTTATGCATTTTGCTTCCTGATAATCTGACCTGTCTTTTGCCTTTCTCTTCAAAGTAATTGTTCTACAGTTGCTTTTGTTATTAATTGTATGTTACATTTTAGCATATGTGCTTACAAGACACTCATTTCCATATCTCTATCCAGGCTTCTAGCCCATTGCAAGTAAAGTATGCAGATGGCGAGTTGGAAAGACTAGGTATATATATCTTATGTCTCTTTTCCTCTTTAGAGCTGCTGCTTATATTTTTAGCATAGTTTTACAGAAGTGGTGTCTTCGCACTGTCATATTATATGCTCTAGTAGGATTTTAAATGCTTTATTTTGACTTTGGCTTGAGAAGTTACTATGTCAATTCTTTTGCAACCAGAGCACAAGCTATTTGTTGGTATGCTTCCAAAGAATGTCTCAGAGGCTGAGCTTTCTGCATTATTTTCTCAGTATGGAACTATAAAAGAATCACAAATTCTCAGGGGTTCTCAGCAAACAAGCAAAGGTACTATTATTCGTGTGGTTGTGATTGTATCTTCTTGCTCAATATTCGCTCTCCTTGCTCCCTTTTTTTCTCTCTTTCTGTTTATGACAATATTGCCCCATGAACATAATTCATCTCTTCTTTTTTTTTTCCGAATCTTAAGATAGAGCAATATTGTCCCCTTTATGTCTTAGTTCATGTAAAGATCAATAGCAAGGTGTAGAGTTGGCCTTTGGGGGGAGGGGCAAAAAAATGTGGTTTTGGTTTGTTTTTCCTATTATTGTACAAAGAAATTTGTATTTAATGTAATGGTCGGTTGACTTGGAGACTTACGAGAAAAATTTTCTAATCACTCAGCATGTGCTTTTCTGAAGTATGAAACCAAGGACCAGGCACTTGCAGCTTTGGAAGCTGTTAATGGAAAGCATAAAATGGAGGTTTGCTTTTCTTCTCTAGATTTGTCTGTTTCACAGTTTCAAGTTATATGTTATCAAAAAATCTTGTGTGAAAAAATGTTGAATTTTTCACACGGAGTTGGTGAAACTCTTACGAGAACCAATGGTTTGATATATGTCCATGTTTGTCTGTTGATATCATTTGGGTGAAGGAGCACAAAGTAGTTCTTCACTGTTGAACCATTCAAAGTCAAAAAAAAAAAATGAATATGTGATTATATATACTCTTTTTTTCCTTTTCTCAAGGACAATTGGATAATGCGACAGACCGATGTTGTGATCAGTCATCACTTATCATAACAGTTCCAATTTATGGCCTAGAATAATTGTGCAGCGTCTTTTAATGGATTAAACTTTATTTGGAAAAATGTCCTTTTCAATTGTTTTAGCTCCCATAGTACTTCCCTTCTCCTGGAGGAGGCGAAAGAACTAAGTGTAGATAGCACATTAGAAATGAAGATTTTCCCTCTCTTATCTTTACAGGAATTTGAGGGTCTTAACACAAGGGATGAACTTTCTAAACCTTGAAGCACTACTGTTTCCATTGGTTGCAGTTTTGGAACATCACTTATTTCTATGTTATTTGGAATGCAGTTTTTACTAGAACAAGCTGAATAAGTAATCTGTCATCTTTTTCAACTGTAATTTTGTATGTTTTAGGGTTCAAATGTGCCTTTGGTTGTTAAATGGGCTGATACAGAGAGGGAAAGGCAATCTCGGAAAGCGCAGAAAGCTCAATTTCAGGCCTCTAAATTGCCTATTGATCCATCACAACATCCTTCAGTATTTGGAGCAGTGCCATATGGTTATCTCCCTCCATATAATGGATATGGCTATCAGGTTTATTTCCATAATGTCTTATCATCAGTATGAAACCCACTTGAACATTAGGTTCAATGCTAAAATAGTCAGATCCCTCACTATTGCAGACTCCAGGTGGTTATGGCATTGTACCATATCGCCTACCACCAAATCAACCGCCATTCCATAACATTGTTCCTACACTGAATCAAGGGAACGGAATACGCGCTGTGAGACCTGATCTTGACCCTGGAGCACAGAGAAGCTATGTTGGATCAAGTTATCCTTCTGTTCCAAATATTCAATACCCTATGGCTTACTCTGGAAGAATGATGAATCAAAGACCTTTCCAAGGCTCCCCGGGATCTGTACCTTCTACAGTTCCAAACAGTCCCCAACTGGGAGCATCTCCTGATGTCAGTTCAACTTCTAAAAGCCAACTTGAAGGTGATCATAAGTTTATGAGTATATGCTGTCATAAAGAATGAGGCCCTGCTACATTTACCCCCGTTTGGTAGTAACTACGGAAACGGATTGAAAATGAATCTAGTCCATATATGCTACTTGTTCATGGAATCATTCCTTGTGTCTTCATGCAAAATGCACTTGTTTTTCCCCATTTTGTCCCCTTAGAGGGTATCAAAATCTACTATAATTACTTCAAACAACAAGGAATGATTCCAAAAAAATTTCATGAACAAGGGCATGCATATGGACTATATTCGTTTTCATTCCGTTTTCGTTTTCAGAGTTAAAACCAAACGGGCCCTTACTGTATTTTTATTTAGTTCATGTTTCCAATACAGGTCCTCCTGGCTCTAATCTGTTCATTTACCACCTACCACAAGAATACGGTGATCAAGATCTCGCAATCTCTTTTCAACCATTTGGAAGGGTATTAAGTGCCAAGGTCTTTGTTGATAAAGCCACTGGCATGAGCAAATGTTTTGGTATGTTCCTCCCTTACAGCACGGTGTTTTTGACGTTTTCAGATTTATATATATATAATATTATCTTGGGTCTTATTCTAATTTTGTTTTACAGGTTTTGTCAGCTACGACGCGCCCACGTCTGCACAGACTGCAATTAAAGTGATGAATGGCTTTCAGTTAGGCAGTAAGAAGTTGAAGGTACAATTGAAGAGAGATAACAAACAGAAACAATCTTACTGATTCAAGAATGAGTAATCTGTGAAGGAAACGAAATACTGAACTGTAAACCAACACCATGTAAAATCACCACGGACGGAGGATGGCCTGGTCTATGACTTTTGACGGGTGATTCTGGACAGCGAGGACTCAAAAGCTCCAAGGAGATCAGCTGATTTCAAACACGGTCCTAATCCTGGAAATTTGTAATTGGTTCATCATCAAAATTCATTCTGACATTTAATTTTTAATTCATTGATTTTTCTTAGAGATTAACTCATGGAGCTAGATTTTTAATGTATCTATCCAAAAATAGAAAAAATTGGGAAATGCAGAAGGGGTCCATTACTTTAATTGCTTCATTACCATGCATTCAATCACAAAATTACCCAAAATGGAACAAATATGACAACAAGCAAAAGGGGCTTGCACTTTTTAGATTGATTTCTGAAAAGAGATTAACAATCCTAAAATAGAACGAGGAAAAACTACAATACATCCTGAATTCAAAACCGAGAATGAGCATCAATTAGTAAGTCTACATCAATATGACGAAACACACCTAAACTATTAAAGGTCAGCCCCAAGCTGAGCCATGATGACTACCGCAGAGTTCTGGCTCCGGTTCATATGATGCTAATTTACAGACATACTAAGAATTACAGAAGTATTCAGCTGACTAACACAACAATATTTTCATTGTGTGATCACGAGGAGCCATGTCAACTTGACATGAGCAATGGGCAAGAAGCACATGCTTTTAATGATTCCTCCATTTCTTTCACATTTTCATGTCTATCAGACACACTTCTCCTAAACGCGGTTTCTTGACCTTTGTTACCTGTCCTTGTGCTCAGATCAGATGCACAATCCCTGTTACCATCAGAAAATGTGATGCAAGATTCTTCAAACAAGCCATAACCAGCTCCTATTGCATCTCCCTGATTCAAATGTCTCAAGAAACATTCTTCTATGTCACTCAATGATTCAGCCTCATCCTTAAGTTCATGCTTATCACGATTGCAATCAATAGGACTGCAATTATCATCATCTTCGTCGCAATCAGAAGCAGACCCTCTTGATTCACAGCTCATATCCATCTCTTCTTGGCTATCATAACCCTCTTCATCATCACTTTGCTGAACACCGGATGAATGAGATGTTGCTGGTGACTTTCCTTCCATTGAGGCTGTCTCTTCTCGTTCCCTCAGGTTTCTCGTGATCAAAGTCTTCAGCAAATTCATCACTTGAACAGCGTGCATCAGAGCCGTCAAAGGATCAGACATCTAAACACACAATTCAGGTACAGTTATCAGTAAAAATCAAACACTCAATGATACAAACACAAAATCGTAATATATATACATATAGTTGCTTTCGCATACCTGTGTCATGTTAGGAGCAAAAACCATGGCAATATTTCTTGCATTCATCTTGTTAAATTCCTCCTCTTCGACAACATCAGCCATAAGATCAATAGCCCAATTGAGCAATGCAGATTCAGTAGGTTTCAACTGCTTGACAAGCTCAGTGTAATCTTCCTCAGAATTGCACTGAAGAACCTGCTCTGGTGAAAGACCGTCAAGCACACCAGAAGGGAGCTCACGGAACCATGTTTTGATCAGACCAGCAAGGCAGTGAACATCTATATCATCAGGGACAATGCCCCGGTTGAGTTGGTCTCTCACATGTTGCTCTTGGCTGTTCTCAGGATTAATACGAAATATTCCTTCTGCCTATATAAACAAATAAACCGTTAAACATGTAAGCCATTTTATCCATTACAAGGATGCACAGACTTGTTAAAATTGCTACCTGCAAACCGCTTTGCGAATACAACCTCTCCTGCATTAGCAAGAGGATGATAGGAACACTGTTTCCTTTCGTATCGTAAGAACATTGCATTGATTCCGCAGACACACCAAACACACTAGCACTGCACCATCCAAATCAGAAAAGTTCATGTTAAGATGATGGAAAATAAAACATATATGTAACCACATATGGAAACTCCATCAATTTTACCCCCTTCATTGAATGAACTTAGAAACCCAATTACTCATTTAAGACTTCAAACCTTAGAAATAACCCGAACAGTTTTTTTTGGTGGTCATTATTAATCCAAACAGTATGCAAACAATTCTACCTAAGAAAAATAGTATGCAATCAATACAAAGATGTGACGAGCATTTATTACTACAGTTGATACAAATACAGTGATAACACTAATCTCCTTATGACTAATAAACATCATTTAAAAGGGAAAGCCTTTTTCTATATTTTTTGTCTGGCTAATTGTATCAATGATTCAGGGAGTTTTTATAACAGTTCTATATGGGCTTGTAATTCATCAACAAGATAGATTAGTTTCTGTATTGGGCTTCACATCTAAAGAGGAATTAAAATCCACTCAAAATTTGAACTTTTCAACATGAAAAACCAGATCTGGACTGACCCACAAAGCAAAAGCAGAAATATTTGAAACATTTCAACATAACTGTGCTGAACCTCCAAACTTAAAACCCTAAAGACAAGGATTTAAGATAATCAAACCAAACAAACAAATTAAAGCCTAATAAAGGGGGAAAAACCCACCTGGCGCTGGGTACTTTACAAGGAATTTCAACTTGTAGTTCATCAGGGAGACCTAAGAAGCCATGGAACCTATCAAAGGTGACATGGGTAATGTGTTGAACGTTGGTTGGCCAACCAATCTCCATCTGATGAACGGCGGAGATGACTTCTTCAGCACCATTTCGATCTACACGGCAAGACACCATTGATTTCCTCAGAGCAGCTAAGATGAAAGCCAATAACGACAACTGGTTTTGATCTTCCTCTGAACTTCCTCCTCCCTTTCCAGGCGGCGCTGGACTCTTAGTACTTCCTCCACCTCCTCCACATCCGCCGCCTTTTGTAACCATTACAAGCCCCGTCATCTCTCTCTCTCTCTCTAGGGTGGGGTTTGTGGGAAGAAGAGATCAAATGGGAAGTGTCTGTTTGTGCGTCGTATGAGGTGTTTGGAGGTGAAGAGAGAAGATGGGTCGATTTGAAATGGGTAAAGGACTGATTTTTGTGCTGAGATTTGTTTGTATTTTAATGAGGTGGGTATGTGTGATTTTGAACTCATAAGCTCTTTTTTCTTATTTGTTTTATTTTGATTTGAGATTTTGGATTTGTGGGATTTGGATTGGAAAAGAGGGTTTCAAACGGCCACTCATTTCAAATTTCTACAAGGACTACTTTATCCTCTCTCTTCCCATCTTTCCAACAGCAAACCCATTAATATTTACAAGATTAACACTTTTGTCCCCTCATTTTTAATATTCATTTAAATGTCATATTTGTAGCATAATTGTGTGGGAAGTGTAGCATTGAAATTTAAAAAAAGTATTCTATAGTATTTGGTGAAAATATTATAAAAATATTAATAGATATTACGACTTTTACAATAAGAATTATTAGTAAATATTTAGAACCTTAATTCTTTAATCAACCATAGTTCTCTGTCTTGTGATTAACTTGGATATTAAGGGTGAACTTTTAGATTCATCACTATAACTTAAAAAAAATAGGAAATTAACCCCTAACTTTTCTCTTTAGTTTTCAAATTCATCCCCAACTCCCTCTACTCTCGAATTTTATAGTAAAAAAATTATAACAATTATATTGTTATAAACTTATTATTACCACAATATACAAACTTATTATTTACTTACTTTTACGACGAACATTGTGCTCACCGCTTCCCGTTGACTGGATCATACTCCTTTTCCTTGAAAACCTCTTTGCTTTCGGAATTTCTTGATGTATTTTTGTATTTTTTTTCTTCTTGTGTTGGTGTTCTTCATTACGGTTAGTCTGTCTGCCGATCTTTTTCGGCCTTTCGTTACGCTAGATGGTGTGTCGTCTAACGTTTCGAACCATTTTTCCTTATATATATATATATATATATATATATATATATATATATATATATATATATATATATATATATATATATATATAACTACTATAGTTAAGTAGTCAAATTTAGGACATGTGATCATTATTGCCTAATTGATAAGGTACCGGTTGGTTAGAGGGTTGTTAGTTTAATTATGGTACTACCTAGTGGATATGTTAGGTACAATGACTAAGAAATTTCTAAATATATGTTTTAACAACAACACTTTATTTGTTTCACAAATCTTCAAAATTAAAGATAAATATTTTCCAAAAAAAAAAACTTTAAAAAGAAAACGCCATCCAAATTCACAAAACCTGGTGATAGTGATATTGGAGCTGAAATTGTGTGCAACAAATACCATGTATCTATTTAATACTCTACTTGAATTTGGTAAAGTGAGTAATGTAAAGTTTGTTGAACCATTTACTCCATAATTTATGAAAGTTGAATTAGTTTATAATTCTTAATCCCTAATCCTATAATTGAGTCTCATAAACCAAATATTTTAAAAACTTTAAAGTGCACTATATAGTAACTGATTTTGTCAAGAAAATAGAATTACTTCATTCACATTACTTTCCTTTTTAACTGAAAAGTTTTTCTTTATTTTTTTATGCCGATTTAAAAAAATATAAAGTTTATAAATCTCAATACTAGTATTAAGGTAATTTTAAAATAAATCTATTTGAGTTTGAATTTGAAAATCTAACCCACCAACTTTTCATTTTGATTCTAATCTTAATTAAAAAGAAATTATTTTCTTTATTTTGTTATTTTTTTACACTGATATAATTAAGCATTGTCAACAAGAATTGAGATTTTTTTTCCAAAGAAAAACTAAATGGCTAATGTCATGTGATCCATGATATTAAACAAATTACGTGTAAGAGAGTATAAAATTGGAAAAGAAGGAAAATGGTCGAAGGAAGAGAAATTTGAATTGGGGGAGAAAGAATAGGACCGTTGGTAAATAGTGGGTCCCACAAAAATTGAAGTTTTGTGCTCCCGAGGACATTGGATCCCATCTCAATATCTCATCTCACGTCAGTTTGAGTGATTAATTGGCGTAAATGCAGGCACCTGTCCACATTTTTACATTTCTTCTATGTGAAGTTGCTCTCTCTATATTGACTCTATCCTACAAAAGGTCAAAATCCAGCTTTACGAGATCTGAGTGACGTTAACTGACCAGACAAAACTCGCTAACGAGACAAGACAGATGTGTATTCCGACTGCGCCAAATGCGCATCCGTTCCAGCCTGGACAGATGCGAAATGCGTTTCTGCCCAATAATGTCATGTTAGTCAAGGCTAAATTAAGGCTGATTCTTCAGTTTGATCTCGGGCGCATGCGAAATGCACTTCCACCCGAGCCTAAAGTGCAAGCAAATTCCGCATCTGCAATTGATAATTTTTGTCGTCGTATACAATTGAAATGTGGATTTGCAACAACATTAGACTTCAAGAGTGAAGACCACGACCCAAGAGCATTATTAGTTTCTCATTCTACCCAGAATCAAATATAGCGGTGCAATTAGAAGCAATCCAATCATGTTCGAGAACCAAAAAAAATAGAGGAATTATATTACAACTTAACATTCAGTAGTTCTGTCAAAGAAATTTAGGGGAAGGGAGCAAATGGAGCAAATGAAGCAAATTCACTAATTATATTTGGTTTGACTTCACTGAATCACTAACGAAATTAACAATTTGACACACCAAAATAGAACAGGAGGAAAAATGAGGGGTGAAAGAATACAAAAAGTATACAAAACTTGTTATCAAACTCTCCTTTGGATCTGCGCTGCTTTCCAATTTGAATGATGAGAATTTTCTTTATAAATTTCTGCTATCTACATCCCAGATGATGTTCTATTGATCCGCTGAGCTCCTAGTTTTGGAGCAGAAGGCTTACCTCGGCCTCTGCCAGCTGATAAGGGCTTTGCTCTCGTTACAGGTGCGGGAGCTGCTATAGCAGCCCAGGGGTCATCGTCATCACTTGCTGTGGAACTTGCGACATTAAGTGCCTTTGATGTTGTTCTTGGAGGTGGTGCAGCTATCGAACCCCACAAATCATCATCTTCGTCTTTCGGCTTCTTTGGCTGTAAACTCGTAGTAGCTGCAGAAAGGAAGTAACTTCTGTTAATAGCCTAAAATTGCAAAGCAGGTTAAATGGTTACCTTTTAAATGGTTACCTTTGTATTTTCTCTACTCATCTTAGGACTAATAGTTTGGAAGGAACAATTTGATTTCGTGTTTCGACCTACTTCAATAATCAGGATCTCATAAAGAAAAGCTACTAGTACAGTATTACCTGTTGGTTTAGGGTGCGAAACTGGAGGCTTTGGCTGTGAGACTGGCCGTTTCTGAGCAGCTTGAATGTTTGCAAGGACTGGTGAAGGTTTAGGATCATCAAGTGGCTCCATGTCATCCCATCCATCTTTGTCACTATTATGATCATCAGAAATACCATTATCGAGATCTCCCCAACCATCAGTAGATGTTGGAGATGGTGGTGCAGGTTGTTCAGCCAAATCCATACTAGAATTTGTTCTTACAGGAGTCGGCAACATGCTGTTACCAATACTGCTCTTTCCTGCAAATAAGTGATTACTTAAATAAGTAAAGAACCAAACAAAGGATGATTGAAAGGCGGGTAAAAAGAAAAGAAAAAAAAAAAACACTGCTACCTGAACTTGCAGTGACAGTTGCTGATGATAGAGATGTGCTAGAACCCACAGAAGTAAGCGGTGCTTGCTCTGAACCTTTGCCTTTCAAAGTTAAGTTACTCATGGCCCATCTGCAGCATTGTTTGGTTATGGCTCAATTTAATATTTACAGGTACATGAACTGGCAATTCAATCTAGCCATAACATTGAAAATAGAACCATTCTAGGATGGCACTACTGCAAGCTGCGCCTTGTATACTAAGCAGCAATAGGGAAAATGCAATAAATAATTAAAACAGAAAGTGGAATTCGTATGCTGAAGAAAAAATGCAGTATTAGTTCGTCCACTTTCTTTTCTGGTTTCACCAGGGGAGCAAGTCAAAATTAACATGAGCAGTTCCAGAAACTTGGATATAAATGTCAATATATAAAGTGAAAAAGGGAGAATATGTAGTGTCAGGACAAAAAGGGATGGGAGCGCAAGTTGAACAAATATAAGGAAAATTGTTTATAGGCAAAAGGGAAAAGGAGCACAAGGGACGAGAAATCACATGTCAATATAGGGATAAAAGATAACTAAGAGACTTTTCTTAAAGTCACCAACTACAATATGTTCAATTACATACCCAAGCAAACCAGCATTTCCTGATAATCCTATAGCATCCGTACTTCCTTCAGCCGTCTCACCCTGTAACAAACAAGTTTAACATTTTCTACGTAATAAGGCAAATGTTACATCTTAGACTTCTGCATTAAAAAAAAATTACTTCCTAACTGTCTAAAACAAGGGAAGAAGTTGAAACTCAGGAGGGTCAAGTATCAAAGAGACCTTTTCATAGTATTGCTTCACTATCTGCAAAAATTGGTCAACTGCTTGAAATGCCTTTAATCGAACATCACTGAAAATTGAATAACAGAAGTTAAAAAACTGGAACTGCATGACAGAAGTTAAAAAACTGGAACTGCATGCTACACAAGATATAAGAACAATTCATAATAGTGCTAAAAAATGTGGTACTCTTTAACAGAAAAGAATAAGAAAATAAACATAGGACAGGAGGGTACATAAGAAAACTTATACAGAAAATTTTGTTTCTCAATTTTACCAGCAATTTGTTCCCAGGCCACATTTAGTTCATTTTACTTGCAACAAGATATACATACGGATATTTAACACGTTCACATTTGAAAAACTTCTGGGCATATGTATCATTTCCATTGAGTTAACTGGTCAAACAGACGATGTGATACGATTCATATGAACAATATAGATAAGCCTGATGATGCAGAAAACACAAGTTGAAAAAAACATCACTAATGAAAACAAAGGGCCCCAGTCCACAGGCCCAGGCCAACTTAATATATAAAATGCAATTGGTCAGAAAGTAAACAATCGTGAGAAGCTTGTCGTATATGTAGTGATATTCTGATCTTATGTAACACACATGTCCGTGAACGAAAACTTAATTTCTAACACCCGTTTTGTATCATTGCATACATCAAAATAAGTACCATGGAATTGACACTGAAAACAGAAACAACATAATCTGCCTCGTAATTAATAATTATCATGAAATAAGTGAGTAAGATGCAGTACATACGAAATATTTTGTACTTCTGCCATTGACTCAAATGGGATGAGTCTAAAAAGAATGATGATTCACTATTGCACACAATGATCCTATGTTTCATGAGATTGAGTTCTATCACATTCAGTATTTTCATCTCATGACCATAATAATTGCAAGTAAAATGCAGTACATATAGAAATATAGAACTATATCTACCAAGGGTCTCACATGGGAGGAGATTGAAAAGAACAAGAACTCGGTATTGCACACAATGATCCTATGGATCAAGATGAATACTTCTCATGCTCAGTTTTTTATCTCATCACCTCATACCATCCCCCTAAGATGTCAAGAATCAAGATAGTGCCATTTTGAAACATCTCTTGACGCGTAAATGACACCAATAGACAAAACTGCCTTCTTGGAGCAGGGGATTATCACTAGTGATGGTATGAAATACAAGAGTCATTGATGAAAGCATGATAATTGGTGTTGGACCTTTATATCAAGAACACGAACGATATGTTCCATAAGAAAGTAATTAGATATAGAAGGATAGAAAAAACATAGTCCTGTGAAAAGGAATCTCCAAAAAAATTATCACATAAATTAACTTGAGAGTTCTACATTATTTTAATTTTAGGCAGAGGCATCTTTGTCCGACTATGCACTTGAGGTAGTTCTATTTTCAGTTTGAATGCACTTATCGTGATGAAACAGGATATAAATGGTCAAAAAAGAAACCTGTCAGGATCAACTGCGAGCACAACAACATTTGGAAGAATTCGTGTTGCAATCTCCATGGGATCATAATAAGAACTAGTGGCACACAAGGCCATTAATCCTGCACACGGAAGTGTATAAGAAATGTTCGAAATTCAAATAAGATAAAAATAAATCATATGCCAGCAAACTAGCAGTCACAGTCGATGCCAAAATGCACAATAATGTAAATTGTGAAATATACCTGCTCCTCTTGCAGGTGAAAATGTATCACGCAATGCACGAGCAGTAAATGCATTAATCAAAACTCTTTTCCTTGTCTGCATTCAGTTATGAAATGCAATACAAATTAATAATCACATGAAATATCCCAGTTCCAGCCAAAGAAACAAACAAGAAATAGTCAATAGGATAAAGAGAAGGACATTGAAAAAGAAACAGATAACTATAATTATGTATTCTTCTGACGAACAGACTTCATATAGTTCCTAGACTAAAACAGGAAGTCAGGATAGCAAGTCAATCATTCTCCCTTAGAAGTATGGACCCCACGCATAAAAAAATTGTAAATCTGAACAAAAGGAGGAAAGAACTAACCCCTTCATTGAGATAGCTGGCTATATTTCCAAGTAATATGGTAGTATTTGTTCTAATAGCAGGCTCTTCATCAACCTGCAAAAGTTCCAGAACTCCACTTAGAAGCTAAAATGAACATTTTGATCATGAAGAAACAAAAAAATCAAAATGTAAAATTCCACTGACAAATTAGAATCTCGACTTCAACTAGACATGGTTACGTTAATAAGCAAAAAAATCAGGCACCTGTAACTTTGAAAGATACTTCAATAAAGATCCAGACATTGTACGTTGTGAGAGCTGCAATCAATCAATCAAAAACCATGTCAAAAGAATCTAAGGAAATATGACTAAAAAAATTGCACTGTTATGCTTTGTAGCAGAATAACATGCCAAAGAGAAGGTTTTTCATCTCATATTTCACTCAACAATCAATCAAAACCATGTCATGCATCCACTAATCTATTCCCTCTCAAAAGCATAACCCTTCAACATGCAAAAGAGCATATGTTGAGAAAGAATTACTATACCTTAGGAGCCAGAATAAGCATTGATTTTAGTGTAAGCTCTCGAAGGAAAGCCGATGTGTCTGAAAATCCATTAGCAACATGAGGGTATACCTGATTATAAGCAACAAAGATATATATTATTAAGGATACTGAGGAAAGAGAAGAACAATCTTGTTTGCATGAAACTGAACATAAAACACACTGCTTCCTAGGAGAGATTAGAAATGGATAAGGCAGTTGACGACCACAACAGCATAGTTTTCATACTTGTTCATCAACAATTTGAGAAGATAATGACTCTCCATATTGGTCGATGTGCTGCAACAGGGCAACGCGTACAGCTCGATCACTTGAGGCAAAAAGTTTAACAACAGTTGGCAACACCTAAAAGACGAGCAATTTTAAAAATACCAATAAAAATCTGTCAGTGATGAGAAAAATGTACTTTAGAAAGAGAACAAAGTGCCTAGAAAATAAGAACAGAGAAAAAGTACAACGCTAAATGACCTTGACGGTAAATTCTTCAGGAGGAAGCCAAGAGCCCATTTTCAGCAGTGCTGACAAAGCAGGAGCAGCAGCTGAACCAAATTCCAAGGCAGAAGCTAGTAGTGGCAAAATCTGAAACCAAATTAATAAATAATATTAAAAGCAATGAATTTGGAACATGAACCCTTCGAGGCACATCAAACATTGCACAATAGGTCACCTTCTTTAGTACAATTTGGCGAGGAAGCTGTTCAGCCAGATTTGGAAGCTTGCGGAAAAAGGTATCTTTCTCAACACTGTCCTTTAAACTGAGAACCTCCATAAACCGTATTGTATCAACCAACTTATTCTGAAAATATTCTGCAAAATAATCATGAATATACAAATTTAGAGAATTCAAATGAACATATAACAAGCGAAAAAATGTTACACAAGGACTATGTAACCAAGTTGCAGATTAACTAACTACTACAAGACACACAGAAAGCGAACATTAATACACTTAGGATGGATACATATATCTTAAACAAACTGTATCGTATCTTAACAGTAGCTCAATTAAGGAAGCTAGGAGCTTACCGTTTTCTGTAAGCTTTGACGTATTAAGCCTTTTAGAAGGCGTGGAACTCAATAGCCTCTGGTAATCTGGAAGCAGGGACTAAAGCCCAATTGGCACAAAATCATTGCAATGAATATTACAAATATCAAGATATAGGTACAAGTGCATTAACTCATATCCGCGGACAATTTAGTAAATATATGGCCACAGGAGAAAACCTCAAGGGCAGAACTAACCTTAGGAATAGAACCAGTATTTCGCAAATCCTCTGTTTTGCTCAAATTCACACCAGAGAAGATCTCGTATATAAAACAACCTAGCATAAGGAACAAGGCAAGTTAAAACAATAAATACAAAATTTGACAGAAAATGATGACAGTAAACAGTCTCGGGGTCTGAATCGGCATTATAGTAGTCTGACAAAGAATGCGTAGGACAATGCAAAGAAGCAATATCACACATATTATTTATCAGAATACCTCATTTCCTTGCTGACCTCAAACAAGAAATAATTCCTCATAGGACAGTAAATTCACGTTTAGAAGAAAAATATGTATTCTGAGCAAAAAGAACTACTATGAAGGTATCTCAATCAAGTAAAAAAATTGACAGGGAATCTAAATAGTACAAACTATATAAATTTTATTCATAATGTTAGACCTGATCATATCGTATTGAAATGAATGCATTTTCTTTTTTTTTTAAACAAAGGGATATGCTATGCTGTCCCAATATTGCATGGTAGCATTAGACAGGGTTTAGGGGCAAATACAAAGTTCACCTTTTTACAAAATTGGATTATGGTGCCTCTTTTTGAGAAGAATAACAAAGCCAAAAACTAAGGATAGTAAACAAATACACTGCTCACCTGAAAAGTATGACAAATTCTCAGACCGATATTCACTCATAATTGGAATACGAATACAAACCTATATGATGATGACATGTTACCTAGTAAAAGCCCCTGAGATTGAAATGTAGGGGTACAACCAGAAGTATCTTAAAAACCGCTCGGTGGCTAATAGCCCGATAGTTCAATTCTGTATTTAGTTGAATTGAGAATCAAAAGGCCAAATCTCAAAATTATTCACTCATGGTTTTTAATAGCTCATAACCAAGTAACCACAACTACTTTTCATTTTTTTAAATGGAGCTAAGTAACCAACTATACTTGGACATTTCTTATAAAGGGGTAACTTTAGTAAAGAACAATGTACATACCTCACAGTGCATCATTAATTAAATATTTGCTCATACTTATACACACACGCATAGCAATACCTCAATAAGTATCTTAACTAAAGACATAACAAAAATCTCAGAAACTACTAGTTGAGGATTCAATATCCATTTCCAGGCACAGAAACTTGTAACTCAATTTTATACTTACAGATATGTCCGGATGGAACACCAAAGACCGTGGATAAGAAACTTACCCATGCCCCATGAATCAATAGCCCAAGGTGGAGAGTTCCTAACAGCCACCCAGTCAGATTTTACCAGCTCCATTGGTTTGTACTGAGTACCAACAAGCCATGCATATTGCTGAAAACAGAGGAAAGACTGTCGCTTAAAAATAGTAATTTTATAATTAAAAAAAAGAAGTTGAAGAAGCTACACTGGAACAAAGTAACAGTCAACAATTTAACATGCATGTTAACATGTACAACCAGGAAATATTGCTCAAAATGGACATCCTAAAGCACATACAGTCCCTTGACTTATCCTGACATTATTTAGAAAAACGATTATTCTTCAACAACTTAACTCATGTAGAAGTTTGCCTCCTTTTAATAATGACTTGAAATTTACAGTTATCAAGTTCAGATATATATTGAAGTTTCAACAAGGAACATTGCACTATTGCATCACAAATTTATAGCATTTAACTGCATTACCAGCATTGATCCACTAGAAGATTCGTTGTTCCCGTCAAACTCAGATAGAACATCAAAAGCATGCAATTTCCAGTCCAGTGTTGGAGTAACAACCACACTGGATACACAAACATTGGCATGAACCTGAGGTACCACATGCTAATTTAGTTAGGACAGATAAATAAGGTTATTCAAGAAGAACTATAATGCATGAGCAGAAACAAGAGGCATATATACTTTGCAGAAGATAGAAGCTTTAGTATGCAGGGTGGAGTAAGCTACTACTAAAAAAGTTAGAATAGGAAGAAGTTCTCAAAGGGATACAATATGCTTGCCCTTTTATGGTCAATACTCTGTATGAGTTATAATTTGGGCAAAGTCGGATGAAATGGAATGTTTAAGCATAAAATAACGAAACTGGAACATTTTTAAGACTAATTCAAACCAGTCGCAAATTATGGATAAATCCGGGCAACAAATCTGACCATATACTGCACAATAAAAAAGCTTACTACGTCTAATTTTTGCCATGAGAAACTTCAAATTGTTCACATCAAAGCAGTAAATCCAAGATAAATCATTAAAAATAAACTGTCTGTTCTGTACTTTTTCATTAAGCAGTAGAGAAATCGTCTAAATTAGGAATGTGTCAAAAAAATGTCTGAGCTCAATACCAAAAGAAAAGGTGAAAAATCAGAAAGAATAATGTCCACGATACAAGCTAAATGTGATGAAATGGCATCATGTTCAGCACATAGACGAGCAGCCACATTTTGGTCACTTCGTTTCCTTAATAATCTGAAAATCTGAAAATCTATAACATGACTAGATGCTTATATCGTAATATCAGAGAGAAGTCTTACAAGCTTACAATCATTATTCAGAAAGCTCACAGCCTTTGCCACTTGGTGCAGCCCCCATGCATAATATTCATCTCTGTCATAGAAAATAACCCAGATGCCTTATTTGCCAGTTGACAGGAAGTTTAGAGATAGTACTGCCAAATAAAAGACATAGGAGATGTGGCCAAAAAAAAAAAGACATGGGAGATGTGGCAAGTTTATCTGCTCATTATATACGTATTTGATTTGCAGAAAATCTAGGACATAATGTTAATTTTCTCAAACCATTAAATTAAGACTCCGTCTAATTTTCCCCTTGACTGTTTATGGACTCAGAAGGCTCCATCTATTGTGATAGCAGGATCAACAGTGTAAGGGACTTAAGAACGTATCTAGTTTGTCAGACTGTAGAACATTCAAATTAAACAATAGTTGTAGACAGACTGTGACATCTAATGATGACAATGGCATACTATTGCAAAACACTACAAATGATCCACCTCTACTTCATCTAGTTTCAACCATTTTGCTTAGAATCCATCACTTGGCTCCATGTAGTTTTCTCATGGTAGCCTATCCTTGAATCTTATATTAATCTGATCCTACCCATAGCATTCCTCTAGTTCACTTGTGAGATTTAGACTTCATAAATAGCAGAAACAAAACTTCTTTTTTCAAGTTAAAGGGAAGAAATATACCATTTTAATAACAATTAGCTCCTTCCTAGTGAAAAACACATGAAAAAAGTCATAAACTTGGGACTAGGAGGCAACGGTGTTTTTTGGGTTCCATAAACTCGTAGAAGAAAATTATGTACAAACTAAAACCACAACAATGAATGCAATGTAATTTCAGATAAACAAAATGCACCAACCATGATTAATTGATTATAATTTTGTCGGATATAGAAATCTACCAGGAGGTTACTTGCTTACCTCCGTTTACCATCTAAACCCAATTCCTTGATTTTTTCAGAAAGAGGGATAACAGGTTCTGTAACAATATAGATTGTGACCTTTGTAGTGGATCCATCAAAGGTCTCGACCTCGGTACTGTAGAGAAATGATAATATATTAGGGTGCCTGACCTGCAAAAGAGAAAAATATTCTCATAATATAGAAAAGACTACCAGAAACTCTCTCGTGACAGTAAAAATCATACTAGACAATAAATGGAGACAGTAACCTTCTATACTAATACAAGAAACAGAAATCAACATAAGATACGACATTTAATAGCCAACTAAGTTTCATTATGCATACCGTCCGGAGACGCTTCACCCCATTGCGACCAGCAGCCAAGTGACCATCCTGAGCATTACTCCCTGACAGAGAAAATATTGACACAGGAGAACCATCGTCCTGCAGGAACAGACACAAACAAAACTGCCTTCACTACAGCAGCTGGGAAAACTTTGGTTGCAAAACAATCATTTACATGGTGCATCATTCCATAAAAGTGACTCAAACAACAGACAAGTAACCAAATTCTATGTATGTTGATAGCATGTTGAACTTGATTCTCAATCAAAATTCTAGAACAATGGCCACTCACACAACGTGTTGTCTCTTAGAAACACCTACGACCCCTATGAACCACGAGAGCATCAATGATACTTATCAAGCCAATACTAAGTCAAAGAAATGGCTAAAGCACAAAAAGCATCATTGAACAGTATCAGATCAGCCATGAACACAAGGATACCAGACAAACTAAAATTCTATACTATGAAGCTCAATTTCATAACAAGAAAACTTTAGTAGAACCAAACCGACGCTCTTCAATCGAATAAGGTGAATTTAGTTCACCGTGAAACCTAAATACCATTCGCCCGCACCCAATCCACCCGGTTTCATCCGATCCAACTTCAAAACCGAATAAACAGCTAAAAAACCACGGCACGATCAGATTCGGCAGAAAATGCATGAAAATCCAAATAGACAACACCAAATTATGCGGAATGTAAACCAAGTACCTTGGAAGTGCCACCATGGTGAGCCCAAGAACCCCAAGCAGAAGAGTAAGGCTCCCCGATGTTATAGGGCAGATCCTTGACACCTGCGCCAGATCCGGCTACTACACCCTTCAAGAATTTCAGCATTTCCACCTCTTCTCCACCACCCTAACCAACGATCTGTTCGCCTCTGTCGCAGCAGTTAGTTTATGTCAATCGACGAATCAAAACGAAGAGAAGGAAGAAGGGCGTTGTTGGAATTGAATCGAATTGATTTGATCTGTGCAGATTGTTTATGAATCGTCACGAGTTTGGAAGGATGAAATTTGACTAATGCCGTTGCGTCCTGCCGAGCCGAGCGAAGCAACGGAGCTCGTTCGTGGCGTTGCGTGTGTGCTCGGAAGGACAATTTGCCTGCTAAGAAGGCCTCCTATTTTGTGATTTATTTCGCTGTCATTTTATCATACATGTAACTTTTTTTGTTACACAAAACCATTCTCATATATTTTTCCACGTAAAATTGCATCTTGTACACATCAACATGGCACTTTCCTATTAATCCCAAGAATCCCAGGAGTGTAATATCCGTGTTGTGCACATATATTTTTAATATCATTATTTTTAAAAATATAATGAATATTATTTAGTTATTTTTTCACATATTGTTCATATATATTTAATTTGATTTTTTTTTGAGATAAATGAGACAATAGTGAAGGTTTTTTTTTATATTGGATACAAAGTGTGTCATCTAAGTATGCAGGTATAAATAGTTTTTTTTAATTTTTTTTTAACTTTTCCTCTCTCTTCTCTCACACTTGGCGATTTCTCTGGCGATTTTTCTCTTCTCTCTTCGCGACTCACTTCGGCTGGCGATTCGTTTCTTCTTCGCTCGTCTGCTTTTCTTCGTCGCCCGATTTCCCCTTTCCATGGCCTGAGCTCTCTCTCTCTCTCCCAATTTCGGCATTTGTTTGTTTCGAAAATGGTATCTTTCTCTCTTGCTCTATGCAAATTCATGATTTGTTTCAGGTACTGATTTTCTTCTCTCTCCCTCAAATTGGACATCAGTAAGCATAAATTACCCCTGATCGTGCTAAAAACCACATTTAGGGTTTTGAAAGTTGATTTTGGTTTAGTATTTTGACAGAGAGGAAATTGATTCAAGAGATGGTGAAACAAGGGATTCATTTAGTGAGTCTTCCAGTGACGAGGCTACTCTTTAGCATGGTTTGCAAGTTTTAATTTATCCACATTTTTTGTTTGAGGAATGATTTTCTGATCTAGTTTACCAAACAAGTGTGTTCTTGTGTTATCCGGTCCCATTGATCTGGACATTTAGAGTTTTGAAAGTTCATTTTGCTTTGCATTCTTTGTTTCAATCTGCTCTAACTTCATGAACAATCTGCAAAAGTAGGAGGCCAAGAACTTAGCTTGACCACAAGCAATGCTGGTGGTAGATTGGCATACGGTAAGAATGACTTATTGCCATTGCATACATAAATAGAATGAAGATATATTAAAAAGGCTGATTTTTTTTTTATTGATGCAGGTGTGGTAAGACTAACACCTATGTAAGAAGATTCTCATTTTTAGATCTAGGTTGTGCTTGTGTTGCTGATGTTGGGAATAAGGTACTTTTGGTTTAGAGCATTGCCACATACAAAGTAATGTTAAGTTTTCATTCTTCTACTTTGGTGCATTTAGTTCATGTATCTGGAGCATTTCATTTCATGTCCTCCACTCTCTAGAGTTTCCTTTCGAATACGATAAGATCCCTTTGAGCTTGTTGGTCTCCCCTCCACTATCTGAAACATAATAGTGATTAAACCTTGACCAAGTTCATTTTCTATACTAATTGGTAGTGTTACAATTGAGTTGAAGCATCTAGAATTAGTATTCTTAGAGCATCCATATAAGATAATCCGTAAAACTAATTTTAAATAATACAGAAGCATGACCCAATCTGGAATGCAAGATATGAAGCATATAATGTTTCATATCATATATCGTTTAGTAAAATGCAAGATAAACTTTGCCCTGACAAAGAATTATAAATCCAAGAGTTGGGTTCAATGCATTACCTGAAAGCTAGCTAAAGCAAGGGATACATAAGGAACCAATTGATCACTGCTTCATGTGGAGACAATTATCTCAAATACTGATGATTGTTGCTCATGTGGAAATGTTTTGCTTGCCAAACCTCTGGAAGAAATCCTCACCAACTGCCCAGAAGCCTTCTCTGCAAAAGAGTAGTTTAAAAGTTTTTGTTCAGATGGACAAACCTGATGTAAGCCAAGAGGTAAAGATTTTACCCCCTTGACTAGATACTATGATACTCATATATGGCGATATGTCCCTCTAGCTTCGCTAGTTTTGGAAGCTTTAGTTAAGACTCTTATTTTTAGTTCTTTTAATGCTACAAACTTATGATGAGGATTGCTGCGATATGGGATTCTGGACTTCATTAGATGATTAATGACATGATGGGGTTAACTTTGTCAATATGCAGCTTATATTATCAGGTATTTGACTATTTTCCTCTTTCTTGTGATACGGGGATAAGCCGTAGGGGTTCCCGATCTTTCAACACCAATAACTTAGGCTAACGAGAAGATGAAATAGGCGTGGATATGATGAGATAGACGTGTGGAATGATGGATGAAGGATCCGATGGTTGGGATTGGATCGTGCTGGATAGTAAAATAGCCTTCCCTTCACAGTAGTGACTCTTCCTTTAATCTTGGCTGCCGGTAGAACGAGGTCCGGAAAGCAAATAAGTTGCCTGGAGTTCGAATAGCGCTTAACCTAAGCTTCGCACCGCGGTTGGACGTTTCTCCTAGCTACCAGACTAGACTGGACGCACTTCTCACCCGTCCAGGATTTTGAAGAGGCTTCGCACCTAATCAAGACTCGAATCCCTCGAGAAGGAAATACTGAAAAGTATCAATCTGTATATTAATTTGAATATGAAAAATGACGTCTAACTTGGCCTTATATCGGCAAGGTGGGACCTCCAAATGTGCTTACATGGGCTGCGGGCTTGATCCAAGATCGAGCCCGAAATGAATAAAAGAAATGAAATAAATTGCGAAGTGATAAGATCGAATCTTTACGAGATAAGATCTTCTAACGAAAAGATAAGGTCAAATCTTTAAGAGATTTTGACCTTCTAGAAGAAAGATGATTGTCAATAAAATAAATGCAAAAGCCCAATTTAAAATGTCTCAAAAATGGGCTGAAATTTAAATGACGTTGGGCTTAATTCAGCCCGGATTCCTCTTCTTTCCACGTCTGGATTGTGTTCTTCCTCTTCTGAACTACGTGCTTCTTCCACTTCATATTCCTGCGTTTCATCTCTCGTACTACGTCTCTTCTTGGATGGTCTCGTCACTTCTAGTATTGAGGCTCGGTTCCTAGATGCTCCCGCATCAACCTCCCTTTCTTGAGAAAGATTCGTCCTCGAATCCATGAAGTTTAGACTTGATCCTGTCTCCCTGAATTCATTGCCTCCAACAGTACAAACACGAATTGATAATTCACAATTACCACTTGAATAAGGCGTGAAAGTGACATTGACTACCTCCAATGTTTTATCTTGAAGAGATGAAAACATTTCCCTGTTATAATTGCAATGTCTGTAGGACGTGGGACTGATATTCAAGATGTCAATTTGTGCAATCAACCTCAAGCGCAGATCCTCAAATAGAGTAATAATACTCAAAGAAGGATATTTACTCGCTAGATGCCTCCAATTATATATTGCGATCATCCTGTTAATGTCTTTGATACTCCCCAGGAGAGTCTCAAACAACCTATTTCGAAAAATGAGGATAAGAACTCCTTGCACACATGACTGTAGACAGGACATAAAAATGGATCTGTACGTCGTGGTTCCGTCCTCTCTATGGTGTGGATCATCAATGTCTTCTTTCCAGCATCGTCTTTGTTCTTCTTCTTCTCATAATACTCGGTGACTTCCGTGGGTGTCATGGCTTTGAGTATGAAATCTTTTCCCTGAAAAGAAAAACAAAATTTTTTTTTGTCTTTCCTTTATGTGTGACGTCCCGGTCATACTCCCAAGGTCGCCCAAGTAGAATGTGACAGGCGTGCATAGGGGATATATCACATAGCACAGTGTCCTCATATGTCCCGATTTTGAATGTGACGTTGGCCTGCTTGTCGATTCTGATTTCTCCATAATCGTTCATCCAACCCAGTTTGTAAGGACGGGGGTGCTGAATAGTTCCTAGTTGCAACTTCTCAATCACTTCATTACTCACTAAGTTGCTGCAACTTCCACTATCGATGATCATTTTGCATACTCTCCCTTTGACCAAACATCTTGTATGGAACAAGTTTTCCCTTTGATTGTCCTTCCTTTTAGAAGGTAAGATGCTAAGTGCCCTTCTAATAACAAAACAATCAAACAACTCAGGGGGTAAAACTTTTCTTGTCACTTCTTCGGCCATTTCATCCTTGGTGACACCAACTGGTTGCTCAACAACGTCAATGCTCATGTTATCAACTAGGTACTCTTCCTCGTCTGGCTTGTTGTAATGTTCGGAATTTTTATTCCGGACTTAGCGTTTTGTAGATCTTCCCGCAGGCACGAGGTGCCGAGTGCCGGGATTCATTCCTAAAATCCCGAGCCGACTCGTCATTTTTTCCTTTTCCGTTTTCCGACCCTTCGTTCCGAGTTGAGGTGAAAAAGAGGTCATTTCCGACCCCTCATTCTGAGGTGAGGGACAATAGGTCAGCTGACCCCTTGATCCCCTCCCTACTTTTCAGCTCTTGTCCCATCCCTCTCTCTCCTCTCTTCTCTTTCACGTTACTCCCTCTCCTCTCTTCCTCTCTTTGCTCTCTTTTCTCTTCTTTCTCCATGGAAGCTCTTGGTTATGGACTGCAGTAGAGAAGGATCAGATCTGGTGTGGTAAGCTTCTCCCTCTTCCTTCCTTCTCCTCCTTGGCTGCTTAACTCTTTCTTCTTCCCTCCTTCATCCATGACCGAGGATGAAGCTTTTGAGAAGTTTTTGCTCAAATCCTTGCATGCATGTGTTCTTAGCTCGATTAGGTCGTGGAGAGGAGTCTAAGATCAGTGGTTGGTGTTTGGAGAAGACCCAACAAGGAGAGGAGGACATTGGAGCCAAGGATCCACAATCGAAGACGAGTTTCTGCACCGAAATCGCGGGGGCAGCTCATCACGGCCGCAGGGGCGGCTAGAGCCCGCCGCAGGTGCGGCTGATCACGGCCGCAGGGGCGGCTCCAAGCTCCAGACCACCACAGGTGCGGCTGACCAGCGCCGTAGGGGGAGGCTCCAGGGCGGCAGCAAGACGCAGGGGCGGCTCCTGGGTCCGTAGGGGCGGCTTCAGTGTTCCGCAGGGGGCGCCAGCTTGACTCCGCGGTTGCGGTTTCTTCAACAGTAGGCTTCTCCTCTCCCTTCCTCTTCGTTCCTTCCTTAGTTTTGTAGTTGTATCATGTTAGTAGCATGCCTTGGATGGATCTAGAGTAGCTTCAGATGTCACTTAGTGGTTGTGAACCTAGGAACCCTTAAGGCTCGATGTAGTTGATGGTTATGAGTATGTTGAGCATGATGGACCTTCTAGGCTAGCTTGTTCCTTCTTGGCTGAGGTTTAAGATCACGTGAGGTTATAAGTTGTTCTGAATTGCTTTCATGTGTGGTGAGTAAATTGGACCCTAGGATGCATTCCTAGCTTGAGGGTTAGGTGATCTTGCTTAGATCACTAGAGTGAAGTCTAAGACTTCTTGAGCGTGGGCATGTATTGATATGCATATCTCTTGTGAGCAGGATGTGGGCTTCCTCCTTAAGGAAGAGAGAGTGTTGTGATTTGAGTGTGGTGACGAGGTAAGTCTCCGGACTTACTTAGCTCGTATTTTACGCATTAGCATCGATGTGTGTTAGTGGTGTGTGTTTGTGTTATTGTTTATGTTATAAACAACTAAACCGGTAAATAGGACCACCGACCTTATATTATTTTGGCCCAAGTGTATGATAACAGGCGGTGACATCATCTGCCTAGCTCTTGCGAGAGTCTAGGAGGTTCTCGGCAACTAGCCCGGGCGGGTAGACGGTCGGATGCATCAGTACCATTCCTTGCCGGTAAGTAGGGACCGAGGCGAGACCACGGTGGTTCTCGTGTCACAAATCTAAGTTGAATTAGAACGGGATACGACTTAATTATAAAAAGATAATAAACCGGACTTGTGTGTTTTGGAGTATGTATGTGTTATGTGATATATGTGTGTATGTGCCTTCACCTCTTTTCTAATGCTTCGAATATAAGCTAACGGTTTTAAACCGTTGTGTAGATGCCTTGCAGGTTAGGGACGCCGCCGAGTGAAGTGGAGGAGTGGACAGCCGGGTCTCCGTACATTATAAGACGGGGACGTTTTTGGGATATGTCTTTGCATGTTGGATTATGTTGTACGGTTTAGATTCCCTTATGGGAGTTATGTCGTTTTGAGGACTCGGCTGAGTTTCCACTTTGTATTTTTACTTTTCAGTCTCTTGCATTCATTATAAACGATTTTGAGTTTTGCCTTTATTTGTGCCTTGTTGGAAAGGTCCGGTGAAATTGTTGTCAGGCTAAGGGTAGGGATCCATTGTGAGGTCTCGCCCGTAGCATCCCGAGTCCCGCGGATTTGGGGTGTTACACTTGTGACTAAGAATTTCAGCCGTTAACTCAGGGTTAGGTTTATCAATATCCATCTCATTTGGTGTACCTTCAACAAGTTGAGATTTGGGGATGACCTTACTAGCATGTAGACATAATCCCTCAGCGAAAAGTAGCTCGTCTACATCCTTCTTAGTCTCTTTATCGGCTATGAGGGCCGATTTTTCTTCTTCGAATTCCTCATTGTCGGAATCTGATTCATAGAGACCCATGGCGTTGATAAACAATGTCCGTAAGTTGGGACAATCCCTAGAGTAATATCCTCTTCCTTGACACTTAAAGCATGTGATGTCTCTAGCTCGAGTTGAACTAGAACTTCCTTCCTGAGGTGTCGAGGTATGGGTCTTACTTGGAGTAGATGCAACACCAAAACCTGTAGAATCTTTGCTACCGCTGTTTGGATCTCGGCTGCTGCTGGCTTGAACTCGACTCGAACTTCCTCTCCATGACTGAGGAGTTCGTCTGTCCTGGTTGCGCAACTTCAGTTTCTTCTCCACTCTCACAGCAAGATGTAGTAAATATGTCAAGTTAGTATATGCATACAACTTTATCTCGTGTGCTAGGGTAGGGTGCAAAATCCTGAGATACCTTGCCATCGCAGCTTCCTCATCTTCCTGAACATCAGCTCTAACTATAGCCATTTCCATGGCTGTGTAGACTTCTTCAGCACTCATAGAACCTTGTTTTAGGTTCTCTAATCGTTGACGTAGATCTCTCCCATGGTATGGAGGGACGAATCGGGCTCTCATGATTGCCTTCATCTGATCCCAAGTAGCAATCTCGGTGTCTAGACATCGTCTTCTCTCTTTCAACATGTTATTCCACCACATTAATGCTTACCCAGTAAACTCGAGTGCAGCGTATTGTACCTTTTTACGTTATGAAACATTATGATAGCTCCAGATTTGCTCCACTTTTGCCTCCCAGACAAGGTACAGATCAACATCACACTTTCCTTCAAATGGTGGTATCTTCACCTTAGCTAGAGTAGACCTCGGTTTCTAGTACTGGAAGTTCGTCTTCTCTATCCTCCAAATCCAATTCCCTTCTGATGTACCTCCGAGGTTGCATGATTCCTAGATTAGCCCGGAATAGGGGTTGTCTAGGTGGTGGAGGGTTGTTTGGGCGTTCGTTATCCCGGGTCTCCAAAGCGTCCAACATTTCCATTATCCTTGTAAGTATAGCCTCGGTATCCATTGCTCTAGGTGCGTCGCCTATTTGTTCGTTCTCTCTCCCTGAGTTAGACATATCAAATAATCTATACTCGCCTGCAATTTTCTCAACTAAAGTCAATTTATCTTGAGAAAGAAAAATGAAAGTAGCCTGAAAATTTTAAAATAGACGAGGAAGGTTCCGAAGGAACAAAAAGAGGTTGGAAATAATAGGTTTTGAGTAGTGCCTGCAGAAAACCCTAAATGGAACAAAGGATATAAAAATGTACAAGGATATTCACAGGGATATAACAATATGAACAATATAACAAAGAAAGCTCCCTTTCTTGAAAAACGAAATGAATATTTTTCAAGAAAGCCGAAGATGATCACAATCCCGTTCCCGTTTCTTCATTTTCTTTTAATTTTTATTATTTTTATTTTTTTATGCTTGCCGAAACCCTAAGGGCTGGGCAAGGTTGGCGCCGGCTGGGTACTGCAGTGGTGTTGGGCGGCGGATGGGGTGTTCTGCAGCGGCGGACGGCGGCAGGTGGCTGGCAGATGGTGGCAGACGGCGGCGGAGGTAATGGCGGATCCTGGCGGCAGAAAACCGTGGGTGTGGCGGCTGCAGGGGTGGCTGGTGGTGAAAACCGGCTTAGGAGAGGCGACAGGTGGTGTGTTGGGTGGCGGAGGGTGGCAGGCGGTGGCGGGAGGGGATCTCGGTCAAAACAGGCCGAGATTGGCTGAAACTGCGGTTGCGGCCGGCTGTTGGTGGTGTTGGGAGGCGGCGGGGCTGCTATGGGTGTTGTGCGGCCGGAAAACGGCCCAACAGTGGTGGTTTGGAGGCTGTGGCGGTGTTGGGCGGTGGGTAGGGCGGCGCTGGCGTGAGGCTGGCGGCGCAGGGGTTGATCTCGGTCAAAATTGGCCGAGATCGGCTGAAAATTTTATTTAAATGCAGCGGCTGCTGCGGTAGATGGCGGAGGAACAACAAGGGTGGCCCGTGGCTAAAAAGTACGTTCTAGGTTTCCCACTAATTAGCCCTGATAGGTTTGCACCGGTTGATCCTTTACAGTTTACAAGAAAAGAAAGTAATTGGATCTCAGGCGAAAATTTCTTTTGTGGAAAAAAAAAATTTCAGGCCCCAATTCAATCTTTTTCAAGTAATTGACAATTAGTTTGTGAAAAAGCAGTTGTTAACGAGAATAGAAAACTAACCGCTACTCCTTCTACCCCAATCGTTTTTTTTGTTGAAACCTTCTTGACGAATCTTGAAAGCTTCGATTTTTGTTTTTGACGACGGCTGGTGTTGATTAACCTTTGCTCTGATGCCAATTTGATACGGGGATAAGCCGTAGGGGTTCCTGATCTTTCAGCACCAATAACTTAGGCTAACGAGAAGATGAAATAGGCGTGGAGATGATGAGATAGACGTGTGGAATGATGGATGAAGGATCTGATGGTTGGGATTGGATCGTGTTGGATAGTGAAAGAGCCTTCCCTTCGCAGTAGTGACTCTTCCTTTAATCTTGGCTGCCGGTAGAACGAGGTCCGGAAAGCAAAGAAGTTGCCTGGAGTTCGAATAGCGCTCAATCTAAGCTTCGCACCGCGGCTGGACGTTTCTCCTAGCTACCAGACTAGACTGGACGTGCTTCTCACCCGTCCAGGGTTTTGAAGAGGCTTCGCACCTAATCAAGACTAGAATCCCTCGAGAAGGAAATACTGAAAAGTATCAATATGTATATTAATTTGAATATGAAAAATGACGTCCATCTTGGCCTTATATGAGCAAGGTGGGACGTCCAAATGTGCTTACATGGGCAGCGGGCTTGATCCAAGATCGAGCCCGAAATGAATAAAAGAAATGAAATAAATTGCGAAGTGATAAGATCAAATCTTTACGAGATAAGATCTTCTAACGAAAAGATAAGGTCAAATCTTTAAGAGATTTCGACCTTCTAGAAGAAAGATGATTGTCAATAAAATAAATGCAAAAGCCGAATTTAAAATGTCTCAAAAATGGGTTGAAATTTAAATGACGTTGGGCTTAATTCAACCACTCGAATCAGCCCAGATTCCTCTTCTTTCCACGTATGGATTGTGTTCTTCCTCTTCTGAACTGCGTGCTTCTTCCACTTCATATTCCTGCGTTTCATCTCTCGTACTACGTCTCTTCTTGGATGGTCTCGTCACTTCTAGTATTGAGGCTCAGTTTCTAGATGCTCCCGCATCACCTTGTGTATGTGTAATCAGAGGGACAAGGTGGAGCAACTGCTTGAGGAAGGAAGTTTAAATGCAACCATAATTTGTGAAAATTTAGCAAAAGTTTATCCAAGAAGGGACGGAAATCCCCCAAAAGCTGCAGTTAGAGGGTTGTCTCTTGCTTTACCTCATGGTGAATGTTTTGGCATGCTCGGTCCAAATGAGGCTGGAAAAACCTCCTTTATTATCATGGTTAGTAAAGAGAAACTGTTAACTAGGCTTAGTATAGAAGATCAGTTTGTTAATGTCATCACTTGTTGACGATTAATCAGAGGGCTTCATTTGTATTGTATGTTGGGGTCATTATGGTTTCAGTGGTGTTAATGCATTTGAATTTGAGCATTACAGTCTCTGTTGAATTTTGTGTTAACAAAGCTTTGAACTCTCTATTAATGTATCAGTAGCCGGTCTTGAAGCGTTAAGGAAAAATATCACTGCTAAAATATTTTAAAAAATGAAAAATAACCTAAAATAATACCAACTATCAACATTCAACCCAAAATTACCAACTTTGAAAATTACTGGCAACGATACAAACTATCAATATATTTACCAAAAATAATACCGGTTGTTTTTCCGTTGAGAATTCCGATTTCGGTGATGATGTGGCAGTCAATTGGTACAAGTCATCACATGAGGTGTGATTAGGTGGATCTGATGTGGATTTATTTTTTTAAAAAATAAAAATAAATTTTTTTATTTAACCAAATCCCAATAATAAGACTTGATACTTGAAAAAGCCCAATCAAATTGTTAGGATTAACGTCAATTTAACAAAATTGATTGAGTTTTTTCATTTAACACTAATTTCTATCTAACTAGGCAATTTCTATCTTATCTAAATGTTTTTACGCGACATGTGAAAGAGAACCTAGTGCCTCCATGTTCTCTACAAAGCGAACCAAAAGAAATGAAACACTAGCTTCCTCCATCTTCTCTGCAAAGTAAAAGAGTACAAATTCAATGGAACCCTAGCTACTTCATTGAATCAAGATCGTCTTTCAAGTATACCCCTCTCCCGACTCTTCTCCCGACCCCTCACCCGACTTCTCTCAACAGGTAATCTCTATCTAACTTAATCGTTTTCAATCAATAATCTCCTCTGGGAAGGTAATCGATTTTCTTGTTTTTACATTCTCTTGTCCACATCGAAGTTGAATGGAAGGGCAAAGACAAGCATTTTCATTAGGGTCTTCCAGTTCTTAGAGAAGAGAATTCAATGAATCCTCAGATTTGAAGTGCTATCATGGTATCCCTACAATAATAAAAAATTGCAAGCATCCTCCTCATTGCAGAAAACGTTTCTTTAGTTGTTCATTGTGGAAGGTATACACTTATAATGTGAATTTGCTTTTCGATTGTGGCATTTTGAACCTGTTTTCATAGTAAATGAATATTGCTCATACTTTGTGGCGTTTGATATTGCTCAAACGTTTTTTGGGGTGTTTGAGTGTATGCAGGAAGGACAAAGTTGTTGCTATTTCAAATGGATGAATGCCGAAGACTCGGTATTACAAATGAACCGTGGATCCTTAGAACAATTTTTTCACGAGCAATCCGATGGGTTTGACGATGATTAAACAAGAAAATATATTCTTAAAGATTATTGTTGGTGTGTTAGTACTAGTAATCATAGTATTGTTAAAAGTTTGATGTTTTAAACATCTTGTGTAATGTCCTGTATTTGATTTCGTAGTTTGTCGATTGATTAGCGGAATGTAATGTTGGTACTATGTTGTATCATGTAAACTTGAACCTTTGAAATGTTCTAATGAAAGAAAAGGTTGTTTTATTAACGTCCTGAGTGGGCTGATTTTTTTTTTGCTTATCTGGTTTTTTTTTGGCTGGTTTTATTTGCTTATCTATAGACAGTTTAACTACCACTTAAAAATAAAAGTTGTAGTTCTTTTCTTCCACTAGGTTGCGCTGCAAGTTCAGAAAAAGTGAAACTCCTGCTTGTGAAACTTGTGAAGGATCGGTGACAAATTCCTACAAATTAGACAAATGAAAGAATTTGAAAAGCATGCCAACTAATTTGAAAAGTGCTAAAATTTTAACAGTATTTTGTAAATGTATTATTATTTAGCAGTAGTGGTATAACATACTCTAAAAAGTGCTAAAATTTTAACAGTAGCCTGTAAATGTATTATTATTTTACAGTAGTGGTATAACATACATTGAAAAGTGCTAAAATTTAACAATACCTTTTTTTAACTTCATTTTGTTTAAGTTAATAGTAATGGTAAGGTGTATCATCATTGAAAAGTGACTTAAATATATTTGAAAAGCATGCCAACTACTTGTAAATGTATTATCATTTAACAGTAGTGGTAAGGTGCTGATTTTTTTTTGCTTAATACAACATAAATAGCTTTTTAACTTCTTTTTGTTTAATTTAACAATAGCTTTTTTTAACTTCATTTTTTTTTCCTTTTTTTAGTTTTTATACATAACTCACTGAACTAGCTATTTAAACTTCATTTCCCCTGTATTTACAAGTCTGATCAAATTATCAGCACAACTAAGATTCTATAAATGGGCTCTATTTTGTAGTGGATCCTTGAACTTGCTAATTATTTTCATGTACACAGCTGGCTGTATCTGCACCATACGAGGAACTTAGGGACTCATTTCTTGGGCAAATCAGACCTACTAATCCTTCTGTTTATTTTTAGTTTTTTCACAATTAATAGCAAATAAGACCTGTTGCTTTTTTTATGCAAAATAAGCTCAAAAATCATGTGATGCTCTGGTTTATAGTAAAAGCGCATTCATATGTTCAATAATACTAAACAACTTGTACAAAACAGATTGGCAAAACACACCTGTCATCATCATATTCCACACTCAGTGACAAAACACACATGTGATTAGATTACCTGGATGAAATAGCTTGGTATTACAAGTAAAATATAACAGCTTGTACAAAATAGATGAAATAGCTAAGTTTGATTGATTTTAACAGAAGAGTTTAGCGAACAAAGGAAACTTCATCATCCTACACACTTGACAGCTGAGTTTTAAACTGCATAAAAAACAACTTGTATAAAAATAGCACTACGGAACAACTTAGTTTCAAACTACATAAAAACAGCTTGTACAAAATAACACCAACTTAGTTTCAAACTGCATAAGAACAACTTGGTGTTTGGATGATCAACGAGAGTTGAGAAGATTGCGAAACTGTATCATGTACAACAGACATCTGTCCACCTTCCCCTCTTCCCCTTCCTCTTCTTCCTCCTCTTCCTCTTTCATTTGTAGTCTCGGCTTCACCTGCAAGTAACTTCATAGTTTATTTACTTGAATACAACTCACTAATATAATGTAGTTATAAATCTTAAACATTACCAAAAGATTCATGATTATGATCATTTTGAATGAAAATTTTCCTAGGTCATCCTCGAGGCCTCTTCTCATCTGGATGTTGTAAGTCATTTCTTTGTGGGCACCTTCTCTTGCTATGACTTTTTGATTTGTATAGACTACAACTCATTTTGGCTCCATGGTTGGTTAGTTTTCCTGGATTCTTTGAATCTTCATGGGAGTCTTTCCTCCAATTTTACTTAGGCCGTCCAAGTAAAACTCTTACCACTGGAGGATATAGAGGAAATCTCTTTTTTGGCCAAAATCTTTCCCTCATACATGGCCAAATTTGTCCATCATAAGCTCTCATATAATAATCTTTCTTATAATACTCATGAACATAAATCTCCACATCCAATTTCATAAATTCACAACAAGCTGCAATATGGCAGCATGGTATGCCTGTAATATCCCACTTTTTGCAAGTGCAAATCTTATTTTCAAGATCCACCTTCAAAACATCTACAAATTTAAAGTGACATAAAAAATCAAATTTAAAGTGTATAAAATATTTGACTGATTTTACGTGAAAATAATTTGTATCCGGAAATTTTTTAATAAATATTATTATGAAAAAGAAAATACATATTTAAAACGTAAATTTATTTTAAAAATAGATAATCTTAATGAATAGTTAGTATTATATGATAAACCAAATTTAAAATGTATAAAATATTTGATTGATTTTACGTGAAAATTCTCATTTAGCATATATCATTTATTACAATAAATAGGAATTAAATTCAATAAATATTAATTAATGGAATTATGACATGAAAATTCTGATTTAAGAGATCTTTTTTGTTAAAATAAATCAATATGTATCAAATCGATATTTTCGAATCAATAGCGGGAATTAAAAGACACACAGGAGATCTTAGTTTTTTTCAAGAATTTGTTATGATTTAAATTTGAATAATATTAGACAATGGAATTTAGTTATATATGAGAATTTTGCCTTATTACTTGATTTTGAGCGTTCCCGTCAGTAAGGTGACCTCTACTTTAGTATGTATATAGATATAGATATGGATTATCTACAATTTTCTAAATTCTAATATTCAAACATAATTTAGTTTTAGTATAAAAAAAACTTGTTATTTATGGATGTGTTTGGTAAGGATTAATGGAAATTATTTTAGATTAAAAATTGAGGATTGAATTTATGTATGTGTTTGTTTGAGGATGGAGATTATAGAAGAGGTTAAATGGAATTAAAAATGGTTAAAAATTAACCTCATACCACTGGTGCTGATGGAGATTAATCTTCTTTAATCATTTATGATTCAACCCATGCCCTTGTTGGAAGAAACAAAACACGACATAAAAGAGAAACCGGATAAACCGGTTTTATTCATTCTTCTTCATCAATAAAGATGAGTCATCCAATGAACCAGGAGAAGAGAATAGAGCAACGGAGAAATCTCTTCCGATGAGGCTACTGGCAGCGAAGTACGCTTTCGTTTTCTCTATTTATGAATGGAAATGGTAGTCGGTAGTTTGACTTTCCAACAATTTTCCAAAACATATAGCATATTAGGCTTAAAATCAAATTTCACCAAATGTTCAATTATAAATGTTAAGCCAACGCCGATTATGTTGCGCAATTAGATTACCTTACAATCTTACATCCAATTTTAGCATAAATGTTAAAGAGCAAAAAGCCTTGGTAAATGCAGGAATGTATAACTTAGTGGTTTCGGACAATAGTAAGAGGTGGTAGGGGAGACCAAAGACAAGGAAGATGAAAGTGAATGAATGAAAACACGGAAGGAAGTTTCAGATTATGTCGCACTCCGATGATTAGCTATTTATTTTTTGCGGGGTTGCATAATTTGTCAATGCCACAATAGCGTGGATGAAAGTCCGGAAGGAGAATTGTGGTCGTCAAGATGATTATTGCTTAAGTGGTTTGGGAAGAACGGCGGAGCTCCCGTCCTATGCCTAAGAAATTGGTTTCACAATATCATCGTTTGCAGTAGCGGCGCCGAGCAGATACTCTAGCGAAACAATTTTTGGTTACGAGGAGCAAAATAACATGATGAATTTATATAAAATAAGGGTAGTATGGTAAATTGGTATAAAATAAACCTCTTAAAAAACCTCCTACCAAACACCCTATTTTAGATTATTTTAAATCTTATAGTCCCTAATAAACAACATTATACAATTTAGGGCATGTTTACTTGCAGATTTGTTTATTTACGGGTTTATAAACTAATGAGTTTATATAGGTTTATAGGGTATTTTTGGGTTTATTTATCAATGAGTTTATATAAATAAATTCATGAATAGTGTTTACTTGAAGGTTATTCTGGATTTATTTTACTTTAAAATACATTTATACCCCTAAAAAAACAAGAAATAACAATGAATAACCAGGTTAATCTCCTATTTCAACAGATCGAGACCCCTTCTATCGTTAGATAGTTTCGCAAGCCTTTCATCGACAAATAACAACTCCTTCACGCCGTCTCCTTCTCGCCCGTCAACAAAGGTACGTTCTTTTCTCCAGCTCCTTTTATCCGTTGCCTCTCTTCTATATGTTGTTGTGGATGCCGCTCTTTTCTCCCTTTTGTTCGTTTTTTTACATGGCATATGTTTGAT
Organism: Fagopyrum tataricum; assembly: GCA_002319775.1. Classification (NCBI taxonomy): domain Eukaryota; kingdom Viridiplantae; phylum Streptophyta; class Magnoliopsida; order Caryophyllales; family Polygonaceae; genus Fagopyrum; species Fagopyrum tataricum. The sequence goes on from CM008286.1 coordinate 23,030,310, forward strand.
TTTTCATCCTTTGTTCGTTTTTTATTTGCTCATGTCGGTTTTTACGCCTCTATTCGTTTTTATTTGCTTTTGATCGATTTTTTGTTGTTGCTTTTGATCGATTTTTTTTGCTTCTGTTAGATTTTCTGCATATGTTTGCTTCATTTTTTGCATATGTTCACTTCTTTTTTTTGCTTATGTGTCTACTTTTCTGCATATGTTTTTTTCTTCTTAGGTTGGATATTGATGCTTCTTTTAGATATATTTTTTTTGCTTCTATACAATTTTTGCTGAACCTGTTCGATAACTTTTTGCTCTGTTCTATTATTTTTTTTGCTTTTGTTTGACTTTTTTTTATATATATTTGTTGTTATTCTTGCTTCTGTTCGACATTCTTGGACTTGATAAGCATACAGATAAGCATCTAGAATAGACTCGTTTTGCTGTTGGGTTGTTAGATGACAGGTTTTTCTGCTAATGTTTGTTGCTATTGATGTTTTTGTTGGCTATGATCTCTTTTTTTGTTACTGTTATTCATGTTCTTGTTGGCTAGGAAATATGTGATATATACGATGTGTGAGTTTTATGAAATGTGTGAGTGTTATGGAACAAATTTTTTGATATGACATTGAACAATAGTATGGCTGCCAACAACGAGAAAACAACGGGAACGACACAACAAAAATCCTTCACTTGGACAGATGATCTAACAAGGACTTTCCTTGAGATCCTATGTGATTTCCAAAAACAAAACGGCCAAAAGAATGGCTTTAGCTGGATATCTTTGATAGAGAGTTTTGAAGGAAAGACTGGAAAAAAGTTCAAGAAGGAGACATTGAAGAACAAGTTCAATACCTTAAGAGGGGTATGGAAGTTATGGTTGAAACTCAAAAACGGAGAAACAGGTTTGTGATGGGACTACGAGAGACATTGTATTGCAGCAAGTCCCAAATGGTGGGAATTGAAGCTTAAGGGAAGTTCATAAAATTTAGTTTTAAATTATAAGGTTAATTAATAATATTGATATTAACTTCTTTTTTTTCGAATCATCGCAGGAAATAACGAGTATCGGATTTTCAAAAACATGGTCTTCATCCAGAAGTAGAATCTATGATGGAATACCTTTTTGTTGGTACAGTTGCAACCGGGTCTCACTGTGTAGCACCCTCGATGGATCCCCCTCCCATAACTACATTTAACACACAAGTTGGAATGGATGATGAAGAACTTGGTGCTGATGATAGGGATGATTTGACCATGGAGACTGATGCACCGGTTAAGCAAGAAAGGCCGGTTGGTGGTACTCAGGATGTCGATCAGACATCGCCTGATCCCATTCTCCCACGTGGTAAAGGAAAGAAACCATATGGTACATCTTCTCAGGAGTTAGTAAGCGTAACAATAGGAGCAGTCGCGGTTCGTCAATGTACCAGGAGCATCTATGTAACGCCCGGAATTTTATTCCGGACTTGGAGCACCTTGTAGTTTATCCCGTAGGCCCGAGATGCCGAGTGCCGGGATTTATTCCTAAGAAAATCCCGAGCCGACTCGTCTTTTCCGCGTTCCGACCCCTCGGTCCGTGTGAGGGACAAGAGGTCAGCTGACCCCTTGATCCCTACACCTCCTTTTCAGTCCTTGTCTCCCTCTCTCTCCTCCCTTGCTCACATTTCACGTTACTCCTTTCATTCACTCTTCCACACTCTTCTCTTCTCCTCTCTTCTCCTCCCTTCTTCCTTGTTGCTTGAGGATCCAAGCTGTGGACTACAGAAGAAGATCCCAGGTTGTTGGTAAGCTCCTTCCTCTCCCTCCCCTCTCTTCTTGGCTGTTTTCCCTTCTTCTTTTTCCCTCCCTCATCCATGACTATGGATGAAGATCTTGAGGAGTTTTTGCTCAACTCTTTGCATGCATAGGTTCTTAGCTCGTTTAGGTCGAGGAGAGGTGCCTAAGACCAGTGGTGGGTGTTTGGAGAAGATCCACCAAGAGAAGAAGGACTTTGGAGCCAAGGATCCACGATCGAAGACGACGCTCTGCACAGAACCCGCGGGGGCGGCCAGCCGCAGGGGCGGCTCAGCACAGCTGCGGGTGCGGCCCGGCACGGCCGCAGGGGCGGCTCCTGGCACTCGACGCAGTCCACCGCGGGTGCGGCTCCTGGTTCCGCGGGGGCAGCTCCTGTGTCCGCAGGGGGCGCCAGCTTGACTCCGCGGCTGCGGTTTCTGCAACAGTAGGCTTCTCCTCTCCTTCACCCTTCGTTCATTCCTTAGATTTGTTGTTGAATCATGTAGTAGCATGCTTAGGATGGCCTAGAGTAGCTTGAGAATGCCACTTAGTGGTTGTGAACCTAGGAGCCCTTAAGGCTCGATGTAATTGTTGGATATGAGCATGTGAGCATGATGGATCTTCTAGGCTAGCTTGTGCCTCTTTGGTTGAGGATTAATATCTTGTGGAATTATGAACTGTTGTGGGCTGTTTCATGTGTGGAGAGTGTGTGGTGAGTACTTGGGACCTAGGATGCATTCCTAGTTCGAGGGTTAGATGGTCTTGCATAAATCACTAAGAGTGAAGTCTAAGACTTCTTGAGAGTGAGTATGTATTGATATGCATATCTCTTGTGAGCAGGTTGTGGGCTTCCTCCTTAATGAAGCAAGAGTGTGGTGACTTGGGATTGGTGACGAGGTAAGTCTCCGGACTTACTTAGCTCGTATTTTATGTATTAGCATTGATGTGTGTTTGGTGGTGTGTGTTTATGTTCTTGTATAACATCTAAACCGGTAAATAGGACCGACCTTTTATAATTTGGCCCAAGTGTATGATAACGGGCGGTGACATCTTGCCTAGCTCTGCGTGAAGTTAGGGGGATCTCGGCGACCAGCCTAGCGGGTTCGATGGTCGGATGCATCCGTACCATTCCTGCCGGTAAGTGGGGACCGAGGCGAGACCACGATGGTTCTCGTGTCACAAACCTAAGTTGAATTAGAACGGGATATGACTTATTATTAAAAAGATAACAAACCGGACTTTTGTGTTTTATGTTATGTGCTATGTATGTGGTTGTGCCTTCACCGCTTTTCTAATGCTTAGAATATTAGCTAACGGTTTTAAACCGTTTGTGTAGATGATTTGCAGGTTAGGGATGCCGCCGAGTGAGGCGGAGAAATGGACAGCCGGGGTCTCCGTACAGTATAGGACAGGGGCGTTTTTGGGTTATGTTTCATATCGTTAGTGTGTGGATGTTATTGTACGATTTAGACTATCGTATTCGGGTTATGTCATTTTGAGGACTCGGTTGAGTTTCCACATTGTATTCTTACCTTTCAGTCTTTCGCATACATTATAAACGTTTTCGAGTTTTGCCTATTATTTGTGCCTTGTTGGGAACGTCCGGTGAAATTGTTGTCAGGCTAAGGGTCGGGACCCATTGTGAGGTCTCCCCCGTAGCATCCCGAGTCCCGCGGATTTGGGGTGTTACAAAAGTGGTATCAGAGCCCGAGGTTGACAACAATGGCACTCGCAATCTTTTTAAAGGCCGAATGAGGAATAAACAGAACCCACACGGGTTCTGACTTTTCGTTTTCAAAATCATGTGCATGAGTCGGGTTTGGGTTAGAATGTACGGGACCACCACTCCTTCCGCAAACCTCGGCGAGATAGATCTCTGGATTAGAATTATGTACTTATATTATTTTAGTACATAGTTATTTATATAAATATAAGACATTAGGATGTTTGTGGATTTGTATGTCTTTGCTACGTATGTGGCCTTAGGATGTTTTGGCTTGTATGCCTTGGATGTATTTTGTGATTATGCTTACCTCATGTTTTTAGAAGTTTTATCATACGAGATCATAATAGTACCTACATATTTATACTTAAGTAAATGTCATACGCTATTAGATGGCACGTACGAGAGCTACCGCTTACGTAGGACCCGCCAGGGGTAGACCCCCTCTTTCCCCTACCATCCCGAGAGGGCAGGGACGTGTAGAAGGACCTCCAAGCACGAGAGGTCGGGGACGTATCCCCATTGTGGACCCGCCAGTTGTGGGTGCACCAACAGTCGAGGACCCTATAGAGGACGTCGTAGAGAGCATTGTTCCCGAGGCTAGGGATAGGACCGTTTTGAGGTTTGGGGCGCAGGGTTCTCCACCTGTCAGGACCAGGGAAGCGTCCGTTGGAGCTATCATATTTTGGGACTACGTACGACGAGTTGAGGAGGCGTTTAGGACTGGAGCACCACCTCTTGTCCCACCGGTGCCTGCACCTGCACCTACGTTGTCAGCTGAGGTCTCACAGAGGGTGACTCAGATTGGGGCTGCACCAAAGATAGTTGCACCGGCAATAGTTGCACCCGAGCCGATTATGGAGGTTGTTAGGGCGAGAGACGAGCTGAGGTCTCCGAGACTTGATTCATGGTTGAAGACTTTCAACCAGCATCATGTACCCTACTTCGACAGGAGGGTAGGGTTAGAGGTTGAGCACTGGATTGGGCACGTGGAGTCAGCTTTAGAGGCGATCCGTTGCCTAGAGGAGAGGCAGGTTGAGATAGTCCAGACCCTATTTCAAGAGCAGGCCTAGTATTGGTGGAGGACAGTTAGAGGAGGTGTGACCAGGATGGATCAGCTACTGAGGCTTGTTAGAGAGACCTTTTGCCTGAATTCACGGAGGAGAGACAGTGTCCAAGACTTCGTGGAGGCAGGATTCATGGACGTCCCAGTCATGGAGGCAATTAGGCGATTTCAGACGGAGTTAGCCTTGTTGGGACCTACCGCACCTCCGCGGACCAGCATGTCTATCTCTTTTCCAGGAGACTCAGGTAGTCCACCCGTTCTTACCTTGCGGGATTTCATTGTGACTCACTGGCGGAGTACCAGGACCAAGCTTCGGCCTATGAGAGAGACCGCCCTGGGTATAGGAGGGCAGCCTAGTCCGGAGGACCGGACAAGAGACAGAGGACAGTACCAGCGAGTTCAGGGACGTGGCCAAACTCCGGGACGTTCCGGTTCTCAGACGTCGAGGCAGGCAGCAGACAGGGGACGTCAGTGCTACAGTTGTGGAGGTTTTGGACACATGAGGACTTCATGTAGGAAACCGCCCGTGGCTTGTTTTACTTGTGGCCAGGTGGGTCATCGAGCCGCTTTTTGCCGTCAGGGCAAGTCACAGGGCTCTCAGCAGATGGGCCAGGGTCAGGTTCAGGCCCGCACTCAGGGATCAGCTTAGGGACAGGGCCGAGATAGGGACCGTGGTGTAGGTACCCAGGAGACCAGAGACACACAAGCCAGGGTAATTGAGCTGAGGAGTGCCGTTGATCCTCCGGTGCCGGCAGCCCTAGGTACCATTCAGATTCATGGCTTTTCGGTCCAAGTTTTATTTAATACGGGTGCTACACACTCTTTAATCCGATGATTGTGTAGCTAGGTTGTCCTTAGCTACGGTAGAGGGGAGACCCTCTATTATAAGGTTACCCGATGGATGTAGGTTTAGGGGTACCCGAGAGGTACGCGGTTGTCCCATTCGTTTGGGAAGCCGAGATTGGTTAGCAGACTTCTTTGTCATGCACTTAGTGCATGAAGAAGTCATCCTTGGGATGGAATGGGTGGACCGCCATCGAGCCGTTAGACATCAGCAGGAGGACCGTGACAATTACCATGGAGGCAGACACGAAGTGATTTTCCGAGGTTGGGACCTCGGGAAGGCCGGTACAGTCATTAGCGCAGTCCGAGCCGCTAGACTTATCGGGTAGGGATGCGAGGCCTTCTGGTGTTATGCCATGAAGGAGGAGATGAGACCGTCGTTGGAGGAGATTCATGTGGCAGGCAAGTTCGAGGACGTTTTCGGGGAGCCACCCGGGCTACCGCCGCAGAGGAGCGTTGAGTTTGCCATTGAGTTGGAGCTCGGCACGAGGCCGACCTCCAAGGCTCCATACCGCATGGCGCCGATCGAGATGCTGGAGCTGAAGAAGCAGCTCGAGGAGTTAGCCGAGAGGGGTTTCATACGCCCGAGCGTTTTCCCTTGAGGTGCACCGGTCCTCTTCGTCAGGAAGAAGGATGGATCTTGGAGGCTATGCATTGATTACCGGAAGTGGAACAAAGTCACTATCCAGAATAAGTACCCCTTACCACGTATAGATGACCTACTCGACCGGTTGCAAAGGTCGGTGGTCTCTTCTAAAATCGAGTTAAGGCTTGATTGTCACCAATTGAGAAGTCGACTGGGATAGTGCAAACATGGCATTCTAGACAAACCATGGTCACTACGAGTTGTAGTGATTCCATATGGGCTTACTAATGCCCGAATAAGACACTCTGGTCTACTCTCGAAGAAGAGAGAAGCTGTATGACCAGTCGTCTCGGGATGACAACCCCCGAAGGATGGGAAAGAAGTTGCAAGTTCCTTGGATGGGCCGATCATTACCAGATTGTGGAGAGATTCTCCAAGTAACACCATCCATGGCTAACCTACTACGGATGACGATGAAGTATTGAGTGGGACAAAAATAGACAATGGAGTTGTTGAGAGTTAAAAGGGGATTCATTGGTGCAACTGTTTTGAAAATTGCCTCGAGGTACGATCGGTTTGAAGTGTACAAGCGATTCTTCAAGACATGGTCTTGACTGAGTATCGAGAGACGATGTAAAAGTTATATCATGCATGTCTCGTTAGTAGAACAGTGTGAAGCAAAGTACTTCCTTCATTACTTAGAACTTGCGACAAGAATGGAGGAAACGTAACATCAAAGGTTGGTTTGACAAGAACCAAAGCCAACGGTGTAAATTGGAAGTTCGACCTTCTTTGTTAGAGACAAGCAAAGAAGAAATGTAATGGAAATGTTGTAGTGAGGAAGACCCAATAAGGAAGTTGAGTTTCCGATGCATCGGACCTTTTTGAGATCTTAGCGCAAGTTGGGAAAGTGTTTTACTGGCTGGCATGGCCGCCGAGAGTAAAGGGTGTTCACCCGGCGTTTCAAGTGTATCAATCGAGAGAGGAGGACGTGTCGAAGACGGCATTCAGGACGATATACGGCCATTATGAGTTTGTCGTGATGCCATTCGGGCTGACGAATGCACCGCCGTCTTCATGGAGTTGATGAACGGAATCTTCATCGACTCCTTAGACCAGATTGTGGTAGTGTTTATAGACGACATCTTAGGTTACTCCCGGAGTAGGGAGGAGCATGAGGGACACCTGAGGACAGTGCTTCAAGTCCTCCAGGATAGAGAGCTTTGCGCTAAGCTCTATGAGTGTGAGTTCAGGATGTCCTAGGTGGCATTCCTGGGTCATATAGTTTCCGCCGAAGGTGTCATGGTTGACCCGGAAAAAATAGAGTCTGTTTCCTCATGGCTACCTCCTAGTACGGTCAAGGAGGTGCGCCGTTTCTTGGGCTTAGCGGGATACTACCGCCGTTTTGTTGAGAGTTTCTCCGCGATTGCACAACCGCTCACTTCCTCGCTGAGGAAGTCTACCAGGTTCGTCTAGTCCAAGCCATGTCAGCACAGCTTCGAGGAGCTAAAGAGGAGGTTGACCTCCGCTCCTGTGTTAGCCCAACCTAAGGGCGTAGAGGATTTTGTAGTGTATAATGACACCTCCAAGCTAGGATTGGGGTGCGTTTGATGCAGAAGGGTAGGGTTATTGCGTAACTTTTCGGAAGCTGAAGCCGTACGAGGAGAATTACCCTACCCATGATCTTGAGCTTGCGGCAGTGTTTCATGCCCTGCAGATCTGGCGACATTACTTGTACGGGGCTACGTGCTAGATCTTCACAGCCATAAGAGTCTGAAGTCTATATTCACTCAGCGGGAGTCAAATAACCGCCAGAGGAGATGGTTGGGGCTGATTAAGGATTTTGACTTAGAGATTTTGTACCATCCGGGGAAGGCGAACGTAGTCGCCGATGCTTTGAGTGGGAGGACACCTCGAGAGGAGGTGATAGCTCGGCTTACGATTCAGCCACAGTTGCAGAGGGATTTGATAGGTTTGGAGTTGGATATCCGGTTCCGGATACGGACGGTTGTTTGTCCGAGTTAGAGGTAGTGCCTGACCTGTCCGGAGAGATCCTACAGAAGCAGGAGGGATCTCCCATTTTGAGAAGGATCCGGGACAGGGTGTCCCGAGGAGAGGCACCGCAGTTTATCACAGGAGCAGACGGCCTACCGAGACACCAGGGACGTCATAATTGTGTACCGTCGGATCAAGAGTCGAGAGAGGATTTTGCACGAGGCACATCATTGGCCACGAGGACTTAGTGGTCGAGCCGGACCCTACTTTTGCAGAGCACCCGATAGCAGTTTTAGAACGGAGTACGAGGCGCCTTCGATCGAAGGAGATACCGATGCTGAGAGTGCAGTGGTCGAGGCGAGGAGCCGATGAGGCTACATGGGAGACGGAAGATAGTATCCGGAGGAACTATCTTGAGTTTTACGCAGATTTTGCGACATCGATAGGACCGTCGGGCTAGTCCCAAGATCTTTCCTTGTTTGATCTGTGTGTTTGTGTTATGATGTGTTATGTGAGTTTGTATGAGTTTATGTGTACCTTGCAAGGTCTGGATGTGATTCTATACGTAGACTTGGATTAGAGCCGATAGTTGACGTTTTATGAGTTCCACGTGCTTACGAGACGTGTTTGTCCGAGAGTGTTGGGTTTAACAGGTTTCGGGACGAAACTTGTTTTTAGGGGGGTTAGTTGTAACGCCCGAAATTTTAATCCGGAATTGGAGCACCTCGTAGTTTATCCCGTAGGCCCGAGATTCCGAGTGCCGGGATTTATTCCTAAGAAAATCCCGAGCCGACTCGTCTTTTCCGCATTCCGACCCCTCGGTCCGTGTGAGGGACAAGAGGTCAGCTGACCCCTTGATCCCCACACCTCCTTTTCAGTCCTTGTCTCCCTCTCTCTCCTCCCTTGCTCACATTTCACGTTACTCCTTTCATTCACTCTTCCACACTCTTCTCTTCTCCTCTCTTCTCCTCCCTTCTTCCTTGTTGCTTGAGGATCCAAGTCGTGGACTACAGAAGAAGATTCCAGGTTGTTGGTAAGCTCCTTCCTCTCCCCCCCTCTCTTCTTGGCTGTTTTCCCTTCTTCTTCTTCCCTCTCTCATCCATGGCTATGGATGAAGATCTTGCGGAGTTTTTGCTCAACTCTTTGCATGCATAGGTTCTTAGCTCGTTTAGGTCGAGGAGAGGTGCCTAAGACCAGTGGTGGGTGTTTGGAGAAGATCCAGCAAGAGAAGAAGGACTTTGGAGCCAAGGATCCACGATCGAAGACGAAGAAGACGACGCTCTGCACAGAACCCGCGGGGCGGCTCAGCACAGCCGCGGGAGCGGCCAGCCGCAGGGGCGGCTCAGCACAGCTGCGGGTGCGGCCCGGCACGGACGCGGGTGCGGCTCGGCACGGCTGTAGTGGCGGCTCCTGGCACTCGATGTAGTCCACCGCGGGTGCGGCTCCTGGTTGCGCGGGGTGGCTTCTGTGTCCGCAGGGGCGCCAACTTGACTCCGCGGCTGCGGTTTCTACAACAGTAGGCTTCTCCTCTCCTTCACCCTTCGTTCATTCCTTAGATTTGTTGTTGAATCATGTAGTAGCATGCTTAGGATGGCCTAGAGTAGCTTGAGAATGCCACTTAGTGGTTGTGAACCTAGGAGCCCTTAAGGCTCGATGTAATTGTTGGATATGAGCATGTGAGCATGATGGATCTTCTAGGCTAGCTTGTGCCTCTTTGGTTGAGGATTAATATCTTTATGAACTGTTGTGGGCTGCTTCATGTGTGGAGAGTGTGTGGTGAGTACTTGGGACCTAGGATGCATTCCTAGTTCGAGGGTTAGGTGGTCTTGCATAGATCACTAAGAGTGAAGTTTAAGACTTCTTGAGAGTGAGTATGTATTGATATGCATATCTCCTGTGAGCAGGTTGTGGGCTTCCTCCTTAAGGAAGCAAGAGTGTGGTGACTTGAGATTGGTGATGAGGTAAGTCTCCGGACTTACTTAGCTCGTATTTTACGTATTAGCATTGATGTGTGTTTGGTGGTGTGTGTTTATGTTCTTGTATAACATCTAAACCGGTAAATAGGACCACCGACCTTTTATAATTTGGCCCAAGTGTATGATAACGGGCGGTGACATCTTGCCTAGCTCTACGTGAAGTTAGGGGGATCTCGGCGACTAGCCCGGCGGGTTCGATGGTCGGATGCATCTGTACCATTCCTGCCGGTAAGTGGGGACCGAGGCGAGACCACGGTGGTTCTCGTGTCACAAACCTAAGTTGAATTAGAACGGGATATGACTTATTATTAAAAAGATAACAAACCGGACTTGTGTGTTTTATGTTATGTGCTATGTATGTGGTTGTGCCTTCACCGCTTTTCTAATGCTTAGAATATTAGCTAACGGTTTTAAACCGTTTGTGTAGATGACTTGCAGGTTAGGGATGCCGCCGAGTGAGGCGGAGGAATGGACAACCGGGGTCTCCGTACATTATAGGACAGGGGCGTTTTTGGGTTATGTTTCATATTGTTAGTTTGTGGATGTTATTGTACGATTTAGACTATCGTATTCGGGTTATGTCGTTTTGAGGACTCGGCTGAGTTTCCACGTTGTATTCTTACCTTTTAGTCTTTCGCATACATTATAAACGTTTTCGAGTTTTTGCCTATTATTTGTGCCTTGTTGGAATGGTCCGGTGAAATTGTTGTTAGGTTAAGGGTCGGGACCCATTGTGAGGTCTCACCCGTAGCATCCCGAGTCCCGTGGATTTGGGGTGTTACAATCTATCAGCATCTATGGATGCAAATAAAAAGATGGCAGTGGGAGGCAGAGTTGAACTCCGTCACAGAAGGGTCTAACAAACTAGTTAAGGAAATAGATCAGTTGATAAAGATACTTTCTGATGTGGTCTCAGATGGATATTTAGTGAAAGGTTCACCGGTGTATTTCTTTGCTGCATCTTTCCTTATGACTGATGTTGCTCGTGCAATGTTCAGGTCGTTGCCCGACAATGAGTCAAGATACCAGTGGTTGGAATGGGAGTACAAGAAAGAAGAGAAGAAGGGTGTTTTGCCTTGATTATTGACTTCATGATTACCGGTGTTAGAAGTTATAGTTTGCATCTTGGTTTGGAACTTGTTTACTCTTTTTTTCTAGCTTGATTGACACAGAAGTTTACGTTTTAGTGTTTTTTATTGATGTTATCTGCTTCTTGTTTGAACTTGATTGAATTCCATGTACTTGTTTGAGTTTATGAAATATGTTTGTTTTGATAATTCTTAAATTTTGTGTACACGTGTTAATAATTATTTTTATGTTTCATAATCGGATCAGGTCAATGTCGGGACGAGGCTCACGCCGTTTACTATTACTACACAGTATGCGTCAATTACAAAACAAGAATGATTTGCTAGCACGTCACTACTGTATGCACATCCACAAAATAAGGACTTTCAACTGTTCTTTCAATGGTTCTCGTAGGATGAATGATGTTCTTAACTCTACTACGGAGACGAGATGTATAAATGCATTTCGAATGGAGAAACACGTGTTTCATGAGCTATGCAGTACTCTAGTTAACGAGTATGGCTTGTGTGGTTCTGTACATATGCGTCCCCGCGAGAAGGTTGGGATATTCGTATACACAATGGCTCAAGGGGTATCCTACTGTGTAGTTGCTGAGAGATTTCAACGGTCTACACGAACTATTTCAAGGGTTATTTATGAGGTCCTACAAGCCATTGTGGGTCGCAATAAAGGATTTTGTGGTATGACTAGAGATATTATCAAACCTAGGGACCCGTTGTTTGCTGAAGTGCCAAATCATATTCAGAAAGACAACCGATATTCTCAATACTTCAAGGGAGCAATTGGTTGTATAGACGGCACTCATATTAGTGCTTGCATACCTGAGCTAGATCAAATACCCTTTAGGGGACGAAAAGGGATTTGCACATTCAATGTCATGGCGATATGCGACTTTGATATGTTGTTCATTTTCGTTCCAGCTGGTTGGAAGGGATCAACCCATGATGCAAAGGTGTTCGAACAAGCTGTTAATACCCCGTCTATGGCATTCCCACACCCACCTCCTGGTATGAATTATCGCTAACTAGAGAATGACTTTAATTATTCACGTGTTGCAACAAGTGGATAACTTGATAACGATTTCAATTTTCCAGGTCGCTATTACTTATGTGACAAGGGCTATCCAGATAAGGAAGGGTATATGGTACCATACCCGATAACACGTTACCACCAATCGCAATTCGAGAATGTTTCACCCGGGAATGCAAAACAGGCGTTCAACAAACGCCACTCTTCACTACGAAGCTGCATAGAGAGGTCATTTGGACTCTTGAAGATGTGTTGGAAGATATTGAAGGTCATGCCTAGTTACGCAGTTGACACACAAGTTGACATTATTTTGTCTTGTTTTGCACTACATAATTTCGTGAGAAGTAGACATGTCATAGTAAATTCTATAGATGATGACGAGTTTGTGGGAATGGAAGCCGAAACGGTATCGGATGAGGATAGTGAGGATGAAGACCTTCTTCAGAGTGACAATATTGAGGAACAGGTTGGTGAAGATTTTACAGAAAATTTAAATGTTGGGCACACAAAACAAATACGAGATGAGATCGTTGCAATGCTTTGGGCACAAAACTATTTTGAGGTAGAAGAATTCCCACTACCAGTGATTTTTAGTTGTTTTTTTGCATCAGTATAATGTTTAGGTTTTTTTTTTTAAATGTAGAAGAATTTCCACAAAACTAGATTTTTAGTTGTTTTTTGCAGCAGTATAATATTTAGCTCTTTTCGAGATGTTTTTTTGGGATGATCAACCACATTTTGTTGTGTTTAAATTAGCTAATAACTTTCATTCATAAGAAAACGCCAGTCAAGTACAAAATACAATCATCATAGTCAACCTAACATATTCTTAATTCAAGTACAAAATACAACTTTCTGTATGAAACATATGCATATATTGTTCATCTTCAGAATTTGTTGGTGTTCCGTCACTTGCCCGCCTAATCATCATTTTAAATCATGCGGCGTTGATTGAAGATCTAATTGTTGTTGTGTAGTGACATATCAAAAGCCTTCAGGAAGCCTTGTTGATTCTTTGCATGTATAAATAACCAGATTCTTCAGTTGAGGCACTGCTGCTCCCTCTTTTATTGTCCAGTCTTCAAAATGAAAAAGAATAGACACCATGAAACAACTCAAGGTGTGGAAACATGCTAGTTCTGCACATAATCAAAGTCATACCACAATATTAGACCTAACCAACAAAAATTGACAAAATACACAGCAAAACCCAACCACAATATTAGCTTTTATCCAAACAAGTATCGAAGCTACATATCCTTCACATAACTTATTATATTCCAAAACTCCTCTTGATTCTTAGGTATAATTTTTCATTCAAAAATCCGTCAAAAAATATGTAAACAGCGTAGCATTCAGAAAACCAAGCTTTCTTATACTACATTCCTTCTTTAGATCCAAATAGATAGTTCGGCTCCAAGCATCTCTGCATTGTTATCACGTTTATTTCCAGCATTTGCTTGGTCAACATTAGAAAATCATATATCAAGTCCCTACAGGAAAGACCAACTTGCAAATATGATGAGCAAAGACTAGTTCAAATCTAGCAGATTTAAAAAACCAAAAAGATAACAAAATCAAACAGGCAAAAACAACAATCAGTTCAAGTAATATTACCAGTAGTCCAACTCCAAGATGAGCAAACACAAATGAAATGATTTACAGAAGAAGAGGGAAAACAGGTGAGGACAAATTCTCAATAAGGATTAAACTCTAAGACAATAAATTTTGAAATTGTGCTAGATATCCACAACTCATGAAAAGAGTGTTGGTTTATGGGTACATAGAAGAAATCTACATCTTCCCTCATAGGCCAACCCAATCGAAAACAATCAATTAGCTTGTAGTATATAACATGACAATCTTTCGTCAGACATTTCTAAATAATTTTATGTAAAAACTGAACTCTAGATTAGAGGATTCTAAAATGTATTCATGAAATCATCATTATTCCTTCACGTAGAATGCATTGATTTCCCTTTTTTTTTGCTCCTCCCAATTTCATATACAATCAAATAATATAAGAAAGTGCATTCTCACAAATTTTGGAGCAGCAAACCATGGATCAGTCCATATATATGCTTCAGATTCCATATCCCATCTAATTACACAACAAAATCAAGAGGGATAAGTTTCAGAGGATACCTAATTTGACATTCTATGAACCCTAAACGTGACAACAATTGAAAGAGATGAAACAACCGATGAGAGAGGATGCCTGAGTTGGACTCATGTCTTCGCATTGTCGGATAAAGTAGCCAGCTATGGATTTTGCTTCGCTGGTCACCACCCTCGTTGCCTCCATCGTCTCCGGCCATGGATTGTTCGAAAAATTGCTGTTTGTGAGTTGATAGAAGAACAAGTATCGGATATAAGACAGAGTCAAGGGAAATATCGGCTCCAAAAAATTTTAAACCCATTGATCCAAAAATAACCTTGCCCGAATGAGCTTATTTCTGTGTGGGTTTTAAACCCAAATAAACCATCGCGGAAATAAACTAATCTACAAGTAAACGCGTACAAAAATTAAACTATGGGTTTATAAACTAAATGAAACAGAAATAAGCTGCAAGTAAACAGACCCTTAATCCCTAATAAATTCCATCTAGATTAATCTTCAAAATAATCTCCATCTCTTACTAAACACGCTCTAAGTTATAACTTTTAATATATAGTACACAAAATAATACGGTGTATCGATTTATTATACGTTTTGAAAAATTCATGATTACGTAAGTGAATATAGTTTATCCTCTTTTTTCGGATTATGATTAGAGGAACATTAAGTGCATGTTTGGTATCCATATGTAGATATCAATGTATCAAGTATCGGTATCGATATCGGTAATAAGATATGGGTATGAGGTATCAAGATATGGATATGAGATTGATATCCAATATTTTTGTCCCGGAAAGGAAGAATATAAGATATGTGATGCCACTATTTTTCGGAGTACATCAAAAAAAGGAGATTATGTGTATTAGGTGTATCAAGCTAGATATCATATTGATATCCATATACTTGTACATCAAACACTAGTAATGAGATTTTTTATATTGATACCCGTATTTGATATCTAGGTATCAATACCAAATAAGACCTAAGAGCATTCATGACGGGATCTACAGTAGTGGATTGAACAAAACATGAGCAAGAACCTATATTAGAGGATTGCATTCATGATCACAGTTTGGTGAATATGTAGATGGAGGTATGCAAACATATTCGGCAATACAGGGGAGGTTACCAACGCAACAAGAAAGGGATATGTAACACCCCAATTTCTCGGAACTCGAGGTGTCACATGTTAGTACCTCACAATGGGTCCCGACCCTAGCTTGACAACAATTTCACCCGATCTTTCACAAGATACGAATAAAAGCAAACCGAATAATAGTATATGCACATAAAATAGTCATGCAAAAGAAGAAAACAAAACCTGACAGCCGGTCATAATGTATACAAGAGTCCCAAAAAGGAAAGGGCGGGAAAGTCTTGCCACAAGGAAGGAAGAAAACCCAATAGTCCGTCCTACCTAGTACGTACGGAAATCCGGCTGACCACTCTACTCCGGATCACTCTCAGCTACCCTATCCTGCAATCTGTCTAACAACATAACGGTAAAAACCGGTAGCTAGAAATCCTAAGTATCAGATAGCATTACTATAGCAAAAACACACATCAATGTGGAAATTAAACACAACAACATGCTTACACCCAAAACCTTGTTATTATCTTTTATTAAGTGATTCACTTATAAGTTCAACTTATTTTGTGGCATGAGAGTCTCCCAACCCTCGCCTCCATCCCCGTGTACCAACAATATTGGTTTGATGCATCTCTCCGTATACAATGTATGGGCTAGTCCAAGAGAACATCCCAATCTCATTACAAAGTTGGGTAGTGATGCCACGACCCGTTATACATACACTTGAGACTTATATAATAGAAACATCGTCCTAATCATGCTATAATTAATAATTCACAAATCACACACACCACTATAATAAGGCACTCAATACGAGGAAAACTAGATAAGTAAGTCCATAAGACTTACCTGAACCGATCCAACACTTGACTACCGCTAAGTTTTGGTCCCACACATATATGACCTTAGAAGCCTGGTCAAACTGAAAAACATCTCAATATCATATATTTTATCTTCTAGAAGAATCTAGAACGCTTTCAGATTAGAAAGATTACTCGGCAAGAATTTATGAAATTAACCCTATCATTAAGGAAAAGACGATTTTACCTCTAATTTTCTTAAAGTTCTAAAAAGGGTCTAATAAGATTCTAAGTCTCCCACTATACTCCATCAACACGTCATAACGTTAAAAAACCCATAACGAGTTTGGAAGTTTCCCAACCTTCAACTCTTGAAGAAACTTAAGGAAGAACTTTACAAGAGCACTAGATAAGTACACAATTTTGGCTTAGAAAACTACCCTCAAACTACTCCTATAAATCCCAAAAGAATTCCTAAACATACTAGAACAAATCAACTTTAAGATAGAAGAAATAAAACCCATAACATCATAGTCATAAGCTCTAGAAAAATTCCCAAAGTTACCTCCACGACAGCTATTTTATACTTAAGATTCTGAAATTTCATCAAGTTTTATCCAAAGAAACAAATATATGAATTGATCCAAACACAACTCTAGAAATATAAAACTCTCCAAAATTATAGTAATATATGTTACGGAACTATAGCCTCTGACCTAGCCTCAAACGGAGTCTTAAGGAAAGAGAAATGTCGAGCTGAATTTTGCATTTTATGAATCTATGAAAATCGCAACTCATACTTTTAGCACATGAAATAAGGATGAAATCTTCTTCAATACTCAAACCAAATTTTATGTGTAAGCTCAACCCTAAATACATTTTCATGATTATCTTAAAATTTCCAAAGATCAATACTCTTCTCATTACGTTCATAAATAACCAAACTTCCAAAATTCATTACTTATTAATCTTAATGAACTAGCCCATGAAATTTCAAACAATTCCCAGAGAATACATATAATATTGACCTAATTTTTCTCATAATTTTATACACATCACAAACTAACCAAAATACACTCACAACTTACGATCAACAAATGACAGCACAACAACATCCTGCTGTAAACTTGTAAAATCCATATCCACGGAACCAACCGTTGAAATGTCTTGAAGTTTTACCACAATAGCCTATGAGAACCCAATATTAACATAATAAAATATCAGCCAGATCGGAATGATTAACATACCTAACTCACGCCCTAAACCTTATGATCAACAAATGACAGCACAACAACATGTTATAAACTTGTAAAATTCATATCCATAGATCCAACAGTTGGAATGACTTGAAAGTTTATCAAATTAGCCTATGAGAACCCAATAGTAACATATTAAAATTTCAGCCAGATCGGAAATGATAAACATACCTAACTCAGGCCCTAAAGTTGGTTGCTCGAGGCTGGAAACTGGAATCTGGTGTAAAACTTGCAACTAGTGGGGGAAGAGCAGCAAGATTGTTGTTGTTGCTGTAGCATGCGTGCATAATAGAGGAAGAGAAAAGATGCTAACTCGAATGGAAAGGGAGAATTATGAGTTGAAGGTTGTAGGTTTCACGAGGAAGGGATAAGTGTGCATAATAGAGGAAGAGAAAAGATGCTAACTCGAATGGAAAGGGAGAATTATGAGTTGAAGGTTGTAGGTTTCACGAGGAAGGGATAAGTGAGGTGGGCCAATGGTGATTTGTTTCTAATTACCTAATACGGCGGAACTACAATTGGCTTGTTGAGCCAATGAAGAATTAACCCACGTAAAAAGATAGATTAATAAATCTACATAAAATAATATATTAGGGAAATCTACATAAAATGATAGATTAAAGAAAACCGGCCCAGGTTCGTTTTATTTTGGAAATTAAAATTTTCGGATATTACGTAAATTCCCCCTTACAATAAGTTTTGTCCCGAAACTTAAAAGAATAGAGTTATCTATCTAAACTTTTAGTCTCATGCGTACCTAAAGGCTATCCAAGAAAGTTTTGTCACTTCACATCTCTACTCATACACGTGTATATCACGTAACAAGCTAGCCGGAAACATTCTAGCATATAAGTGGGTATATAGACACGCAAGTATGCAAGCAAGTAAGCACTCAAGTAACAAAACATATAAGTAAAAGTACGAGGGCTAACCCATCGGCACTGAGGTAAAAACTAACTCTTCATAACGCTAAGGATAGGTACTCTTAATATTGTCCTCGTTCTTCCATATAGCTTCATCGACTCCCCGTCTAGACCACTAGATCCGTAACATCGGAATCTAATTAGACCGCAAGCGTCTAGTACTCCTCTCTAGGATAGCTACCGGGTACTCCATGAATGTGTTATTGGACTCAATATTCAAGTCCTCATAGATAACAACATATCTCGGATCCGGTATGCACTCTCTTAACCGGGACAAGTGAAAAAGTGGATGAATGCCTCAAGTGTGGGTGGAAGTGCTAGTCGGTAAGCAACCTCTCCCATGTAAGAGCCTTAGTCTTTTGGACCGAGTTTGACCTTAGCCGCCCCCACGGGCTTGTGTGCCGCCCCAACGGGTTTCCGCTCCCACGGCCCAGGGAACCGCCCCCGCGGTTTCTTGTGGGTACAGCCGGTTTTGTTGACCTCTTGACCATGCTTTACCCTCTTTTCCTTGTTTTCTTCTTATCTTGCTGAGCAAGGGTTTCACCTTCATTTCCCATACCAGCCACCATACGTCCTTCTTGCTTCTCCTTCTTCCTCTTTGATCTTGTTCTTGTTTTCCCTTTGGTTTTCGAAGAGAATTGATGTGGTTTTGATGATGTTGATGCTAGTGGTTGTGGTTGCTGAGCTTGAGAGCCAGTGTTAGTGTGCTGCTGATCATTCCTTGCTGCATAGGACCACAAGTGTGGTAAGTTCTTTGCTTCTTCTCCTTCCCTTCTTCATTGATTCCATCTCCCTTAGCTTAGGATTAGATGATTTGGATATAGATTGATGTTAGTATGTGTATGTATATGCATGTGTGTGATTTTGGAAGGGAAGAGACGTGATTTGATCACGTGAAGAGTGAAAGAGGACTGACGGGGCTACGTTCTGCACCGTCGCCGCCCCCGCGCCTGGAAGCCGCCACCCTTGCGGAAGCCGTGCCACAACGCCTGCGCCGTGCCTGCGTTGCCTGCGGCCATTGTCACCGCGCCTGCGGCTGAGCCTTGTCGCACCTGCGGGTTGCCTGTTCCGCCCCGCGTCTCTCTTGTTACGCAGGTGCGTCTTGTCCCGGGTCTACCTAGAGTTAGGTATATCCTTTCCTTTCCTAGTATGAGCGGGTTAGTAGCATGCTAGGTACGTGTATGAGGTTAGAATGATGATGAGTATGATATCGTTTATGCCGGTTACGACTTTGAGGTTTATGAGTTAGGATATGATCCTTATGGATCCCTTGGGTCTAGGTGTGACCCTTTAATGGATATGAGTTGATATATTGATATACCTTGTTATTAGACAGAGTTGTCCTCCAGATTGGAGTGGACCGAGTTTGAGATCGTGGTTGAGACTACTACTGAGGTTGAGGTAAGTCCATAGGACTTACTTAGCTACCATCCTTATATTTGATGTATGCATGAGTGGTGTTTGTTATATGCTTTATAGCATGCGATATGGTTCATTACCGACCTATGTTATATTGACCGTCCATTGTAGTGGCTGTGACAACTTACCTTTCATCCCGTAGTGGAGTTTGGGAGTTCTCTATAAGCTAGTTAGATCTGGTATACGGGAAGGGCATTGACCACTCCTTATGGTATACGGGAAGGTGCGCTGATACCACTCCATCTAGCTATTGCACACAAAGGCGAGGATTATATACATACCTCGTGTCACATATTTTCATATGCAGATCTATATACTATTTGAGTGATTGACGTTATAAAGATAATAAACCGGGTAAATGTGTGAAAGCATGATGATGTGTTATGATTCCTGATGTGTGTTTGTGCTCTAGCATCTTCTTATATATGTATATGGTTAGCTAACGGTATTATACCGTGTTGTAGATCCTTTGCAGGTTAGGAGAGCTGCAGAGTGATCCAGAGTGGGTAATCCGCTGAGGGCTCCGTACACTGGGTCGATATCGGGGATATGGGATATTTCATATGTACAGTTTATGTTTTATTTGTACTCAGCGGTACTTATGTATTACCTTTATATATATATATATATATATATATATATATCAGTTTGATGTTTTGTATTTAATCTATCTGTGCCTTGTTGTAAGATTTAGTGAACTTGTTGTCAGGCTAGGGTCAGGATCCATTGTGAGATCCTAGCCCAGTAGCACCTCGAGTCCTATGGATTTGGGGTGTTACAAAGTTGGTATCAGAGCCCAGGTTGACAACAATGACACTTGTAATCTGCGATAAAGTCGAATAGATAAATAAACAGGACCTGAAAAGGGGTCTGACTTTTCAAAAGGTTTTGGTTTTGAAATGAGTATAAATGTTTTGGGATATCGTGTACATGAGCCATCACCCTTCTGAATATCTCGACAGTATAGATATATATAGATATTCTGTTGTGATTGATTTGATATATATCTATACATATGGCATATATATAGCCTTCTATGTTTGGTTTACGTCTTCTGTAGATGGTTCAGACTAGAGCCTTACTTGCAGCTAGACGAGGTAGAGGTAGACCCCCTTTAGGTAGAGGACGGGGTAGGACTCCTGCTGACTATTCACATGCAGCGGGAGAGATTCACGAGGAGGTTATTGAGAGTTCCGTTCCTGAGACTGGGAATGGTGCAGCTGAGAGACAGGGGTCACAGAGTGCCCAATCTGGTGATTCTGATCGTGTCTCCATGGGGGGATCAGAGTTCCGTGCTTATATCAGACGAGTAGAGGAGGCTGCCAGAGCCGGTAGACGTGCCCCAGATTTACAGGCACATGAGGGACCATCTGAGAGATCCCACGGAGTGACTCAGGTGCCAGCTGTACAGGCACATGCTGTTGAGATTCCTCAGGTTCGTGAGGAGCATCAAGGGCCTCTACCAGATACCTGGTTGAAGGCATTCCACTAGATGGGTGTACCCCCTTTCACTAGAAAGGTGGGGTTAGAGGTTGAGCTCTGGATTTGACATGTGGACTCAGCTCTGGAGTCCATTAGATGTCCAGTGGACAGACAGATCGAGTTGGTGCAGACTTTATTCCGGGATTTGGCACAACACTGGTGGAGGTTTGTACGGGGTCAGGTTAGTAGTTATGATCAGATGAGGACCCTGATTAGAGAGCGTTTATGCCCTGCCTCACTGACGAGGGAGAAACTGCGAGATTTTGTTGAGGCTGGATTTGAGGATGTACCAGTCTTCGAGGCTATCAGGAGGTTTAAGGAGGAGCTGGCATTGCTGGGTCCAACTGCACCTCCTGCAGATCAGCATGTATATCTGTTTTCCCGACAACTGAGGGATACTACCCGGACCTACATGGCGGGATTTCATTGTGAGACTCTTATGTATTATCAGGACAGAGCTTCCAACTATGAGAGGGAGCGAGCTGGTCAGAGGAGAGCATTTCAGACCGGAGGGTCTGAGAAGAGACAGCGTACAGGGCAGACCAGTGGTACTGGTGGTGCTGCTAGTGTTTGGCGAGGTCAGAGACGCCAAAGTCACCCCTCATCTGCACCGGTTGCAGATAAGGGACGTTAGTGTTTTAACTGTGGTGATCCAGGACATATGAGGCCCGAGTGCACGAGGCCACTAGTGACTTGCTACACCTGTGGTAGGCAGGGTCACAGAGCTGTTTACTGCCGACAGGGCGGAGCTTCATCTCAGCAGGGTTCTTCCCCTGCCAGTGTAGCGGGAGGTGGGCAGAGGCCACCTCAACAACAACAGCAGACACAGGGACAACAGAGAGTCCCGGATCGTCCTACCACTCAGGGATTTGCTCCTGGGTTGGGTAGAGACAAAAGTCTTGGTGGGAGCACTATTGATACTAGAGGACCATAGGGTCGGGTTTTTGAGCTGAGGAGTGCAGAGGAGCCAACTACACCGACTGCTACAGGTACCATTCTGATTCATGGTTTACCTGTTAGAGTCTTATTTGATACTGGAGCTACGCATTCTTTTATTTCTGATGCCTGTGTGGATCGTTTGAGTCTAGACACGATTGAGGGGATACCCTTTAGTATAGGGTTACCCGATGGTAGTAGGGTCAGAGGTATCCGTGAGATTCATAGTTGTCCCATTTCCGTAGGGACTCGTGTGTTACTAGTTGACTTCTTTGTCATGCCATTAGAGCATGAAGAAGTCATTCTAGGTATGGATTGGATGGATAGACATTCTGCAGTTTTAGATATAGGTAGGAGGACTGTTACCCTCTCTACCGAGTTAGGTCAGATAGAGGTTTTCCGAGGTTGGGACCTTGGAAAGACAAGCACGGTTATCAGTGCGATACAGGCAGCTAGACTGATTGCACAGGGTTGTGAGGCCTTTTGGTGTTATGCCATGAAGGAGGGAGAGAGTCCAGCATTAGAGGATATCTCAATTGTCTGTGATTTTGCAGATGTGTTTGCTGAGCCGTCCAGTTTGCCGCCTCAGAGGAGTGTGGACTTCAGTATTGAGTTAGAGCCTGGTACGAGACTGATCTCGAAGGCCCCATACCGGATGGCGCCTGTCGAGATGTTAGATTTGAAGACGCAACTTGAGGAGCTGGCTGAGAAGGGCTTCATTCTCCCTAGTGTGTCCCCATGGGGAGAACCTGTCCTCTTCGTACGGAAGAAGGACGGATCACTGAGATTATGCATTGATTACAAAGAGCTGAACAAGGTGACCATCAAGAACAAATATCCACTGCCTCGTATTGATGACTTGTTGGATCAGCTTCAGGGAGCGACAGTATTTTCCAGGATTGACCTGCGTTCAGGGTATCACCAGCTGAGGGTGAGAGAGCAGGATGTGCACATGACAACATTCTGGACCAGATATGGCAACTACGAGTTTGTAGTGATGCCATTTGGGCTTACGAATACCCCAACAGTTTTTATGGAGTTGATGAATAGTATCTTCATCGACTTCCTGGATCAGTTTGTGGTGGTCTTTATAGATGACATTCTGGTATACTCTCGTAGCAGAGAGGAGCATGCAGGACAGCTGAGGACTGTATTGCAGGTTTTACGGGATAGAGAACTTTATGCTAAGTTCTCTAAGTGCGAGTTCTGGATGCCAGATGTTGCATTCCTGGGTCATGTGGTTTCAGCTGAAGGGATCAAGGTGGATCCGGCAAAGATAGAGGCAGTAGCAGCTTGGACGACACCGACAAACGTCAAGGAAGTACGTAGCTGCCTTGGCCTAGCCGGTTATTACAGACGCTTTGTGGAGGAATTTTTTGTGATTGCCCGTCCACTGACGAGTTTACTGAGGAAGACTACCAGGTTTGTGTGGTCTGAGCAATGTATGTAGAGTTTTGAGGAGCTGAAGAGACGTCTGACTTCTACTCCTATTTTGGCACAACCAGAGGGTACAGAGGATTTTGTGGTTTACAGTGATGCATCCAAGCTAGGCTTGGGATGTGTGTTGATACAGAGAGGCAGGGTGATTGCATATGCGTCTCGACAGCTGAAGACGTATGAGGAGAACTACCCGACTCATGATCTGGAGTTGGCAGCGGTAGTTCATGCATTGAAGATTTGGAGACATTACCTGTATGGTGCTACATGTCAGATCTTCACAGACCATAAGAGTCTGAAGTACATTTTCACGCAGCGGGAATTGAATAACCGCCAGCGTAGGTTGCTCGAGCTAATCAAGGACTTTGATTTAGAGATTCTGTATCATCCAGGGAAGGCGAACGTTGTCGCCGATGCCTTGAGCAGGAAGACTCCTCGAGAGCAGGCGATTACGAGGCTGACAGTTCAACATCAGTTGCAGAGAGACCTGATCTGGTTAGAGTTGAACATCTAGTTTCCTGATGAGGATGCCCAGCTGCGTACTTTAGAGGTTCTTCCTGATCTGTTGGGTGAGATCTAATAAAAGCAGGAGACATGCCCGACCCTGATGAGGATACGAGATAGGATGTCTCGGGATGAGGCACCACAGTTCTTGCTAGGAGCAGATGGAGTATTGAGGCGCCGCAGTCGCATCTTTGTACCCGTTGATGCGGATCTACGTCAGAGGATTTTACAGGAGGCTCATTGTACACCTTACTCTGTATACCCAGGTACGAGTAAGATGTATCAGGATTTGTGATGTCTATATTGGTGGGAGGGCTGAAGCCCGATGTGGCCAGATTTGTAGCGGGGGTGTGCGACCTGTCAGCAAGTCAAGATAGAGCATAGAAGACCTGGAGGTGAGCTCCATCCACTTCTAGTTCCACAGAGGAAGTGGGAGGACGTAACAATGGACTTTGTGACTAGGCTGAGACTGAGCTGGAGTTTTGATGCTATCTGGGTTATTGTGGACAGATTGACGAAGACGGCACGTTTCATTCCTATTTGGGAGACGTGGCCGGTGAGCAGATTAGCTGAGGAGTACACTAGGCAGATAGTGAGACTCCATGGTGTACCGAGGACGATCGTCTCTGACAGAGATGGACGATTTACCTCGAGGTTTTGGCAACAGATTCAGACTGCCCTGGGGACTAGTTTGCACTTCACTACTGCATAACATCCTCAGACAGATGGTCAGTCAGAGAGGACCATTCAGACCCTGGAGGATATGCTGCGAGCTTGTGTGTTGGATTGGGGACAAGTGTGGACGGATCATCTCCTACTTGTTGAGTTCTCATACAACAACAACTGGCATGCATCTATTGGGATGACCCCATATGAGGCACTGTATGGGCAGAGATGTCGTACTCCATTATGCTAGGATGAGCAGAGCAGTGTTAGTGGTTTGACACTTGATTAGATTCAGGATGATGTGGCTCGAGTAGCACTGATTCGAGAGCGGATGCTGACTGCCCAGGGCCGTCAGAAGTCGTATGCTGATAGGAGGCGTAGACCTCTAGAGTTCAGAGTTGGAGCCCATGTGATGCGTCCTTGGAGGTAACCAAGGATAACTTCCGGATCTAGATTCAGCAAAGCTCCAACTACTCCTTGATTCTTTGTGCGGCGTTGTTTCGTTTCAAATCCAAAGGGGCGGAAGCGATGAAGAAACAAGGGTTGATTCGATCTAGAGAGATCAAATAAACCGTTTGATGGAGATCGAAAGTTGGTTCTAAAGAAGAATCCTCGAATATGGATTTCTTGGATCAAAGACGAGATCCAAGGAAGAAATTTGAGAGATAGACGGGAGGTTTGATGCCCAAGCTAAGTAAGAGGAAAATCTTCTCAAAAACTTAGTAAAATTGAACATGGAAAATAAGTGAGGCAAGATATCCCTTATATAGAGAGTCTTGCCTACCTATGGGCCAACGGGCCAAACAAACATACATACGAAAAGCCCAACAAGGGCAAAACCCTAAAAGATAAGATTAAAGGGAATATTCTATAAGGAATATCCCTTTTATTAGATAAAAGGAAAACATGCAAAATATAGTCCAAAAGTAAATGGCGTGGACGGGATCGGTAGCCTATGCCATGGTGGTGTAGAGAAACGGCATGCCGGCGACTGGTCCAAGTGACGAAGTGGTGCGGGCGATGATGGATCCGGTGGCTCGGGCAATGGGCTTGGCTCGGGATCGGGTGAGCGGTCCATCTGAGTGAACCCTCAAAGCCTCGTCCTCATCGTCTACGGTCAACGTAAAAGGAACATCCAAGTGCGCACCAGTCCCCCCATCTTGGTTGTGAAACGTCCCCGTTTCACCATCGTCAAAGAGGGGCTCAACATAAGGGGCAAGGTCCTTGACGTTGAACGTCGGGTGTACTCCATAGGAATCCGGAAGCTCTAACTTGTATGCATTCGGGCCATGGTGGGATAAGATGCGGAATGGGCCATCACCACGGTTCGAGAGCTTGCTCATGCGGTGAGTTGGAAAACACTCCTTCCTTAGGTGGAGCCAAACAAGATCACCGGGCTCAAAAGAGACGTCGCGGCGGCCCTTGTTGCGTTGTCCGGCAAGTTGGGCGGCATGACGTTCAAGTTGTGTCCTAGTCCGCTCATGAAGCTCAATTATTTGGGCGGCTCGGTTTGCGGCGCTGATGTGTTCTCCGTCCTTGAGCGGGCGGGGAGTGAAGTCCAAGGGGGTGTGTGGATTAAGTCCGTAGACAATTTCAAATGGGGACAATTTAGTTGCCGTGTGCCTAGACCTGTTATACGAAAACTCCACAATAGAGAGTAAGTCCTCCCACCTACGTGGGTTGGTCCTAGTGGTGGCCCTAAGTAGAGCACCAAGAGTCCGATTGGTCACCTCTGTTTGATCATCGGTTTGGGGGGTGATAACTACTTGAAAACAACAAGTTGGTTCCAAATTTTCCCCAAGTGTTCTCCAAAAGTGACTCACGAATTTCACGTCCCGATCACTAACGAAATGTGGTATCCCATGTAACACCCACATTGTCAAAGAACAAAGGTGTAAACTTCACTGCATTTGGGGTGCTTTTACATGCAATGAAATGAGCCATTTTGGAGAAGCGATTGACGACTACTACACAAAATGG